>CM032159.1:363667-420643 GCA_018901935.1 Pugionium cornutum | reverse complement strand
GATAATTATGGACGAAACATTCATCCATACACTACTCATATATATTGAAGATGTGTATAAGCAATTTCAAAAAAATATTTAAAAATTTAATTTTTCCAAAACCTATAAACTAACCCCTACGAGATTCAGGTTTTTTAAGTTAATACAAAAATAATTAATTCGACATAGATTAATTTTTTAAAAATATCAAAATCATTATTTCAATATAAGATATTGGAATAAAATAGTTATTAATACCATAGAACCATTAGATTAATATTATTAACAATTAAACTACAACAATTCAAAAAAATCATGCAATATCCTTTTGAGATTTAATTTTTGGGTAAATGAATATAATTATGGACGAAACATTCACCCTTCCAATACTCACATACATTGAAGATGTATATAAGAAATTTAAAAAAGATATTTAAAAATTTGAAAATTTTCCCAAAACCTATAGACTAACCCCCTACGACATTTTAGACTTTTTGAGTTAATACAAAAATAATTAATTCGACACAAATTACTATTTTTAAAAATATAAAAAATCATTATTTTAATATAAAATCTTGGAGTAAAATAGTTATTAGTACTATAAAACCATTAGATTAATATTATTAACAATTAAAATGCAACAATTCGAAAAAATCATGGACTATCCTTTTGAGATTTTAGTTTTTGGGTAAATAAATATAATTATGTACGAAACATTCACCCATTCATTATTCACATATATTGAAGATGTGTATAAGTAATTTGAAAAAAATATTTAAAAATTTGAAAATTTTTCAAAACCCATAAACTAACGCATACGAGATTTTGGGATTTTTGGTTTAATACAAAAAATAATTAATTTCACATAGATTACTATTTTAGAAAATGTCAGAAAATATTCTTTTAATATAATATCTTGGACTAAAATAGTTATTAGTATTATATAACCATCATTAATATTCGTAACAATTAAAGTGCAATAATTCAAAAAAATAATGGAATATCCTTTTGAGATTTTAGTTTGTGGGCAAATGAATATTATTATGGACAAAAGATTCACCCAAACACTACTCACATACATGGAATAAAGTATTTAAAAATATATTTCAAAACTTTGACAATTTTTTCAAAACCCGTGAAATAACCCCTATGAGATTTTCAGTTTTTTGGGACAAAATAAAAGATAATTAATTTGACAATTATAACTGTTTTAAAAAATTTAGAAAACATTCTTTCAATATAATATATCTGAATAAAATAGTTATTAGTACATTAGAGCCATTAGATTAATATTTTTTTAATAATTTTTAAGTTAAACAATTCGAAAAATCATGCAATATCGTTATGTGATATTTGTTTTTGGGCGAATGAAGATAATTATGGACGAAAAATCACCCAAACACTACTCACATACATCAGATATGTGAATAAAGTATTTAACAACATATTTGAAAATTTTGACAATTTTTTCAAAACCCGTGTGCTCACCCATTTGAGATTTTCGATTTTTTGGTACAAAATAAAAGATAATTAATTCGACAATGATAACTGTTTTAAAAAAAATGATAGAACATTTTTTCAATATAAAATATTTGAATAAAATAATTATTAGTATATTAGAGCTATTAGAGTAACATTTCTAACAATTAAAGTTAAAAATTCGAAAAATCATGCAATATGTTTTTGGGATATTTGTTTCTGGACGAATGAAGATAATTATGGACGAAAAAAACACTACTCACATACATCGAAGATATGAATAATGTATTTAACAACATATTTCAAATCTTTGACTATTTTCTCAAAACCAATTTTCGATTTTTTAGCACAAAATAAAAAATAATTAATTTAATGAGGATAATTGTTTTAAAAAAATCAGAAAATATTTTTTCAATATAAGATATTTGAATAAAATAGTTATTAGTACATTACAGCTATTAAATTAACATTTTTAACAGTTAAAGTTAAACAATTCCAAAAACATGCAATATCTATTGGTGATATTTGTTTTTGGGCGAATGAAGATAATTATGGACGAAAAAATCAGCGAAACACTACTCACTTATATCGAAGATGTGAATAAAGTATTTAACAACATATTTCAAAACTTTGACAGTTTTCTCAACACCCGTGGATTAACCCCTTTGAAATTTTCGGTTTTTTTGGACAAAATAAAAGATAATTAATTCGATAAAGATAAAAATTTTAAAATAAATCAGAAAACATTCTTTCAATATTAAATATTTGAATAAAATAGTTATTAGTATATTAGAGTTATTAGATTAAAATTTTTAACAATTAAATTTAAATAATTCGAAAAATCATGCAATATCTTTTTGGGATATTAGTTTCTGTGTGAATGAAGATAACTATGGACGAAAAAATTATCCAAACACTACTCATATAAATCGAAGATGTGAATAAAGCTATTAACAATATATTTCAAAACTTTGACAATTTTCTCAAAACCCGTGAAATAACGCTTATGAGATTTTTGGTTTTTTGGTACAAAATCAAATACAATTAATTCGACAAGGATAACTCTTTTAGGAAAATCAGAAAACATTGTTTCAAAATATGATCTTTTAATAAAATCGTTATTAGTACATTAGAATCATTAGATTAACATTTTTAACAATTGAATTTAAACAATTCGAAAAATCATGCAATATCTTTTTGGAATATTTGTTTCTGGGCGAATGAAGATAATTATGGACGAAGAAATCACCCAAACACTACTCACATATATCGAAGATTTGAATAAAGTATTTAAAAATCTATTTCAAAACTTTGACAATTTTTTCAAAACCCGTGGACTAACCCCAATGAGATTTTAAGTTTTTTGTGATAAAATAAAAAATAATTAATTCGACAAGTTTAACTGCTTCAAAAAATTTAGAAAATATTTTTTCAATATAAGATATTTGAATAAAATAGTTATTAGTACATTAAAACTATTATATTAATATTTTTAACAATTTTTAAGTCAAGCAATTCGAAAAATCGTGCAATATCGTTTTGGGATATTTGTTTCTGGGCAACGAAGATAATTATGGACGAAAAAATCACCCAAACACTACTCACATACATCGAAGATATGAATAAAATATTTAACAACATATTTCAAAACTTTGACAATTTTCTCAAAACCCGTGTACTAACCCTTTCGAGAGTTTTGGTTTTTCGAGATAAAATAAAAAATAACTAATTCGACATGGATAACTGTTTTAAAAAAATCAGAAAATATTTTTTCAATATAAAATATTTGAATAAAATAATTAATAGTAGATTAGAGCTATTAGATTAATATTTATAACAATTAAAGTTAAACAATTCAAAAAATCACGCAATATATTTTTGGGAAATTTGTTTCTGGGCGAATGAAAATAATTATGGACGAAAAAATCACCCAAATACTACTCACATATATCAAAGATGTGAATAAAATATTTAACAATTTATTTCAAAACTTTGACAATTTTTTCAAAACACGTGTACTAACCCCTTTAAAAATTTCGGTTTTTGGGACAAAATAAAATATAATGAATTCGACAAAGCTTACAATTTTAAAATAAATCAAAAAAATTCTTTCAATATTAAATATTTGAATAAAATAGTTATTATTACATTAGAGCCATTACATTAATATTTTTAACAATTAAAGTTAAACAATTCGAAAAATCATGCAATATCTTTTTGGAATATTTGTTTCTGGGCGAATGAGGATAATTATGGACGAAAAAATTACCCAAACACTACTCATATACATCGAAGATGTGAATAAAGTATTTAACAACATATTTCAAAACTTTGACAATTTTCTCAAAACCCGTGTACTAACCCCTTTAAAATTTTTGGTTTTTTGGGACAAAATAAAATATAATTAATTCGACAAAGATAACAATTTTAAAATAAATCAGAAAAAATTCTTTCAATATTAAATATTTGAATAAAATAGTTATTATTACATTAGAGCCATTACATTAATATTTTTAACAATTAAAGTTAAACAATTCGAAAAATCATGCAATATCTTTTTGGAATATTTGTTTCTGGGCGAATGAGGATAATTATGGACGAAAAAATTACCCAAACACTACTCATATACATCAAAGATGTGAATAAAGTATTTAACAACATATTTCAAAATTTTGACAATTTTCTCAAAACCCGTGGACTAACTCCTTTAAAATTTTCGGTTTTTTGAGACAAAATAAAATATAATTAATTCGACAAAGATAAAAATTTTAAAATAAATCAGAAAAAATTCTTTCAATATTAAATATTTGAATAAAATAGTTATTATTACATTAGAGCCATTACATTAATATTTTTTAACAATTAAAGTTAAACAATTCAAAAAATCATGCAATATCTTTTTGGAATATTTGTTTATGGGCGAATGAGGATAATTATGGACGAAACAATTACCCAAACACTACTCATATACATCGAAGATGTGAATAGAGTATTTAACAACATATTTCAAAACTTTGATAATTTTTTCAAAACCGTTGTCCTAACCCTTTTGAGATTTTCGGTGTTTTAGAACAAAATAAAATATAATTAATTCGACAAGAATAACTGTTTTAAAAAAATCAGAAAATATTCTTTCAATATAAGATATTTGAATAGAATATTTAATAGTACATTAGAGCTATTAGGTTAACTTTTCTAACAATTAAAATTAAACAATTCGAAAAATCATGCAATATCTTTTTGAAATATTTGTTTATGGGAGAATGAAGATAATTATGGACGAAAAAATCACCCAAACACTATTAACATACATCGAAGATGTGAATAAAATATTTAACAACATATTTCAAAACTTTGAGAATTTTCTCAAAACCCGTGTATGTTCCCTTTGAGATTTTCGGTTTTTTGTTGCAAAATAAAATATAATTAATTCGACGAGGATAACCGTTTAAAAAAAACATAAAATATTTTTTCATTATAAGACATTTGAATAAAATAGTTATTATTTCACTAGAGCTATTATATTAATATTTTTAATAGTTAAAGTTAACCAATTCGAAAAATCATGTAATATCTTTTTGGGATATTTGTTTATGGGGGAATGAAAATAATTATGGACGAAAAAACTACCTAAACACTATTCACATACATCGAAGATGTGAATAAAGTATTTAACAACATATTTCAAAACTTTGACAATTTTCTCAAAACCCGTGTACTAACCCCTTTGAGATTTTTGGTTTTTTTGGACAAAATTAAAGATAATTAATTCGACAAGTATAGCTGTTTTAAAAAAATTAGAAAATATTTTTCAATATAAGATATTTGAATAAAATAGTTATTAGTAGATTAGAGCCATTAGATTAACATTTTTTTACAATTTTTAAGGTAAACAATTCGAAAAATCATACAATATCTTTTTGGGATATTTGTTTATGTGCGAATGAAGATAATTATGGACGAAAAAATCACCCAAACACTACTCACACACATCGAAGATGTGAATAAAGTATTTAACAACATATTTCAAAATTTTGACAATTTTCTCAAAACCCGTGGACTAACTCCTTTGAGATTTTCGGTTTTTTGAGACAAAATAAAAGATAATTAATTTGACAAGTATAATTGTTTTAAAAAATTTAGGAAACATTTTTTCAATATAAGATATTTGAATAAAATAGTTATTAGTAGATTAGAGCCATTAGATTAACATTTTTTATAATTTTTAACAATTGAAGTTATACAATTCGAAAAATCATGCAATATCTTTTTGGGATATTTGTTTCTGTGCGAATGAAGATAATTATGGACGAAACAATCACCCAAATACTACTCACACACATCGAAGATGTGAATAAAGTATTTAACAACATATTTCAAAACTTTGACAATTTTCTCAAAACCCGTGTACTAACCCCTTTAAGATTTTCTGTGTTTTAGGACAAAATAAAAAATAATTAATTCGACACGTATAACTGTTTTAAAAAAAAAATCAGAAAATATTCTTTCAATATAAGATATTTGAATAGAATATTTAATAGTACATTAGAGCCATTACATTAATATTTTTAACAATTAAAATTAAACAATTCGAAAAATCATGCAATATCTTTTTGAAATATTTGTTTATGGGAGAATGAAGATAATTATGGACGAAAAAATCACCCAAACACTATTAACATACATCGAAGATGTGAATAAAATATTTAACAACATATTTCAAAACTTTGAGAATTTTCTCAAAACCCGTGTATGTTCCCTTTGAGATTTTCGGTTTTTTGTTGCAAAATAAAATATAATTAATTCGACGAGGATAACCGTTTAAAAAAAACGTAAAATATTTTTTCATTATAAGACATTTGAATAAAATAGTTATTATTTCACTAGAGCTATTATATTAATATTTTTAATAGTTAAAGTTAACCAATTCGAAAAATCATGTAATATCTTTTTGGGATATTTGTTTATGGGGGAATGAAAATAATTATGGACGAAAAAACTACCTAAACACTATTCACATACATCGAAGATGTGAATAAAATATTTAACAACATATTTCAAAACTTTGACAATTTTCTCAAAACCCGTGTACTAACCCCTTTGAGATTTTTGGTTTTTTTGGATAAAATTAAAGATAATTAATTCGACAAGTATAACTGTTTTAAAAAAATTAGAAAATATTTTTCAATATAAGATATTTGAATAAAATAGTTATTAGTAGATTAGAGCCATTAGATTAACATTTTTTTACAATTTTTAAGGTAAACAATTCGAAAAATCATACAATATCTTTTTGGGATATTTGTTTATGTGCGAATGAAGATAATTATGGACGAAAAAATCACCCAAACACTACTCACACACATCGAAGATGTGAATAAAGTATTTAACAACATATTTCAAAATTTTGACAATTTTCTCAAAACCCGTGGACTAACTCCTTTGAGATTTTCGGTTTTTTGAGACAAAATAAAAGATAATTAATTTGACAAGTATAATTGTTTTAAAAAATTTAGGAAACATTTTTTCAATATAAGATATTTGAATAAAATAGTTATTAGTAGATTAGAGCCATTAGATTAACATTTTTTATAATTTTTAACAATTGAAGTTATACAATTCGAAAAATCATGCAATATCTTTTTGGGATATTTGTTTCTGTGCGAATGAAGATAATTATGGACGAAACAATCACCCAAATACTACTCACACACATCGAAGATGTGAATAAAGTATTTAACAACATATTTCAAAACTTTGACAATTTTCTCAAAACCAGTGTACTAACCCCTTTAAGATTTTCTGTGTTTTAGGACAAAATAAAAAATAATTAATTCGACACGTATAACTGTTTTAAAAAAAAATCAGAAAATATTCTTTCAATATAAGATATTTGAATAGAATATTTAATAGTACATTAGAGCTATTAGATTAACATTTCTAACAATTAAAGTTAAAAAATTTAAAAATCAAGCAATATATATTTTTAATATTTGTTTCTGGGCGAATGAAAATAATTTTGGACGAAAAAATCATCCAAACACTACTCCATATATCGAAGATGTGAATAAAGTATTTAAAAATATATTTAAAAACTTTGACAATTTTCTCAAAACCCATGGACTAACCCTTTTGAAATTTTCGGTTTTTTGTGATAAAATAAAATATAATTAATTTGACAAGTATAATAATTTTAAAATAAATCAGACAACATTATTTCAATATTAAATACTTGAATAAAATAGTTATTAGTACATTAGATATTATTAGATTAACATTTTTAACAATTAAAGTTAAACAATTCGAAAAATCATGCAATATCGTTTTGGGATATTTGTTTCTGGGCAATGAAGATAATTATGGACGAAAAAATCACCCAAACACTACTCACATACATCGAAGATGTGAATAAAATATTTAACAACATATTTCAAAACTTTGACAATTTTCTCAAAACCCGTGTACTAACCCTTTCGAGAGTTTTGGTTTTTCGAGATAAAATAAAAAATAACTAATTCGACATGGATAACTGTTTTAAAAAATCAGAAAATATTCTTTCAATATAAAATATTTGAATAAAATAATTAATAATACATTAGAGCTATTAGATTAATATTTATAACAATTAAAGTTAAACAATTCAAAAAATCACGCAATATATTTTTGGGATATTTGTTTCTGGGCGAATGAAAATAATTATGGACGAAAAAATCACCCAAACACTACTCACATATATCAAAGATGTGAATAAAATATTTAACAATTTATTTCAAAACTTTGACAATTTTTTCAAAACCCGTGTACTAACCCCTTTAAAAATTTCGGTTTTTGGGACAAAATAAAATATAATGAATTCGACAAAGATTACAATTTTAAAATAAATCAAAAAAATTCTTTCAATATTAAATATTTGAATAAAATAGTTATTATTACATTAGAGCCATTACATTAATATTTTTAACAATTAAAGTTAAACAATTCGAAAAATCATGCAATATCTTTTTGGAATATTTGTTTCTGGGCGAATGAGGATAATTATGGACGAAAAAATTACCCAAACACTACTCATATACATCGAAGATGTGAATAAAGTATTTAACAACATATTTCAAAACTTTGACAATTTTCTCAAAACCCGTGTACTAACCCCTTTAAAATTTTCGGTTTTTTGGGACAAAATAAAATATAATTAATTCGACAAAGATAACAATTTTAAAATAAATCAGAAAAAATTCTTTCAATATTAAATATTTGAATAAAATAGTTATTATTACATTAGAGCCATTACATTAATATTTTTAACAATTAAAGTTAAACAATTCGAAAAATCATGCAATATCTTTTTGGAATATTTGTTTCTGGGCGAATGAGGATAATTATGGACGAAAAAATTACCCAAACACTACTCATATACATCGAAGATGTGAATAAAGTATTTAACAACATATTTCAAAATTTTGACAATTTTCTCAAAACCCGTGGACTAACTCCTTTAAAATTTTCGGTTTTTTGGGACAAAATAAAATATAATTAATTCGACAAAGATAAAATTTTTAAAATAAATCAGAAAAAATTCTATCAATATTAAATATTTGAATAAAATAGTTATTATTACATTAGAGCCATTACATTAATATTTTTAACAATTAAAGTTAAACAATTCGAAAAATCATGCAATATCTTTTTGGAATATTTGTTTCTGGGCGAATGAGGATAATTATGGACGAAAAAATTACCCAAACACTACTCATATACATCGAAGATGTGAATAGAGTATTTAACAACATATTTCAAAACTTTGATAATTTTTTCAAAACCGTTGTGCTAACCCTTTTGAGATTTTCGGTGTTTTAGAACAAAATAAAATATAATTAATTCGACAAGAATAACTGTTTTAAAAAAAATCAGAAAATATTCTTTCAATATAAGATATTTGAATAGAATATTTAATAGTACATTAGAGCTATTAGGTTAACTTTTCTAACAATTAAAATTAAACAATTCGAAAAATCATGCAATATCTTTTTGAAATATTTGTTTATGGGAGAATGAAGATAATTATGGACGAAAAAATCACCCAAACACTATTAACATACATCGAAGATGTGAATAAAATATTTAACAACATATTTCAAAACTTTGAGAATTTTCTCAAAACCCGTGTATGTTCCCTTTGAGATTTTCGGTTTTTTGTTGCAAAATAAAATATAATTAATTCGACGAGGATAACCGTTTAAAAAAAACGTAAAATATTTTTTCATTATAAGACATTTGAATAAAATAGTTATTATTTCACTAGAGCTATTATATTAATATTTTTAATAGTTAAAGTTAACCAATTCGAAAAATCATGTAATATCTTTTTGGGATATTTGTTTATGGGGGAATGAAAATAATTATGGACGAAAAAACTACCTAAACACTATTCACATACATCGAAGATGTGAATAAAATATTTAACAACATATTTCAAAACTTTGACAATTTTCTCAAAACCCGTGTACTAACCCCTTTGAGATTTTTGGTTTTTTGGATAAAATTAAAGATAATTAATTCGACAAGTATAACTGTTTTAAAAAAATTAGAAAATATTTTTCAATATAAGATATTTGAATAAAATAGTTATTAGTAGATTAGAGCCATTAGATTAACATTTTTTTACAATTTTTAAGGTAAACAATTCGAAAAATCATACAATATCTTTTTGGGATATTTGTTTATGTGCGAATGAAGATAATTATGGACGAAAAAATCACCCAAACACTACTCACACACATCGAAGATGTGAATAAAGTATTTAACAACATATTTCAAAATTTTGACAATTTTCTCAAAACCCGTGGACTAACTCCTTTGAGATTTTCGGTTTTTTGAGACAAAATAAAAGATAATTAATTTGACAAGTATAATTGTTTTAAAAAATTTAGGAAACATTTTTTCAATATAAGATATTTGAATAAAATAGTTATTAGTAGATTAGAGCCATTAGATTAACATTTTTTATAATTTTTAACAATTGAAGTTATACAATTCGAAAAATCATGCAATATCTTTTTGGGATATTTGTTTCTGTGCGAATGAAGATAATTATGGACGAAACAATCACCCAAATACTACTCACACACATCGAAGATGTGAATAAAGTATTTAACAACATATTTCAAAACTTTGACAATTTTCTCAAAACCCGTGTACTAACCCCTTTAAGATTTTCTGTGTTTTAGGACAAAATAAAAAATAATTAATTCGACACGTATAACTGTTTTAAAAAAAATCAGAAAATATTCTTTCAATATAAGATATTTGAATAGAATATTTAATAGTACATTAGAGCTATTAGATTAACATTTCTAACAATTAAAGTTAAAACAACACACAATATCGAAGATGTGAATAAAGTATTTAAAATATATTTCAAAACTTTGACAATTTTCTCAAAACCCAACTAACCCCTTTAAATTTTCTTTGATAAAATAAAAAATAATTAATTGACAAGTATAATAATTTTAAAAAAAATAGTCAATATAAATAGAATAAAATAGTTATTAGTACATTAGACTATTAGATTAACATTTTTAACAATTAAAGTTAAACAATTCGAAAAATCATGCAATTGGAAGATAATTTATGGTTAAACAACGAAAAAATCACCCAAACACTACTCACATATATCGAAGATGTGAATAAAATATTTAACAACATATTTCAAAACTTTGACAATTTTCTCAAAACCCGTGTACTAACCCTTTCGAGAGTTTTAGTTTTTCGAGATAAAATAAAAAATAACTAATTCGACATGGATAACTGTTTTAAAAAATCAGAAAATATTCTTTCAATATAAAATATTTGAATAAAATAATTAATAATACATTAGAGCTATTAGATTAATATTTATAACAATTAAAGTTAAACAATTCAAAAAATCACGCAATATATTTTTGGGATATTTGTTTCTGGGCGAATGAAAATAATTATGGACGAAAAAATCACCCAAACACTACTCACATATATCAAAGATGTGAATAAAATATTTAACAATTTATTTCAAAACTTTGACAATTTTGTCAAAACCCGTGTACTAACCCCTTTAAAAATTTCGGTTTTTGGGACAAAATAAAATATAATGAATTCGACAAAGATTACAATTTTAAAATAAATCATTCTTTCAATATTAAATATTTGAATAAAATAGTTATTATTACATTAGAGCCATTACATTAATATTTTTAACAATTAAAGTTAAACAATTCGAAAAATCATGCAATATCTTTTTGGAATATTTGTTTCTGGGCGAATGAGGATAATTATGGACGAAAAAATTACCCAAACACTACTTATATACATCGAAGAAGTGAATAAAGTATTTAACAACATATTTCAAAACTTTGACAATTTTCTCAAAACCCGTGTACTAACCCCTTTAAAATTTTCGGTTTTTTGGGACAAAATAAAATATAATTAATTCGACAAAGATAAAAATTTTAAAATAAATCAGAAAAAATTCTTTCAATATTAAATATTTGAATAAAATAGTTATTATTACATTAGAGCCATTACATTAATATTTTTAACAATTAAAGTTAAACAATTCAAAAAATCATGCAATATCTTTTTGGAATATTTGTTTCTGGGCGAATGAGGATAATTATGGACGAAAAAATTACCCAAACACTACTCATATACATCGAAGATGTGAATAGAGTATTTAACAACATATTTCAAAACTTTGATAATTTTTTCAAAACCGTTGTGCTAACCCTTTTGAGATTTTCGGTGTTTTAGAACAAAATAAAATATAATTAATTCGACAAGAATAACTGTTTTAAAAAAAATCAGAAAATATTCTTTCAATATAAGATATTTGAATAGAATATTTAATAGTACATTAGAGCTATTAGGTTAACTTTTCTAACAATTAAAATTAAACAATTCGAAAAATCATGCAATATCTTTTTGAAATATTTGTTTATGGGAGAATGAAGATAATTATGGACGAAACAATCACCCAAACACTATTAACATACATCGAAGATGTGAATAAAATATTTAACAACATATTTCAAAACTTTGAGAATTTTCTCAAAACCCGTGTATGTTCCCTTTGAGATTTTCGGTTTTTTGTTGCAAAATAAAATATAATTAATTCGACGAGGATAACTGTTTAAAAAAACATAAAATATTTTTTCATTATAAGACATTTGAATAAAATAGTTATTATTTCACTAGAGCTATTATATTAATATTTTTAATAGTTAAAGTTAACCAATTCGAAAAATCATGTAATATCTTTTTTGGATATTTGTTTATGGGGGAATGAAAATAATTATGGACGAAAAAACTACCCAAACACTATTCACATACATCGAAGATGTGAATAAAGTATTTAACAACATATTTCAAAACTTTGACAATTTTCTCAAAACTCGTGTACTAACCCCTTTGAGATTTTTGGATTTTTTGGACAAAATTAAAGATAATTAATTCGACAAGTATAGCTGTTTTAAAAAAATTAGAAAATATTTTTCAATATAAGATATTTGAATAAAATAGTTATTAGTAGATTAGAGCCATTAGATTAACATTTTTTTACAATTTTTAAGGTAAACAATTCGAAAAATCATATAATATCTTTTTGGGATATTTGTTTATGTGCGAATGAAGATAATTATGGACGAAAAAATCACCCAAACACTACTCACACACATCGAAGATGTGAATAAAGTATTTAACAACATATTTCAAAATTTTGACAATTTTCTCAAAACCCGTGGACTAACTCCTTTGAGATTTTCGGTTTTTTGAGACAAAATAAAAGATAATTAATTTGACAAGTATAATTGTTTTAAAAAATTTAGGAAACATTTTTTCAATATAAGATATTTGAATAAAATAGTTATTAGTAGATTAGAGCCATTAGATTAACATTTTTTATAATTTTTAACAATTGAAGTTATACAATTCGAAAAATCATGCAATATCTTTTTGGGATATTTGTTTCTGTGTGAATGAAGATAATTATGGACGAAACAATCACCCAAATACTACTCACACACATCGAAGATGTGAATAAAGTATTTAACAACATATTTCAAAACTTTGACAATTTTCTCAAAACCCGTGTACTAACCCCTTTAAGATTTTCTGTGTTTTAGGACAAAATAAAAAAATAATTAATTCGACACGTATAGCTGTTTTAAAAAAAAATCAGAAAATATTCTTTCAATATAAGATATTTGAATAGAATATTTAATAGTACATTAGAGCTATTAGATTAACATTTCTAACAATTAAAGTTAAACAATTCAAAAAAATTAGAGCTATTAGATTAACATTTTCAACAATTAAAGTTAAACAATTCAAAAAGTCAAGCAATATCTTTTCGTAATATTTGTTTCTGGGCGAATGAAAATAATTTTGGACGAAAAAATCATCCAAACACTACTCCATATATCGAAGATGTGAATAAAGTATTTAAAAATATATTTCAAAACTTTGACAATTTTCTCAAAACCCATGGACTAACCCTTTTGAAATTTTCGGTTTTTTTGTGATTAAATAAAATATAATTAATTTGACAAGTATAATAATTTTAAAATAAATCAGACAACATTATTTCAATATTAAATACTTGAATAAAATAGTTATTAGTACATTAGATATTATTAAATTAACATTTTTAACAATTAAAGTTAAACAATTCGAAAAATCATGCAATATCTTTTTTGTATATTTGTTTCTGGGCGAATGAAGATAATTATGGATGAAAAAATCACTCAAACAATACTTACATACATCGAAGATGTAAATAAAGTATTTAAAAACATATTTCAAAACATTGACAATTTTTTCAAAATCCATGAACTAAACCCTATGAGATTTTCAGTTTTTTGAGACAAAATTAAAAATAAATAATTCGACAAGTATAACTGTTTTAAAAAATTTAGAAAACATTCTTTTAATATAAGATATTTGAATAAAATAGTTATTAGTACATTAGAGCCATTAGATTAATATTCTTAACAATTTTTAGGTTAAACAATTCAAAAAATCATGCAATATCTTTTTGGGATATTTGTTTCTGGGCGAATGAAGATAGTTCTGGACGAAAAAAATCAACCGAACACTACTCACATACATCGAAGATGTGAATAAAGTATTTAAAAACATATTTCAAAACTTTGAAAATTTTTTCAAAACCCGTGGGCTAACCCTTTTGAAATTTTCGGTTTTTTTGGACAAAATAAAAAATTATTAATTCGACAAGGATAACTGTTTTAAAAAAAACTAAAAAAATTCTTTAAATATAAGATATTTGAAGAAAATAGTTATTATTACATTAGATGTATTAGATTAATATTTTTAACAATTAAAGTTAAACAATTCGAAAAATCATGCAATATCTTTTTGGGATATTTGTTTCAGGACTAATGAAGATAATTATTGATAATAAAATCACCCAAAAACTACACACATACATCGAAGATGTGATTAAAATATTTAACAACATATTTCAAAATTTTGACAATTTTTTTCAAAAACCGTGAACTAATTAACCTATGAGATTTTCGGTTTTTTGGGCAAAATAAAATATAATTAATTCAACAAGTATAACTGTTTAAAAAATCAGAAAAGATTATTTCAATATAAGATATTTGAATAAAATAGTTATTAGTACATTAAAACTATTAGATTAACATTTTTAACAATTTTTAAGTTAAACAATTAGAAAAATTCTGCAATATCGTTTTGGAATATTTGTTTCTAAACGAATAAAGATAATTGTGGATAAAAAGATCACACAAACATTATTCACATACATTGAAGATGTGAATAAAGTATTTAACAACATATTTCAAAACTTTGACAATTTTTTCAAAATCCGTGGACTAACCCATATGAGATTTTCGGTTTTTTGGGACAAAATCAAAAAAATTAATTCGACACGAATAACTATTTTAAGAAAAACAGAAAATATTATTTCAATATAAGATCTTTTAATAAAATAGTTATTAGTACATTAGAGCTAATAGATTAACATTTTTAACAATTAAAGTTAAATAATTCGAAAAATCATGCAATATCTTTTTGGGATATTTGTTTCTGGGCGAATGAAAATAATTATGGACGAAAATATCACCCAAACACTACTCACTTACATCGAAGATGTGAATAAAGTATATAACAACATATTTCAAAACTTTGAAATTTTTTTCAAAACCTATGGACTAACCCCTATAAGATTTTCGGTTTTTTGAGGCAAAGCAAAGACAATTAATTAGATAAGGATAACAGTTTTAAAAATATCAGAAAACATTTTCTATCTTTCAACATATTTCATAACTTTGACAATTTTCTCAAAACCCACATATTTCAAAATTTTGACAATTTTCTGAAAACCGTGTACTAACCCCTTTGAGCTTTTGGTTTTTTGGAACAAAATAAAAGATAATTATTCGACAAGTATAATTGTTTTAAAAAAATAGAAAAAATTCTTTCAATATAAGATATTTGAATAAAATAGTTATTAGTACATTAGAGCCATTAGATTAACATTTTTAAAAAAATTTAAGTTAAACAATTAGAAAAATCATGAAATATCTTTTTGAAATATTTGTTTCTCAGCGAATGAAGATAATTATAGACGAAAAAATTAGCCAAACACTACTCACATCCATCGAAGATGTGAATAAAGTATTAAACAATATATTTTGAAACTTTGACAACTTTTTCAAAACCCGTGAACTAACTCCTATAAGATTTTCGCTTTTTTGGGGCATAATCAAAGACAATTAATTCGACAATGATAACTGTTTTAAAATAAATCAGAAAACATTATTTCGATCTTTTAATAAAATAGTTATTAGTACATTAGAGCTATTAGATTAACATTTTTAACAATTAAATTTAAACAATTCGAAAAATCATGCAATATCTTTTTGGGATATTTGTTTTTGGGCGAATGAAAAAAATTATGGACGAAAAAATTTCCCAAACAGTACTCACATACATTGAAGATGTGAATAAAGTATTTAACAACATATTTCATAACTTTGACAATTTGTTCAAAACCCGTGTACTAACCCCTTTGAGCTTTCGATATTTTGGGACAAAATAAGAGATAATTATTACACAAGTATAACTATTTTAAAAAAATAAAAAAAAATTCTTTCAATATAAGATATTTGAATAAAATAGTTATTAGTATATTAAAGCTATTTGAGTAACATTTTTAAAAAAAATTTAAGTTAAACAATTAGAAAAATCATGCAATATCTTTTTGGAATATTTGTTTTTGAGCGAATGAAGATAATTATAGACGAAATAATCACCCAAACACTACTCACATCTATCGAAGATGTGAATAAAGTATTTAACAACATATTTCGAAACTTTGACAATTTTTTCAAAATCCGTGAACATAATTAATTCGACAAGGATAACTGTTTAAAAAAAAATCTGAAAACATTCTTTCAATATAAGATCTTTTAATAAATCAGTTATTAGTACATTAGAGCTATTAGATTAATATTTTTAATAATTAAAGTTAAACAATTCGAAAATCATGTAATATCTTTTTGGGATATTTGTTTCCGGTCGAATGAAGATAATTATGCATGAAAGAATCGTCCAAACACGACTCACATATATCAAAGATTTGAATAAAGTATGTAACAACATATTTCAAAACTTTAAAAATTTTCTTAAAATCCGTGGACTAACCCCTATGAGATTTTCGGGTTTTTGCGACAAAATAAAGATAATTAATTTGACATGGATAACTCTTTTACAAAAAATCAGAAAACATTTTTTCAATATAAAATATTTGAATAAAATAGTTATTAGTACATTAGAGCTATTAGATTAACATTTTTAACAATTAAAGTTAAACAATTCTAAAAATCATGCAATATCTTTTTGAGATATTTGTTTCTGGGCGAATGAAGATAATTATGGACGAAAAAATCATCAAAACACTATTCACATACATCGAAGATGTGAATAAAATATTTAAGAACATATTTCAAAACTTTGACAATTTTCTCAAAACTCGTGGACTAACCCCTATGAGATTTTTGGTTTTTTGGGACAAAATAAAAGATAATTAATTCGACACGTATAACTGCTTTAAAAAAATTAGAAAACATTTTTTCAATATAAAATATTTGAATAAAATAGCTGTTAGTACATTAGAGCCATTAGATTAACATTTTAATAATTTTTAAGTTAAACAATTCGAAAAATCTTGCAATATCTTTCTGGGATATTTTTTTATGTGCGAATGATGATAATGATGGACGAAACAATCACCCAAACACTACTCACATACATCGAAGATGTGAATAAAGTATTTAAAAACATATTTTAAAACTTTGACAATTTTCTCTTAACCCGTATACTAACCGCTATGAGATTTTCGGTTTTTAGTATAAAATAAAAGATAATTAATTCGAAAAAATAACTAATTTAAAAAAATCAGAAAACATTCTTTAAATATAAGATATTTGAATAAAATAGTTATTAGTACATTAGAGTCATTAGATTAACATTTTTAACTATTCTTAAGTTAAACAATTCGAAAACTCATGCAATATCTTTTTGGAATATTTGTTTCAGGGCGAATGTATATAACTATGGACAAAAAATCGCCCAAACACTATTCACTTACATCGAATATGTGAATAAAGTATTTAACAACATATTTCAAAGTTTTAAAAATTTTCTCAAATCTTGTAGACTAACCCATATGAGATTTTTGGTTTTTTGGGACAAAATAAAAGATAATTAATTCGACAAGTATAACTGTTTAAAAAAAATTAGAAAACATTCGTTCAATATATATAAGATATTGGAATAAAATAGTTATTAGTACATTAGAGCCTTTAAATTAACATTTTAAAAAAATTTTAAGTTAAACAATTCGAAATATCATGCAATATCTTTTTGGAATATTTGTTTTTGAGCGAATGAAGATAATTATGCACGAAAAAATCACCCAAACACTACTCACATATATCAAAGATGTGAATAAAGTATTTAACAACATATTTCAAAACTTTGACAATTTTCTCAAAATCCGTGTAATAACCCCTTTGAGATTTTCGGTTTTTTGGGAAAAAATAAAATATAATTAATTCGACAAGGATAACTGATTTAAAAAAATCAGAAAACATTATTTCAATATAAAATATTTGAATATAATAGTTATTAGTATATTAGAACTATTAGATTAACATTTTTAACAATTAAAGTTAAACAATTCGAAAAATCATGCAATATCTTTTTGGGATATTTGTCTCTGGGCGAATAAAGATAATTATGGACAAAAAAATCACACAAACACTACTCACATATATCGAGATGTGAATAAAATATTTAACAATATATTTCAAAACTTTGGCAATTTTCTCAAAAGCCACGGACTAACCCTTATGAGATTTTCGTTTTTTAGAGACAAAATAAAAGATAATTAATTCGACAAGGATAACTTTTTCAAAAAAATCCGAAATTTTTTTTTCAATATAAGATATTTGAATAAAATAGTTATTAGTACATTAGAGCCATCAGATTAATATTTTAACAATTTTAAACTAAACAATTCATAAAATCATGTAATATCTTTTTGTAATATTTGTTTTTGGGCGAATAAAAATAATAAAAGACGAAAAAATCACTCAAACACTACTCACATAAAACGACGATGTGAATAAAGTATTTAAAATTATATTTCAAAACTTTAACAATTTTTTCAAAAGCCGTGTACTAACCCATTTGAGATTTTCGGTTTTTTGAGACAAAATAAAAGATAATTAATTCGACAAAGAACTGTTTTAAAATAAATCAGAAAATATTCTTTCAATATAAGATATTTGAATAAAATAGTTATTAATACATTAGAGCTATTAGATTAATATTTTTTACAATTAAAGTTAAACAATTTGAAAAATCATGGAATATCTTTTTGGGATATTTGTTTCTGGGCGAATGAAGATAATTATGTACGAAAAAATCATCCAAACACTACTCACATACATGGAAGATGTGAATAAAGTATTTAACAACATATTTCAAAACTTTGACAATTTTTTCAAATCTCGTGTACTAACCCATATAAGATTTTCGGTTTTTTGGAGCAAAATCAAAGAAAATTAATTCGACAATGATAACTATTTTAAAAAAAATCAGAAAACATTCTTTCAATATAAAATCTTTTAATAAAATAGTTATTAGTACAATAGAGTCATTAGATTAACATTTTTAACACTTAAAGTTAAATAACTCGAAAAATCATGCAATATTTTTTTGGAATATTTGTTTTTGGGCGAATGAAGATAATTATGGACGAAAAAATCATCAAACACTACTCACATACATTGAAGATGTGAATAAAGTATGTAACAACATATTTCAAAACTTAGACAATTTTCTCAAAACCCGTGGACTAACCCTGATGAGATTTTTGATTTTTTGGAACAAAATAAAATATAATTAATTTGACAAGTATAACTGTTTTAAAAAAAATCAGAAAACATTTTTTCAATATAAGATTTTTTGAATAAAATAGTTATTAGTATATTAGAGGCATTAGATTAACATTTTTAATAATTTTTAAGTTAAAAAATTCAAAAAATCATGCAATATCTTTTGGGATATTTGTTTCTGGGCGAATGAAGATAATTATGGACGAAAAAATCACCCAAGCACTAATCAAATACATCGAAGATGTGAACAAAGTATTTAACAACATATTTCAAAACTTTGAAATTTTTTTCAAAACCTATGGACTAACCCCTATAAGATTTTCGGTTTGTTGAGGCAAAGCAAAGACAATTAATTAGATAAGGATAACAGTTTTAAGAATATCAGAAAACATTTTTTATCTTTCAACATATTTCATAACTTTGACAATTTTCTCAAAACCCATGTACTAAACCATTTGAGATTTTCAATTTTTTGGGACAAAATAAAAGATTATTAATTCGACAAGCATAACTGTTTTAAAAAAATCAGAAAATATTCTTTCAATATAAAATATTTGAATAAAATAGTTATTAGTACATTAGAGCCATTAGATTAACATGTCAAACAATTTTTAAGTTAAACGTTCAAAAAATCATGCAATATCTTTTTGGAATATTTGTTTCTGGCGAATAAAGATAATTATAGACGAAAAAATCACTCAAACAATACTCACATACATCAATGATGTGAATAAAGTATTTAACAACATATTTCAAAATTTTGACAATTTTCTGAAAACCCGTGTACTAACCCCTTTGAGCTTTCGGTTTTTTAGAACAAAATAAAAGATAATTATTCGACAAGTATAACTGTTTTAAAAAAATAGAAAAAATTCTTTCAACATAAGATATTTGAATAAAATAGTTATTAGTACATTAGAGCCATTAGATTAACATTTTAAAAAAAATTTAAGTTAAACAATTAGAAAAATCATGAAATATCTTTTTGAAATATTTGTTTCTCAGCGAATGAAGATAATTATGGACGAAAAAATTAGCCAAACACTACTCACATCCATCGAAGATGTGAATAAAGTATTTAACAGCATATTTTGAAACTTTGACAACTTTTTCAAAACCCGTGAACTAACTCCTATAAGATTTTCGCGTTTTTGGGGTATAATCAAAGACAATTAATTCGACAATGATAACTGTTTTAAAATAAATCAGAAAACATTATTTCGATCTTTTAATAAAATAGTTATTAGTACATTAGAGCTATTAGATTAACATTTTTAACAATTAAATTTAAACAATTCGAAAAATCATGCAATATCTTTTTGGGATATTTGTTTTTGGGCGAATGAAAAAAATTATGGACGAAAAAATCTCCCAAACAGTACTCACATACATTGAAGATGTGAATAAAGTATTTAACAACATATTTCATAACTTTGACAATTTTTTCAAAACCCGTGTACTAACCCCTTTGAGCTTTCGATTTTTTGGGACAAAATAAGAGATAATTATTCCACAAGTATAACTATTTTAAAAAAATAAAAAAAAATTCTTTCAATATAAGATATTTGAATAAAATATTTATTAGTATATTAAAGCTATTTGAATAACATTTTTTAAAAAAATTTAAGTTAAACAATTAGAAAAATCATGCAATATCTTTTTGGAATATTTGTTTCTGAGCGAATGAAGATAATTATAGACGAAATAATCACCCAAACACTACTCACATCTATCGAGATGTGAATAAAGTATTTAACAACATATTTCGAAACTTTGACAATTTTTTCAAAATCATGAACATAATTAATTCGACAAGGATAATTGTTTATAAAAAAATCTGAAAACATTGTTTCAATATAAGATCTTTTAATAAATCAGTTATTAGTACATTAGAGCTATTAGATTAATATTTTTAATAATTAAAGTTAAACAATTCGAAAATTATGTAATATCTTTTTGGGATATTTGTTTCCGGTCGAATGAAGATAATTATGCATGAAAGAATCGTCCAAACATGACTCACATATATCAAAGATGTGAATAAAGTATATAACAACATATTTCAAAACTTTGAAAATTTTCTTAAAATCCGTGGACAACCCCTATGAGATTTTCGGTTTTTTGCGACAAAATAAAGATAATTAATTTGACATAGATAACTCTTTTACAAAAAATCAGAAAACATTTTTTCAATATAAAATATTTAAATAAAATAGTTATTAGTACATTAGAGCTATTAGATTAACATTTTTAACAATTAAAGTTAAGCAATTCGAAAAATCATGCAATATCTTTTTGAGATATTTGTTTCTGGGCGAATGAAGATAATTATGGACGAAAAAATCATCAAAACACTATTCACATACATCGAAGATGTGAATAAAATATTTAACAACATATTTCAAAACTTTGACAATTTTCTCAAAACTCGTGGACTAACCCCTATGAGATTTTTGGTTTTTTGGGACAAAATAAAAGATAATTAATTCGACACGTATAACTGCTTTAAAAAAATTAGAAAACATTTTTTCAATATAAAATATTTGAATAAAATAGCTGTTAGTACA
Organism: Pugionium cornutum; assembly: GCA_018901935.1. NCBI lineage: Eukaryota > Viridiplantae > Streptophyta > Magnoliopsida > Brassicales > Brassicaceae > Pugionium > Pugionium cornutum. The sequence continues at coordinate 398,139 of CM032159.1, read as the reverse complement.
TTAGAGCCATTAGATTAACATTTTTAATAATTTTTAAGTTAAACAATTCGAAAAATCTTGCAATATCTTTTTGGGATATTTTTTATGTGCGAATGATGATAATGATGGACGAAACAATCACCCAAACACTACTCACATACATCGAAGATGTGAATAAAGTATTTAAAAACATATTTTAAAACTTTGACAATTTTCTCTTAACCCGTATACTAACCGCTATGAGATTTTCGGTTTTTAGTATAAAATAAAAGATAATTAATTCGAAAAAATAAATAATTTAAAAAAATCAGAAAATATTCTTTAAATATAAGATATTTGAATAAAATAGTTATTAGTACATTAGAGTCATTAGATTAACATTTTTAACTATTCTTAAGTTAAACAATTCGAAAAATCATGCAATATCTTTTTGGAATATTTGTTTCAGGGCGAATGTATATAATTATGGACAAGAAATCGCCCAAACACTATTCACTTACATCGAATATGTGAATAAAGTATTTAACAACATATTTCAAAGTTTTAAAAATTTTCTCAAATCTTGTAGACTAACCCATATGAGATTTTCGGTTTTTTGGGACAAAATAAAAGATAATTAATTCGACAAGTATAACTGTTTAAAAAAAGTTAGAAAACATTCTTTCAATATATATAAGATATTGGAATAAAATAGTTATTAGTACATTAGAGCCATTAAATTAACATTTTAAAAAAAATTTAAGTTAAACAATTCGAAATATCATGCAATATCTTTTTGGAATATTTTTTTTTGAGCGAATGAAGATAATTATGCACGAAAAAATAACCCAAACACTACTCACATATATCAAAGATGTGAATAAAGTATTTAACAACATATTTCAAAACTTTGACAATTTTCTCAAAACCCGTGTACTAACCCCTTTGAGATTTTCGGTTTTTTGGGAAAAAATAAAATATAATTAATTCGACAAGAATAACTGATTTAAAAAAATCAGAAAACATTATTTCAATATAAAATATTTGAATATAATAGTTATTAGTACATTAGAACTATTATATTAACATTTTTAACAATTAAAGTTAAACAATTCGAAAAATCATGCAATATCTTTTTGGGATATTTGTCTCTGGGCGAATAAAGATAATTATGGACGAAAAAATCACACAAACACTACTCACATATATCGAGATATGAATAAAATATTTAACAATATATTTCAAAACTTTGACAATTTTCTCAAAAGCCACGGACTAACCCTTATGAGATTTTCGTTTTTTTGAGACAAAATAAAAGATAATTAATTCGACAAAGATAACTTTTTCAAAAAAATCAGAAATGTTTTTTCAATATAAGATATTTGAATAAAATAGTTATTAGTACATTAGAGCCATCAGATTAATATTTTAACAATTTTAAACTAAACAATTCAAAAAATCATGTAATATCTTTTTGTAATATTTGTTTTTGGGCGAATAAAAATAATAAAGGACGAAAAAATCACTCAAACACTACTCACATAAAACGACGATGTGAATAAAGTATTTAAAATTATATTTCAAAACTTTAACAATTTTTTCAAAAGCCATGTACTAACCCATTTGAGATTTTCGGTTTTTTTAGACAAAATAAAAGATAATTAATTCGACAAAGAACTGTTTTAAAATAAATCAGAAAATATTCTTTCAATATAAGATATTTGAATAAAATAGTTATTAATACATTAGAGCTATTAGATTAATATTTTTTACAATTAAAGTTAAACAATTCGAAAAATCATGGAATATCTTTTTGGGATATTTGTTTCTGGGCGAATGAAGATAATTATGTACGAAAAAATCATCCAAACACTACTCACATACATCGAAGATGTGAATAAAGTATTTAACAACATATTTCAAAACTTTGATAATTTTTTCAATTCTCGTGTACTAACCCATATAAGATTTTCGGTTTTTTGGAGCAAAATCAAAGAAAATTAATTCGACAATGATAACTATTTTAAAAAAAATCAGAAAACATTCTTTCAATATAAAATCTTTTAATAAAATAGTTATTAGTACAATAGAGTCATTAGATTAACATTTTTAACACTTAAAGTTAAATAACTCGAAAAATCATGCAATATTTTTTTGGAATATTTGTTTTTGGGCGAGTGAAGATAATTATGGACGAAAAAATCATCAAACACTACTCACATACATCGAAGATGTGAATAAAATATGTAACAACATATTTCAAAACTTAGACAATTTTCTCAAAACCCGTGGACTAACCCTGATGAGATTTTTGATTTTTTGGAACAAAATAAAATATAATTAATTCGACAAGTATAACTGTTTTAAAAAAAATCAGAAAAATATTTTTTCAATATAAGGTTTTTGAATAAAATAGTTATTAGTATATTAGAGGCATTAGATTAACATTTTTAATAATTTTTAAGTTAAAAAATTCAAAAAATCATGCAATATCTTTTGGGATATTTGTTTCTGGGCGAATGAAGATAATTATGGACGAAAAAATCACCCAAACACTAATCAAATACATCGAAGATGTGAATAAAGTATTTAACAACATATTTCATAACTTTGACAATTTTCTCAAAACCCATGTACTAAACCATTTGAGATTTTCAATTTTTTGGGACAAAATAAAAGATTATTAATTCGACAAGCATAACTGTTTTAAAAAAATCAAAAAACATTCTTTCAATATAAAATATTTGAACAAAATAGTTATTAGTACATTAGAGTTTTTAGATTAACATTTTAAACAATTTTTAAGTTAAACATTCAAAAAATCATGCAATATCTTTTTGGGATATTTGTTTCTGGCGAATGAAGATAATTATGGACGAAAAAATCACTCAAACAATACTCACATACATCGATGATGTGAATAAAGTATTTAATAACATATTTCAAAACTTTGACAATTTTCTCAAAATTCGTGTACTAATCCCTTTGAGATTTTCGGTTTTTTGGAACAAAATAAAAGATAATTAATTCGACAAGGATAACTGTTTTAAAAAAAATTAGAAAACATTATTTCAATATAAGATATTTAAATAAAATAGTTATTAATAAATTAGAGTTATTAGATTAACATTTCTAACAATTAACGTTAAACAATTCGAAAAATCACGTAATATCTTATTGGGATATTTGTTGACGAATGAATATAATTATAGACAAAAAAAATCACCGGAACACTATTTATATACATCAAAGATGTGAATAAAGTATATAACAATATATTTCAAAACTTTAAAACTTTTCTCAAAATTCGTAAAATTAACACATATGAGATTTTCAGTTTTTGAGATAAAATAAAAAATAATTAATTTGAGATACGAGATTAGAGATACGAATTGGAAGTGAGGTCCAGGTGCCATATCGAAAGAATCGAAATGAGAGAAAATCCTATATATTTACCCATCACCATGTCTTGTTCTGTTCTAAAACTTTTTTGGTCGATATTAGGACAAAGCACAGAAAGAATCTAGTAAAAGCCTCTATCTTTATGCTTTAGTTTCTTGGTAGCGAGTCTTGTCTTGTTAACTCGTAGTTGTCAGCTCCATTGTGGGCTTGGTTCTCGTTATTTACAATTGCAATCTTCGAACAGAGAAAGAAGAAGGAAGATGTGTAGATGGTGCAATGCCAAATACTGCACATAATTTTTATATGTCAGTTTTCATAAAGTAGTACCAACCGCTATTACTCATATTTGGACGCTTGAAGTACACACACCTGTGCCAAATCCAGTAGCTTGAACTGGTTTCCACTTTGAAACTGATGGCTGCCATGGTAAAGGCTACAAGACCGGCGGCCACAAAGCCCCAACGAAATCGTTTCTTGAGCGTCTTGATTAAATTACTAATCCATTCTTTGACTGCCCGCGGCCTACAACAAAAATATGACAGAACTCATAAAATATGATTATTTGTCACATTGTGGTTATTATATGTTGAAGATTTTAGGAAACGGAATGCATTCCTTTTGTTACCTGTTGAGCATGTTCAATGAAGCCAACCCACAATACGATCTATACTTGGTAACAAATTCTACCAAAAACCCAATGAGGAGACCAAGTGACCCGATTGCTAATACAATGATAATATTTGACGCCCTGCGAATCAAGAGCAAACCAATGTAATGGCTTACTGATAGTTCCAAAGAGCTAATTATCATAACCATTCAACCAAATCTCAGATACCTTGTTGCCTTAGTTAAGGCCAATAAAGCTGTGAGAATGGCAACAACTGTGTGTATTGTCCTCTTGACTGCTTCATTGGCCGTGGATAAGTACACAAAGGTACCAATCACCGCCATGAAAGAGAGCCAGAAATCCATGAACTGAAGTACAAAAATTTACCATCTCATCACCAAGTATAATATCACAGAGAATGGCAATGATGCAGCTAGCAACTACCTATACCTGTAAAACGTTGTAAGTTAACACGCACCAGGTGCCTACATCACATGCATGATATAGAGCGCTCGATATACCGCTAGATGTGAACAGAACCCACTCTGCATACTCCTATTTAGAACATGAACAGCAGCTTTTCGATGAGAAAAGAAACAAACCAAAAGCATTGAAATGAGTGTAAACTAAGAAAATTACTCGCTGCCGAAGAGCCCAGTAAGCTGGCAAAAGAGCCGCCGAATTTGATGCGATTAGTGCAATAGACTGAATGATATGTCCTGCATCAAGTTTCAAGCACATCAGTACTTAAATATTATCAAATTTTCAAACACTGATAGATTACGACACCTCGATGTGATACAATTTCAATGCCGCAGTCAAATCCTCCGTGGGTTCGGTCACAAGCACAAAAGCTGAAACAAAACACGAAGAGGTTTAACACTTCAAATAACCTACTCTCCATGTATTTAGAAATTTTGATACACTCGAGATATAAGACACCTGTAAGTTGTCAATCCACTAGCATCAAAAGCATATCGGCAGTGCCCATGAGAAGAACACCTTCTCGGGCATCTTTCAAGAGAAAGAGATACTAGAGTAGGTGGACCTCTAGACGCAGCAGGAGCAGTAGAGTCATTGAGCTGCCTTAACCCAAATGACCATGTTCCTTCTCGAGCATACAATATGTAGAAATCAACCTTTTCTTGGCTAGAATTATACAATGAGAAGAACATTGAGCGGCTGGCACTCGTTTGATTCACATAATAATAATCCCGGTCATCAAGGGTGGGCAATCCACCAAATCTAAGATATACTTCATACTGTATCGTGGATTCTGATGTTAATCTGAAGTGGATATGCCCACCAGCACCTCCTTGAGGAATGTTCAAGAGAAAATAAGTCCATGTGCTTGTGTCTAATTCAGGAATAGAGGAGAAGTTACTGAAAATGGGTTCGAGGGGGAAATCTGTGCTCGAGCCTGAAGGTAAAGCTTCATTGACCGGAAAATAGTACGATTCAAAAGGTGTCAGCGATCCTCTCCTCATAACTGCCTGCATACAATGAATCGTGTTCAACAATTCCAAGAAGTATCCAGCTCAATCTTGATTTTGACATACTCAGAAGCTTTAGAGCAAATTACCTGAAGCATGTACATTTGCTGCCCACAGTTTGGTCCTGCTTTTCCCATGGGACACCCCAATACTTTAACATTTATTGAAAAGCAGATCTTAGAAGTAGAATTTGTGCCCTGTACAAGCCGGTTCTCCCGTCCAGGAAAACTAACAACAATATACCATCGACCAACTTTCGGTTTGTTAATAACTAAGGGAGCTTTGTGTATATCACCAGCGTAATCATGTAGAGTCTCTGAAGCAATAGCTCCAAATCGGGCGTAACACATGAGATAACTTTCATTGGAATCTACTTTCACATTGGATGCCATAATAACTAATTGTTCAGCTATTCCATCTACATCTAAAGCATATGTCTTTGTTTCAACATCGGCCAGACAAGAACTAGGAAAAGAATCTGAGCAAGAAACAACACTTCCTGTCTGGTTATCGAACCGAGAACATGAAAGGGGATAAATAGTCTCGTTGCAGGAAGGCCCCCACATAGTAGCGGTTTTACAACCTTCAACACTAATGTTGGCACTAAATGAAAACGCCGAGGAACGAACAATCTGTGCAGCATCCGTGTCAGAGAATCAGAGATCAAATTAAAAAAAGGAAAAAGATGGAAAAAAAATCATTGAAACCAGAATTTGAACTCGTACCATTTTCCCCTGAGTCCTCGTAACCCCAATTCCGTTAAAAAGGCCAACATACCAAGCTCCAGGAGATATCTGTAAGCAACAACAACAAACCAGAAAATCATCATCTAAACAATTTTCCAAACACACGAACTTTTGGGTAATTTAGAAGCTTACCTGTTCATTGGTCAACCTCAAGGATATGTTCTTCTGCATCGGGTAACACTGTTCTGCAATCTCAATATCTTCAAATCCTTCAAAAGATCCATTGAAGAACCTTCCTAGCTCTACAAAGCATTCAAGAAATTAAATTCTTTAATTCCCTAAATAGTAAGGTAGGTGATCTCTTTGAGCAGAAAAAGAAGTTAACTACATGTTTTTAACCTAAAGCGTACCTAAACCTTTAAGAGCGGTGGTTGAGGCATCAGGCAGAGGAGGACTACCATCTCTGAAACATATAACAGGAAGAAGACTTTTCGACATCTTCGAAATGCTCTTTGGAGTCTACCAAAAAACAAATCCAAAACCAATTAATAAATAGCAATAACTTCACATTTTTCTATGGATTCTAAAACAATCAAATCTACGTTGAGAGAAATCAGTATACTTACGATGTCTACATCAGATTCCATAGCAACATTTAGAGATGAGAACCATGGAGGCAAATCAACTACGGAATCAAACAGAGAATCATACGAAAAATAAGATCCTGCTTAATGAAATGATTAGAATCCAATAGGCTATTGATGAAATCAATAAAACCTCTGATGTAACGCGTGTCGTAGGGCCTGACTTCGGATTTTGGGTACCTGAAGCTCGAGACCGTGAAGAAGCTTCCATTACTGTCCTCCCCAGAATTTTGAAGAGAACTACAGCTAGAGAAAGCCCATGAGCAGACGACGAGAATTGTCAAACCCAGATTTGAAATCTCTGCCATAGTAGGAGGAACTTTTGTTTCTCTTTGTTAGACTGTTAGTTTGAGGAGAAGAAGCGCATCTTTCGAGATCATTTTAGTCGTTCGTTTTGACGAAATACAATCAAATTGTTGTTCAATAAGGACTTTCATATGATATGAAGAATTGTGACTCCGCTTTTCATTGCTTTTGGGGTCACTTCAAGCGCGCTGCGCAATAGTGTAGAGTGTTCACGCGCTAATCGAACGGTTGTTAGATGATCGAGATTTGGTGCAATCACGGCTGTTGGCGCGTCGAGATATGATATTGCATTTGGTTAATAAAATTCCCTTTGGTCATGAATAGTCAGTCGGTCAGTCTCTTACGCGTTCGACAGAGACCAGAGTCATGTTAATTTAATCATGTTTATGTATATATAAAAAAAGAGAAAGTCTTGGTTTAAATAAAAGTTGTTGTGACAAAAAAATTTAAAAATTGTTAATTAAGAAAATCAAGTGGGCAAGTTATTAAATAATTTATGTTTCTATTTTATATACGTAGAGACATTAATCTGACTTTTCCGACGAATGTATTGACATTAACGCATGTAAGCTCAATATCTGTATTTTTACAAAGCGAACTAAAGAGCAAGACTAGCCTCTGTGTGCTATCATAGTTGATTTAAAGAAAGTCAAGCTCTGCGGCAGCTTAAGAGAGATAAAATGTGTATCATCATAGCAAATTATTCAACCAAGATTAAAAAAAAGAGAGTTTAGATTCAATATAAAGGAATCTGAGATCAAACGGAGCGACTTAAAAGAAAAAAAGGAATCATCGAACATGTTTCTCTCTCAATGGTCAGGATTGAATTTGACAGACTCCTTGTAGATAAGCTCCTTTATGTGTTCTTCTGTGCAAGACGGATGCTCGAAATCAAAGCTGAAAGGAATTGGACAGACTGGTTCATTGGTCACATCATGGTGGGTTGATAGGTAGGCGTGGCTAAGTGCTTCATCCACTATACACACAACAGAAGCAGAATATAAACAAATCCAAACCATTTTATAACAAACAAACTGCAAAAAACTCACATGGATTAAGGATTTTTGTGTTTGTTACCTGAGATGCGCCGGTTAGGATCAAATACGAGCATTTTCTCTAGCAAATCGACAGCAGTAGGCGGCATTTTCGGAAATCTTGCAGTAAACTGTTGTTTCGGGTATCGCGGAAGTTGCCTGACGTATCTTCTTGCGTTGTCACTGCGAAGGAAACCGAGACTGGAATTGTCTGGAGAGCCTACAAGCTAGTTTCAAGGAATGGATTTTTAAGTGATGATTCAGAAAAGTGGAAAACTGATGGTTTTTTTTACCTCTGTGATAAGCCTAAGTTGATGAACATAATCTTTGCCTGGAAACAATGGTTGCCCTGTCATGATTTCGCCGAGTATGCAGCCAACGGACCAAATATCAATAGCTGCGGTGTACTCTGAACAGTTAAGAAGCAGCTCCGGAGCTCTGTACCAACGAGTAACGACATATTCAGTCATGAAGTCTGTGTCGGAAGTTGTTCTTGCAAGCCCAAAATCACCAATCCTTAGCTCGTTTTTCGAGTTAAGTAGCACGTTGCTTGGCCTTAGATCACGATGTAATATGTTGGCCGAGTGCACGTATTTGAGCCCCCTTAGGAGCTGGTACACAAAAAACTGTAAAAGGAAGAGAAGTAAATTGAACAAAGATCAGATCGGATCAGGTCAGGTCAGAAAGCTTAGAGATGATGATAACAACACAAAAAGACTTACGCGGCATTGATCATTGTTTAGCGGTTGGTTAGAACGGAGGATTCGCTGAAGATCAGTGTCCATTAACTCATATACAATGTAAACATCGTTGAAGATATCTCGTTGCGGAGGTCTTACAATATCTTTGATGGTTATAACCTGAAGAATCAAACAGCTTGATGATGAAATTAATCAAAGATCCACTTCGATTGGTATTTTTTTCACGAAAAGCAAGCATGAGATAACAAATCCAGTCTTTTCACTAAGATTTAACAGAGAAATCATTTGTTTTGCCTCGCCCTTGAAGATCAGGAACACTTGAGAGATCTAGAGAAAACTATAAATTAAGATGTTTTTTCAACTGTCAGAAAATGATGGTTGGGCTTACGTTTTCGTGATCCATATGCCTGAGAAGCTTAATTTCACGTAGAGCTCTCTTAGCATCAATAATATTATCAAAAGCATTACCGATCTTCTTAATAGCCACTTTCTCTCCAGTCATTGAGTTCACCGCAGCACTGGAATTCAAGAATCAAGAGCCTATGAACCTTCAAAAGAAGAAGGCTTGGATAATTGATCAGGAGAAGAATCAAAAGAACTTACCAGACAATACCACAAGCACCTCTACCAATGGGACGAATAGGAGGGACATACTTTCTGGAAACTTCAAAGAGCTGTCCATAAACGTTGTACTGAACATAGCGGCCACCGTGTGTTGGTACAACTTTGATGCAATGATCGTTAGAACCAGAGCTTGATTCTCCAGACATGATGCAATGGTCAGACCAAGACCGAGTGAGAAATAGAGAGACCAGAAGAAGGGCTTTTGTTGAAGTTGAAGGATCTCTCCAAAATGTCTCTCTTGAAGACGCTAAATCCACGTGAAGAGAAAGAAGCTTTTTTTCAACTGTAAAAGATCTCTCAAGTGACCTGTGATTCAAAGGATTATGAAAGATCACATACGTGTATGGTCACAAGAAAGCAGAGTCACTCGGCACCTCAATATTGCATTTTCCATTTGTTACTATTAATTGCATCAATATTTGAATCAAAGTCTGTTATCCTTTCTAATCTTATTTGATTTCAGAAGTTTCAAACCAAACAGCTGTCGTAAAAAAATTATATTATATTGCAGAGTTGATTTCGATACAGACAAGAACCAACAAAATTAACCGAAGAGGCTAGCTCAACAGATGGACTCAAGCAAACGAAATAGAAACCTTTCAGAGATCCAAAACTGCAATTTTTAAGAGTTAATTTGTTTAACTCAAAAGTCTTAATCTACATCTTCTCCAACTGCATTGCCAGAGACTGAGTCACTTGACCTAAGATTACAGAGCAACACATTGCAGCCACTTAAAGTTATTTTGTAAAAACTGTCAACTTCCTTTAGTAACTGATCTAACCTTTGAGACAATTTTTCAGCTGGTGTCCCCAAATCCATACTGTAATTCTTATAAGTTTCAACTTTGGCAGAATCAAAGCTAACTTGGATCATTGGGTATAGCTTCTAGACACGAGCATCAACGTTCTCCAGCTCTTTGATGGTTCTACGGGAAGACAACATGTCTCTGCTCTCAGCATTTACAATACTCTGCATACCAGTAAAGGCCCTTGTTTTTCAGAGACAGGTAAACTGAAAAGATCCTTGGTGAAATCTGACAAGCCTGCAGTAAAAACATTGGTGGAGATAGACCGTTCAAACTTTCACACCATAAAAAGCCTGCATAAGAACCTTTCCTTCAGGCGAGCTCTGTACTTTAGGCAAGCTCAGAGATTTAACAAGACTGTCTAGAACTGCATAGCTAGTTTCATCCAAGAAAAAGCGAGGATGTCATCTTTGTTCTTAAGCATACGTTTATTTAGTCTCTCTGTCAAAAATAGCTCAAAGCCGCTCAATAGAGAAAGTAGCCGTTGGGGATTAATCTGAGCCCTTCGGTGATGAACATCAGAAATGGATATCCAAATGGGAAGAAACCCGTCATGGACCTTGTGGTCGACTCATTTTGCTAGACACTGAGAAACGTATTGTTAGAAACTTAGAATCATCATAATTAACCAGTCGTATAAACAGATTTGATTTCAATTCAAGGTGTCACGCTATGGATAATTGAGAAACAATCCCAACTTCAGAGTCCAAAAAGCTGACAACTTTGGAGATCTTAAACCAAATATTTTTTTTCTTCAAAATAACCAAATTTTATTGCAATTGTGCAAAACCCACCTGGAAACAAACTTTTCTGTCATAATTTACATTTGAAGATGGTCGGAACTCAGCTTTTAAGGAAAACAGTTTAACTCTATCTAAAACTAAATATACAGAATTCGATTTTCAGAAGAACACACACAAAAAAGGATATATATTGCTAACACGAAGCTCAGTTTCCGAGAATCCGGCCATTTTAAGCTGACAGAAATGAAGCAATCACAGAAAGTCTTTTGTAAATGATCTTAGAATGCTTCATAGAATTTTTTAGTTGGTCGTCTGAGAAATATTTGTGGCGGAGGTACATGCGTCATTCTATAGGTCTGAATCTCTGATGAAGTCTCTGCTTGTCACAAACTTACACCTCAGTGACTGCTCACATCCGAATATTTAACGAGCCATTAGGTTTAAGCCCAATACGGACTTAAAAAGGGGAAGTTGGCCCATAAAAGTAGACAAAGCCTCTGGCTGAGACAGAAGTCTCTCCAAGTGCGCTATGAACTGATAACGGCGATGATGTCTCCCGGAGCCGAGTTTCGGCCATACAATGCTACGATATAGTTGTTGCATTTCAATTTGCCCTTATACGGCGAAACATTCGTTCCTTAGGGAAAAAAACTACATCTCCTCTGATCTCTCCTCTGATCGCATCACCCTTTGCGGTGGTAATGGTGGTGCCGCCGCCGTCTCCTCCTCCCGACGCCGTGATCTCGTTTTCGTCGTAAATCCTCAAGGTGTGTTTGCCTCTTATTCAATGGGTGAAGAAATTACAGAGATCTGGATTAATCGGAATTAAAAACGATGTTTTTATCTATGAGAATCAATCTCCAGGTGGAATTGGGGGGTTTTGAGTTATTACCTGTTGATGTTTATTCATGTCTTCTACATGAATTCAGGAGCTAACGGTAAAACAGCTAAGGAATGGAAGAAGTTGCTTCCTCACCTTCGATCTCGTCTTGGTAAAGACTGTAATGTGAGTTTTTGCTTTGCTTACCTTTGTATGACGTGTTATAATGATAACATCTCGTTTGCTGTTTTCAGTTTCTTATTATCTATCATGAGATTACCGTCTTCTTCTTTGTTTCCTCCAGATATGTGAAACCTTAACATCGGGTCCTTCTCATGCCATTGACATTACCAGAGAGGTAAGTGTCTGTGAAAATCATATATATATAATATTTGGTATGTATTTTGTGTCTTTTAAATTTAGTTTTAAGCTAATTGTTTGTTGCTTTGAATTATCAACGTAGGCCATTAGGGATGGCGCCGATGCTGTAATTGCGGTTGGAGGTGATGGAACGCTTCACGAGGTTAGAGAATTGTGTCTTTTGGTTGCTATAACAGAGAAGTTTGCTGAAAATTACAAAGCTTATGATTTCCTAGTTGCATTCATTCTATTATTTTGATCTACAGGTGGTTAATGGTTTTTTTTGGGAGGGAAAACCTGTCACTAATCTCAACAGTGAAGCTAGTCATTCCACCGCAATTGGTGTGAGTAGCTTGGATGACTATGTACTTGTTTTTTCATATATCTTGCGTAGTTACAGTTTACGACATCATTCTATTATTTTTTTCAGCTCATTCCGTTAGGTACTGGCTCGGATTTTGCTAGAACATTTGGCTGGTTAGGTTTTGCAACTTCGGTTTGATGTGATTTGTTTTCCAAACTCATGTTGAGCCAAATCTTGAGTATATTATGTGTTTTGTTAGGAAAAACGACTCATGTGAAGCCGTGGAGCGCATTGCTCAAGGTATGTCACTGAATCCATTTTAAGGAAATAGAACATAGCACCCTTCTGAGTAATTATGCTGATATGTTATCACATAACCTGTTTTATTTCAGGGCTGCGATCACGGGTTGATGTCGGGGTTATCGACAAGGAGGGAAGGGATATGCATTACTTCATTAACGTCGCTGATGTTCATTTGTAAGGATATCATGGAATTTCATGTTTGATATGTGTGACTGATCCTTGCTGAGGCGGTTATAAGTATCCTGTTTTGTTCCCCATCACTTGCAGGAGCGCAAAGGCAGGTTTTTATGCTTCGAAGTACAAGAAATTTGGAAACTTGTGCTACGTAATTGGTGCCCTGCAAGCTTTTATGGGGCATCATAATCGAGATATGAGAATCAGGGTAGGAAATCATTTCCGAAAACTGCCAAAATTCTTACAAAATGCCATTTCAAGTAACTAGAAAACAAGTGTAATATTTGAAGGTCAATGGAGGTGAATGGGAAATATATCCTCAGGTTACCGCCCTCTGCATTGGAAATGCTAAATATTTTGGTGGTGGAATGAAAATCACGCCTAACGCCACCCCTGGAAATGGAAATCTTGAGGTGCGATAGTTCGTTTATTAGATCTCAAATCCTATGCTTTAAATGTTATAGCTTTTGACCTTCATACACTTCTCTACAGGTTGTAACGCTTCAAGACTTTAAATGGTATGATTTCATACTGAAACTTCATAAGCTATACAAAGGGACGCATCTCTCGGTTAACAATGTGAGCTCAAGAAGGTCAGATTTTCTGCTGTTCTCTGAAACATTTTCTTCTGTAAATGTCCTTAGCACTCGAAAAGTTACCTACTTTAAGCTGTTTTTTCGTGTAGTGTACAAAGTATCGAAGTTCAAGAGATTTCAGACAGTGGAAGTATCTATGTTCAGTCAGATGGAGAACATCTTGGGTTTCTACCTAGAAAGTTTAGAGTTTTACCCGGTGCCATCGAAATGATCAGCTGATCAAAACTGCAGATCTCTTGTGAAGAAAGACTAGAACAAGACTAGCAAGGCAATTTTGTGTTTCAGTTGAAAGAATATTGGTCTGTAGAGATTCTTCTTGTGAAAAAAAAAATCACTAATTTGATTCATTATCTACCGAATCAGATTTATGCTCGTTGTGTTGTTACACTCACTATTTTGTGTGGTCGCTACAAACCACAAATAAGATACTTTTAAGGTAAAACTCGCATTTCCTTGATGAATCACACTTAAGGCCAAAAATGATAGCTTCTCTTTCCTTTCATTCCCTCGCCACCATCAATCTCAGCTATTTCGGCGATGGTGGCCGTTCAATATTCCGGCGTAACCACCGATTCGGAACAACTGGAGTGAATTGCAGAGGACAGAATCCTAATAACGAGCCACACATGAGTAAAGGACCAGAGCCAGAGAATGTTCTACTTAAGATCGCTTGGTACGGATCTGAGCTACTCGGAATCGCTGCTTCCGTTTTCCGATCTCCGGCGTCTCCTCCTTCGACTGTGACAGGCTTTGAAGTTCCTGTTGATTGTTCGGGACGGCTCGTTCGTGTAGCCGTCGTGGATTCGATTAAACAAGACTTCAAACGATCGTATTTCGTCACAGGTCAGTGAAAAAAAATCCAAATCAGGATCTAGATTTTGTTTCCTTTGTCTAAATCAGGATCTAGGATTTTCTTCTTTTGATGCTTCTTCAGGGAACTTGACGCCAGAGGTTTATGAGGAGAAGTGCGAATTCGCCGATCCGGCTGGTTCCTTCAGGGGTCTTACTCGTTTCAAAAGGAATTGCACTAATTTCGGAACACTAGTTCAGAAATCGAATATGAAACTCGTGAAATGGGAGAATTTCGATGTACGATCAACTAATATAAAAGATGATATTTTTTTCCGACGTCGGACAAAACCTGTTTTGTTTTTGTTTTCATAGCCGGAGCTCCATAATGGGTTTTGCAGGATAAAGGAATTGGACATTGGAAATTTAGCTGTGTCATGTCGTTTCCATGGAAACCCATTCTTTCAGGTATCATCAGAAAAGATTTCAATATTTATCTTAACATTTTATCTTGTGTAAAAAGGGACACCTATTGCTTTAGCCTGTTAAGGTAAAGTTTGAAACTTTGATGGAAAGTCTTCAATGATTGCTGACAACAAAAAATAAAACTTTTACGTCTTACTTATGGAATTTCTTATTTATACAGCAACTGGTTACACAGAGTATTATTTCGACACAAATTCCGGAAAAATTTGCAGGTAAAAGATTAGTTATGAGCTCGTATATATATCATAGAAATGAACGAACCTCCTTCAACTTTGAAGCTTGTTTCATATGTTTTTAATGGGTTTATGCAGACACGTGGAGCATTGGAATGTCCCTAAGATTGCTTTGTTCAAGCAACTTCTGCGACCCAGCCGTGGATTAGTGGGGACACAGAACTAGCGGGATTAAGAATGATGTCACTTTAACAGCAACTATAAAAAATAATTCCCTTCCAAACTAATACTGGATACTGTACCATTAGAGTTCTGTAATATATCTATTGAAAAAGCATGGCATTAGCTTTAAAAATGGTATCAGAGTTATGACTTTGGCATATAAATATAATATCACTTTCTTGTTACCTCGGCTTAAGACATATGTGTTATGTGTATCCTTCTTGGTTGGAGAAGCGACAGAGTAACCATATATTAACTTGTTCAGAAAATAGATCCTCCTGGTTTTTCAGTCACACAAGGAATTTTTGCTTCTGAACCTTTGATTTTCTTCTCTGACCTCTCTCCCATACATTCCACGTTAAGTATTCTTTCACTCACACATAGAATGTGAATCTAGAGAGTGTTAGAACGCGAAAAACCGGATATGAAAATCACGATATGAAAAAACGATTTACGGATGAAACGATTAAAAACCGAATTAAGAAGAAGACAAATTCGTGGAGGCGAGATTTGATCTCTTTCCTTAATTCGATAAATCTCCCGCAATGTGGCGGTTTGATGAGATTTTGAATCCTAGGATACAACCACGATGAGACTACAATCGCAACACCCAATTGTAGAATCTACGAACAATAATCTACGATATACTCTCAAGAAAAACGTACAGTGCGTGAAGAAGAGAGGAGGAAGATCGCTGGAACGACTTTTTGGAGAGAATGCAAAAAGGTGGCGGCTTTATTAGGTTAATGAGGATTAAGGCTTGTTTTTATAGCCTTAAGGGAGCGGTATTCGCAATCCTAAAACGTGGGAGGAAACCGAACCGACGAAAAAACCGTGGACGGTTAGGAGAGAAAATCGTGGGTATGGTTTAGGGTTTTGATTCGGTTTTGGGCCAAAAACATAATCAAAATTTGGCCCAAAAAGAACCTTATTGGGCCTACGGCCCTTTGCCAAGACCCGAGCTCGGCCCGGCCCGGCGGCGCGCGCGTAGCTCAGTCCCTATTCTCTCCAACTCTTTTAAGCTACTACATGAGCTCTCCCATTTATATACTAGAGGATATTTCCTCAAGTTTCCAATGTGGAACTTTTGTTCCTCCTCATTATTTTAGCCAACAAATTTATGGTTTTTTAATGAGTCCAATGCCCATTTCTCATTCACATTCCAACAATTTTTGCAATTAATATTTGGGCTATATTACCCAATTGAACATGCAAATTTATTCATAAAAATTATTCCAACAGAGAGTAAATCATATTCGTTGATTCACATTTCCTCTTCAATGGACGGCCACAATTATCCTTATGATATCAGCCATATGAAGAAGAAGGCGATGAGAAATCCGCGAATTGCTCTTCACTCACAGAAAGAATGATGAAGATCATAGAGTTTGTGAATACTCATTTAAGTATGCGTGTTAGTGGTTGTATATAAACCACACGATACTAATTGCATAATCAATGAAGGAAACAGTTTGATATTTCGTTTCTTCGTAGTGATCACTGTTTTGTATTTACTCTCATATCACATACAAACAGTTATGTTTGTAATCAGTATCCTTAAATAGACTCCAAAAAAAGAGCAGAAAACTATGGTACAAGTCCAAGTCACAAATGGAATGAGCAAGTGGGTACTTTTGTATCAATTTTAAAAAATGTTGGAGTTGAAGAGGAAAACATGATTATTGGATTTGTCCATTGTACTCCAAATGATAACAACAAAATAAAATAAAAAGATACGAAACCATTCTAAACATTAGTATGTGTAATCAAACAGAGAAGAAAAGTCTGTATGCCTCCAGTATTTCTCAAACCATGTTTTTAAATTAGGAAAAATATGTTTTGACTAGTTGTATTTGTAAAAAAAAGAGTGTAAATTGGTAAATCAGCCATACGTATTTTGGTAAAATGCTATTAATTTGTTACGATGTTGATTTATATTCTATTTTAAAGGAAAAAAACGCACGTATTGAGCTTGATGCTCCAAAAACAAACGAATATCTCCTTCGAATATGCATTAATGGGGACAGAGCCGGTCCTAAATTTAATAGGACCGCAAGCGAACAAAAATTATAGGCAGTTTCATATTACCAAAAAATGGGTCGTTCTAATTTTTTAAAAATTATGTTGATAGAAGTACTCAAACCGCAAAACTCAAAGAGACAATTTATTTTTATTTGTCATTGTGCTAAAAATACTTTTGGAAAAAGAGCCGATTTTTTTGTATTAATATTTAGAAGTGCAAGCACGGGTTTGCTTTGCTTGGGCTCAGATCCGGCCTGAATGGGGAAGCTATTATTAATGGTGTTTATATTTTCTTCTTTTATAATAAGGTAATTAATTTGTGTCTTTTAATTAAGGTATTAACAATCCTGCTTAAAAGAGAAAATTATATATATATAATTAGAGGCAAAGACATTAGAAAGAGAAAGAGAGAGAGAGAGATCTAATTATTTGGAAGCAATCAATCAGAAGAGACAATGGCATCATCGGATGAAAAGGTGGTTGCAGAAAATGCTTCGGTGATTTCAAGCTTGTTGGACAAAGCCAAAGGTTTCTTTGCGGAGAAGCTGGCCAATATTCCGACGCCGGAAGCCACAGTGGACGACGTCGATTTCAAAGGCGTGACACGTCAAGGAGTCGATTACCACGCCAAGGTCTCCGTCAAGAATCCTTACTCTCAATCCATTCCTATTTGCCAGATCTCTTACATCCTCAAAAGTGCCACAAGGTTCTCTTCGATCTCATTTCTGTAGATTCACATCACCACTTTCATTTATCTCACAATAATTGAAACATCCGGATTGTACACTTGTTGATACACAAATTAATTTATGATCCATAATCCGGCCGTATAAATTATCACGCATTTGATCTAGTTTACGCATGCGCCATGCATGTGTGATGTTGCATATAGGTTCATCTCATGTGCTGGTTTGTAACATTAATGTTTTTGGTTACGTACGTACGTAGGCCGATAGCGTCAGGCACAATACCGGACCCAGGTTCATTGGTTGGGAACAACACGACGGTTCTGGACGTACCGGTTAAGGTGGCTTATAGCATAGCGGTTAGTTTGATGAAAGACATTAGTACAGACTGGGACATTGACTATCAACTCGACATTGGACTAACCTTCGACATTCCTATTGTTGGTGACATTACCATTCCTGTGTCGACTCAAGGTGAGATCAAGCTCCCTTCCCTTCGCGACTTATTTTAATTTTCACCTCTATTGTTCTTAACTATAATCTATTATTTTTTCAATAACTTACGATCCACAAAACCATAGGCGATCGGAGATTTACCATTTCTGGATTTATTTTTGTTGTTGATTAATTTTGCTATTTGATTGTGTCAAGGAATTTCATTGCTCATGCGCATCCATGTTTCCGTGGTTTTATTTATAATTTTATAAATGCGTAGACACCATTTCCATTTTTCCACTGCAGTTATTAAATTTTATTAGTGGTTAGGCAAATACATTACCTTCTCCATTACTCTTTTTTTTTTGTTTTTACTCTCTTAGCGAATTAACTACACATGAAACAAGAGAACAAATACATTTGGCGAATATATACATAATAATCTAACATAGCTTAAATTTCACAATTTTTTTGTCATCTTAAAATACTATAACATAATATGATACAATTTTGCAATTATTGTTTCTTGAAGTCTTCCGACTCTTCTCAGTCCAAACATATTTTCCCCAAAATGATAACATTTATACATCAGGAAGAAAAGTGTGAGAAAGAATTAATAGAATAAAAAGTGTGAGAAAGAATAATTACAAGACAAGAAGCAAGAGATTCAGGATTTAGATTCCTATAAAGAGTGTATTATGTACCAAACCAGTTCAAGAGAGTAATCTCGACATCCTGTGATTACTATCCGACGAAGTAAGAGGCACCGTTGAAAACTCCGAATCAGATTGGTCATAAGTTGGTCTCTGCGTTGTAGAAGCCTTCTCTTTGTCTTTGATTGCTGCCTCTTCTGCTTCTCTTCTCTCTCGCTCCTCCGCATCTTTAAGAAGAAAATCAACCCACATATCTGCAAAAGACTGAGCCAAAACAAGAGCGACATAAATCAAATGATATTACATTCAAAGCGTTCTTTTTGAAACCATTGATACCTGGTTATCTGAAGCTATAGTAGGATGCGACTCCGGTGAACCACCACCACCGCCTAAGATGCCACCCACTAAGCGGCCCGGTAATCCCAATACTCCTCTAACAACACCTTTACCCGCTGCTCCTTGTTGTGCCAATCCTATTCGCTGTTTGTCTTCCTCTGAGAATCCCAGCATTCGAACCATTAACTCCAAAACCTACTCAGGAGATGAAAATAAGCTTTAAGTGTTAAAAATCATAAATAAGTGTTTTCCTCCACAATTTTTGGTCTTTAGTCAATTTTTTATTTATTATAAATAAATTGCAAACGCAAATGCCAGTATAAAGACTGATGGAGAAACTCCGTTTTTGTTTACAACTTGCAAAAGATTGCTTTCAAATCAATCAAAGCTTGAGCATGATCTAACTTGATTGAGAGGTTAAGTAGATCAAAATAGTTGTTTTTGAAATTTTAACCAACCTCTCTGCTGTGATTCTTTTGGAAGTACGTTACCAGCAACTTGATAACAATACGCCTGAAAAAACAATATGACGAGATAAAAGTCATTGGCTTACCTATCAACAAGATAATCGAATAGACAACTGAACATATAAACAAAAGTCAATGGCTTACCTATCAACAAGATAATCAGAGTCCATTGACATTCTATTGAGCCTAGTCATGCTCTGTTCAAGAACACGCCTTACTTTTGCATTATCTTCTTCAACCTTGCTTACTCTGTTTTTCCATTCTACTGCAATTTGCTCTGCGTGTAGTAGCTTAAATGTGACTTCCTCCTTTTCTTTCTTTGATGATTCTAACTGCTCATCAACATACTTAAGAAACAGAAGAATGGCATAAACCAAAGTCCATACAACATATTACACAGTTGACAAAGGAAAGGATCAAAGGATTAAAGACTTTACTTTCAAATGAGCTGAGAGTTTCATCGCCTCTTCTTTAGCCACTGCAAGCTCTCGTTCAAAATGCTCCTATAACAAATAACAACAGCAAGACATAAGTGAATCAAGGTTACACCTAAAAAGGAAAAACTTAAAATTTCTTGGTACACCAACCTTAGCTTCAACTTCAGCGTAGTACTGGCCGAGGGCAGTTTGAAGATTTAAAAGTTCCACATTTTTGGAATCTATTGTTCTCAAACAATTTGCAAGCTTTTGATTTAAGTCTGCAATCATACTCTTTGACTCCCGGATTTCATGGTCGTTGCTCAACTTGTTTTCCTCCTGATTAGCCATTGTCTGCTTAAGAGCTTTTTCTAAACCTAATATCTGAGACCTTTGATATTCATTGGTCTGGCGAAGTTCTTCAATCAATCTACTATCTTCATCCATTTTCTCAGTCTCCTCAGTTTCCTTTAAAATATACCACAAATTTTTTATAGAATTTTATTCACAGAGACAAGGAAAACATTGCCAAAAGTACAATTCATCACACATCTTAAAAGTTAAAATTGTACGGCAACTGATCAATTTTGCAAAATTAATGCAAATTATTAGCAGGTAATATAAAATAAACATAACTGGTGCTGCATAAGTACAACATTACTTTAGCTTTAGGATAAATAACCTTTTCTAATAGGTGTTGTTTGAGCCGCTTTAGTTCTTGTTGTGCCTTATCCTTTTCTCTTCGTGCTTCGTCTAAATCCTTTTCCAGCCTCTGCAAAGATTTCTCCATATCTTTTTTCCCAGGGAAGCTTTCAGGATTCTCCTAATTGTACATGACGAGAAGCAGAAGAAGGAACAATAAATGCTTGTGCCACACTTAAAAATTTTCGCACTGAGACAAACTTTAAGTTGAAAGACAACTGAATCAAAAGTTTGCATGAAAGAACCTTGTGCAAACTACTAGGATATCTACTAGGAGACCCTGTGCCCTCTGGGAAGTGTGTGCCACTTGTTGACCTTTGGCTGGCTTCTAAAGCAGCCTCTATTTCTCTTCGTTTTAACTACACAACAGAGGAAAATGTAGATCAGTTTCAGATTCCGAGCTAAGAAGGAAACTAGAAATGAAAAATTCCTTGTTAAGAAAATAAACGTTTGTAGGAAAATGAACCTTAAGCTCATTATTTTCCTTCTCCAGAGCTTTGTTAATCCCTTTTAGATTTTCTATGGAAATTCCAACAGCTTCCTCTTCCTGACCATTCAATTTCATCTCCAGTTGTTTGATTTCAGCTAATTTTGCATCCAATTCACTACGTACTTTGCTAATCTCCATGAAAGTCTGTATACATACAGTTGGAACAAATTTCTACTCATTAATAAGATTATAAACTGTAATAAAAAAATGGTGATCCGTACGAAAAGACAAAAATTTTAAGTTCTTAAAATCAAAAACTTACTTTTTCTTTGTCTAACCTCAGAGACTGGAATTCCCCCTTGAAAAACTCATTTTGTTTTCGCTCCTCTGATGAAAGCAAGGTGAGTGATTACAATATAACAAAAGTATAAAGAAACACCCAAGCTACTAGTGCTGATATATACCCTGTAGTGAAATCTGCAGATTTGCTGATTTTTCTCGCTCTTTCTCAAGCAGTCTAGCCTGCGCAGATGCCATTGACCTGGTTTTCTCTTCAAGCATATCTGCAAACTCCTAAAGTAATTCAGATTTTCGCTTAGATCCGTATTCAGCGAAAAGAATGCACAAGAGGTAATTTAGGGAACTTTTATTACAGAGAATAAGGTCATTTGCGTAGGATAAAGATAATTTAATTAGACTGTCGGAATACATCAAAACACATTCATCTAACAAACTAAAAAATGCAAAGCTCTTACCTTTTCCATTTTATGTGACTCAAAATCGTCCTCTGTCCCGTTTTGCTTTGAGGCAATGCTATTATACAAATGATTTTGACTTCTCCATTTTTTCAGAGAGTTTTGCGACCTGTTGGGTGAATCACTGTTTCCCTACAGAAGACTAAGTTAATATAATTATGTAAACCTTAACATTGTTATCATGAGAAGCCTCAGTTGCATTGAATACAATATACCACAATACCAATATACCATGCACTACACGATATATGCTTTGCAACATTACGACTACATAAGAGGCATCATTCTTCCTGAGCATTAAGATTTGCAGGCTAGTAAGTAGTAGAGCCAGATAGCATAAGAAACCATACGCGAATAGAAAGTTGATAGAGACTAGAGAGTTTACCAAAGGTCCACGACCAATTAAGCAAACACCAAACGAACAACTACAGTTAACAAACAATGGTAAACGGACTTGCTGAAGACCAAATCAGAAACAGGTACACAGCTGCATCTACCTCGATAGCATTTTTGTTTGATGCGATGGAAAGATCGGCTCTAGATTCTTTAAGAGCAGCATTAGTTGAAGCCAAATTTTGTTTCAATGAACCATTCTCCTGGTTCAATCTGGAAATCTGATCCTGTAACCAAAGTAGTTTATGTGTGAGGAAAGAGCATGAAACCGATGTATAAAAGAAAAAAAAACAAAGTGTTTTGAATGGGCAAGACGAGAATCTTCATAAAACTATGCACATTCTTTACCTCCTTTTCTTTTAATAGTGCCACATAATTTACTGACAAAGCTTTGATTTCTGCTTCCGATTCTTGAAGCTTGTAAATGGCCGCTTTATATTTCTCAATCTAAAAAATGGAGCATAAAAGTTAAACAGTAGAGTATTACAACCACCACATTCTGGAAACCATTTCTAAGACTAAAAGTTTGAACACACAAAAGCCCATGTCAGACTACCAGTACTGTGAATCTGTGATTAAGCAATGTTCGGATCCTAGAATATATCCAGAAAGAAGATGATTCAATAATGACCATGGGCGAGACGAATACCTCATGAACAGGTAATTCGACTCCATTGGCCATTTGAAACCTCGACCTCGAATTTCTAAACCCATTAGAATTCCTCCGATCAGATTCTAGGAAATCACCGCTGCCGTTGGTGGAACCATTAATGGTGAGATCTTCTTCTTCGTCGTCGTCATGCACGTCGAGCGCGATCTTATTCAAATTCTCCTTCAAATTTGCAATCGAACTCCACATAGCTCAATCTCTTCCTCTCTCCCACACACAAACAAAAGGAGCAGCTCCGGTAACAACGCGAAAACCGACAGAGTCACAGATTCCTCCCCCGAGGATTTATCAAAGAGACAAGAATCTTCCTCTGTAAGATTGAATTTCAATATTGTCGCGCAGGTAGATCCGAATGTGGATTCAGCAAATAATTTTCATAGTTTCAGTTCGCGGACCAACTAATCGGGTCGGGTCAACTCGAGTCATCGGTGATTTTATTAAGCTCCATCACATTTATAATAAAGGCCTAATATATATCAACGGGCCTCACTCACACAACGGCCTTTTAATTGAAATCGTAAATCTAAATCCAGCGGCTGGCATTCGCTAACTTAAAACACAATCGACGGCTGAAAACACAAAGTGCAGAACTACAGAAAATAAAAAGATGGCCTTTAACCCACACCCGTTGATTTATAATCGCAACTCCAACGGCTATGATACGTCGCAGTAGCCCTAATACATGCTCTATATAAACTGATCTAAAGAAATATCACACTCCACTGCTACCTTAGGGCTTATTGTTCTTCTTTCTCGCCGTTTCAGCAATTTCTTTATGTTTTCTAATTCACGTTTTTTTTTTGTCTATCTTGAAACTGTCTCTGGATCGAGAGATGCGATGAAGAGTTGATATCGGAATGTTAACAGATCGTGGGGCGAATCTCGTCTCATGAAATGAATATCCGATTACACTATGGTTCGTATTCGCTGAGCGTCGAATTCATTTTCTTTCGGTTTCAATTTATATTACGAAGGACCTATGGGTGAAACGCTGTAATTAATGCGTATTCAAGCCAAGTTTACCTTCGGAAATTCAAATCGGAGATTGGTGAACCATTCCGAGATCCGTACTAATTACGAATTTCGGTTTTTCATCCCTTGTTGGTTAAGTTTTCGATTAAAATCTGCTTGAGAACATTTGAAAAAAAAAAAGAAAAGCGAAGGACCCAGCAGTGAAGCGAGTATGCTCATAAAATGAGGCTTCTCTAACAATTTAATTAACCTTCGCAGAGTGAGTAGCCAAGAACTCTTTGACGTTCTATTTTTCGCGGATCGTCTTGTGTTTTTGGCGTATAGTTTAATATGAAAATTTGTATTTAAAAATTAGAAACTTGAAAGCAGGGATTGTGTGTATCGGCTTAGTGCTGTCAAATGCGCTTTGCACGAAAGATTTCCCTGCGATATCAATTTTGAGGCAGATGGGCAGTTGTGATTCATTGTCAATTGAATAGCTCAACAATCATCTTCCCCACATTTCTTTTGATAGCGTTTTCATCAACATCTTCAATGAGCTCAAATATATGTTTATTGACAATTACGACCGGACATAAAACGAAGTAGTAGTTATTTACCTTTGTTCATTTACTTTGTTACAATTTTATTTCTGAGGATTTAATAGATGACTAGAAGAGGACATGTAACAGTAAATCAAAACAACAGAAATTAGTGAAGTTGACCAATTAATTGTTGTAATCGTGTTTTTTATTTCAATATACGAAATAGCGTTGTTATGTTTTTCACTTCCTCGACGTCGACCATGGTTTTAAAACTTCATCAAATTGTTAAAAAGGTAATTCTGACGATTGAATAGACGACAAGACGACATAAATTATTAAATTAATACTAAAGAAATAGTGAAAATGTTTGTATATTTTCATCTGCGAAATGCATGGCTGAAATCAATTGCTAGGAGATCAGTCGCAATTGCTTTGAGTTTAAGAGTCGCAATGGGGATTAAGTCGGAAAGCAGAAAGAGATGATGATTTACGATCAATTGTTTAAAATTGCTTAATTCAATTTTTACACAAGATAATGATTCAAACAAAAATTACCGGAATAAGCGAGAATTTCAATTCTCTTACTGTTTTTGCAATGTCTGTTGTAAGTAAATATTGACTGTTTTATATCACTCGTTTACTTGTAAAGTTGTAATTAATAAAATAGAACAGAACAAGTAAAACACGACAATATGTATCACTTTTTTATGTATCTGGCTGAAACCTTTTTATTAACTAAGGTCTCACTTTTGAATTTTAACAAGACACGAAGCCCATATATCATTAGCTGGTGGCGGTGGCTGCACCCAATGTCCAGGTATACGGCTGTATAGATAATCAAAGATCTTTTCTTAAGACACAATAAAAAACATGTCTATGTTATGGATATTAAATCTGGTAAACTTACCTTCCTCCTGGACTCAGATATGCATCCCATTCTCGTCTGATCTGTATATTTTTTACACCATAAAACCAGCTGAGTTACCTCTTTTAAGTTTGGCAAAAGGAAAAGAGATATGGGGATTTCAATAAAACCCACCTCAATAAGTCTGCCCATGTCTAAATTGCTTCCGTAGTAGTAGTGATAGAATTCCACCGGTAAATTTGATACATTATCAGAAGCTTCCATGGTCTTCACACTAGAAGATGCAACAGTATTGCTTTCTTTCTCCCCCTCTTTCTTGATTTCGTTGCTAGTGGTGAGAGTAGTATCCTCCACGGAGGCAATCACATTCCCTTGGGTCTCTGTGTTAGTTATGTACTGAGTTTGGTTTTCCTCTAGCTCCACTGCAGCACGAACACTTTCAAAGAACTTGTCATCTTCTTCCGGAAGAAAATGTCCTGTACAGTTTTCATATACCCATTTACTTCAGTCAGTCTCTGGTATCAGAATGTATTGTACCACTTCAGATTATTAACATACCTTGCTTCTTTAGTTTTTGGATTCTTAGGGAACGCAACTCTTGCAATTCTTCAACGATTAGAGCTAGTTCAAGCTAAAATATTGAAACCATGAGATTGTTTGTGATAAAAAGGCTGAAAAGAAACACTTAAAGGAGAAGAACTATACAAGAATGAAGAATCCCTATGAAACCTATATCAAGTTCTCAGTAAATGTCTAAGATCACCAGCAATAAAGGAGAAAATCATCGTTAGAAATCTCACCTCCGGTTCTAGTCTCCTTCGTTCTCGTTTCGCCTTGACCTTCTCAATTGCCTTCATCTCGTCAACCTGAAACCAAATATACCCTCAGATACCAGAATGAGCAACAGATACCTATCGCTTTAGTACACAGCGATTTTACCTTTCTGTTTGCCATGTCCTTGGCCATTTCCTTTTCCCTCCATTCATCAGCCGCTCGATTAGCTTGTTCAAATCTTTCAGGCTCCTGAAACCATACCAGCAAAATGATGAAGTTACAAACTCAACGTGCCTAAAAAAATATAAGCTGAGCATAACATACAAATCAACCTTAGCGCGCATCTCTGCAACACGTCGTCTCTTTCGTTTCTTCCACAGTGTGTTCCTTTTCGACTTTTTCATTCTGCAAGACAATCTTACTGCTGCAGATGTCTCCTCCCATCGAATATTCTCGCCAACCATAAACCTAAACGGCTCAAGCTGTGCTCTTAAGGTAGACATCAAGGAGTTAGCAGCCTCTACTGAAAGTGTCTCTTGCTGTTCCAAATCCACCTTCATACCTTCTAGATATCTGAGACATTCTAATCCTGGCCCTTGTTCTACAATCTCCGTTGACCCCTTAGCATCTTTGATCATCATCAAAGCTTCCAGTTCCTTCTCCCTAAGAATTCACCAACAGTAGACTTGTAAAAGCCAATGTGCTTTAAAATACAAAGTTGCTCTAACTGGCAATGGAATTAGACTAGATTCAATCGATTCACCTATCACAAAATTACAAGGTCGGTGGCTTTTCTTACATCGATTTTGCAAGGTTAAGCGTCTCTTTTAGTTGTTCAAGCTGATCGACTGTGTTCTTTGCGTTCCAAAACACAGCTGAACGAGGCGGATCCGGAGGTAGCATCGGAGCCCAGTGAAACGGTGGTTTTGGAGGCTGAAAATTAGGAGAATTCATCTCTGAGACTCCCACACACAAACAAAAGGAGCAGCTCCGGTAACAACGCGAAAACCGACAGAGTCACAAATTCCTCCCCCGAGGATTTATCAAAGAGACAAGAATCTTCCTCTGTAAGATTGAATTTCAATATTGTCGCGCAGGTAGATCCGAATGTGGATTCAGCAAATAATTTTCATAGTTTCAGTTCGCGGACCAGCTAATCGGGTCGGGTCAACTCGAGTCATCGGTGATTTTATTAAGCTCCATCACATTTATAATAAAGGCCTAATATATATCAACGGGCCTCACTCACACAACGGCCTTTTAATTGAAATCGTAGATCTAAATCCAGCGGCTGGCATTCGCTAACTTAAAACCAGATTCTTCAGATTGGTTGAGGGTGCGAGAATGATCTGGAGAGTAGAAGAAATATCTTTTCCCTCCAAGTCTTCTTCGTCTCTCTCTATAAATTAAGTGTGTCTTAAGATTCTTCCTATCCAGACAAAAGAACCATAATCATCTTAATCAGAAAAGAAAAAAAAATCAAACGAAGAAATTTGCGTTTGAGGAGAGAGTTTTGTAGTAACCGAGTCATCTGGAGTTGTGAATCGTTTTGGAGGATTCCGATCGTGTTTCTGTCGCGTCTCGATTCGTTTTTCTGTAAGCTCTTTCGCTTTCCCTTCTGATTGAAATCGGAGTTTCGAAGTTGTTATACTATCCTGAAAATGCAATTGGTATAGCTTTACTATTTTTAATTGTAAAACAAATGGTACAGAGGATAGAACATAGATCCTAAAATAACATAGTTGACACAGTTTTAGTTGAGAAAATCCGAATCTTCCACTTCGATTAATCAGGGATATTTAGCCACGTATACAAGTTGTAGTCATCCAACTTTGGATTATGTTTGCACCTATTTAGTTTTGAACCGATCAGTCTTTCACAAAGAATTCTCTGACTGGAAATGCCGGTCAAAGATCAAACATGTCAAATTCGCTGTATGTATCTTTGTCCATTTTTCGA
The DNA here is from genome assembly GCA_018901935.1 of Pugionium cornutum. Lineage (NCBI taxonomy): Eukaryota > Viridiplantae > Streptophyta > Magnoliopsida > Brassicales > Brassicaceae > Pugionium > Pugionium cornutum. The sequence goes on along the minus strand of CM032159.1, from coordinate 369,849 downwards.
TTACGATGAGACCAATGCGGTGAGCCGGTTGTTACCAACGACATTCTTACTTGGTATTAGCTTAAACAATTGTCGTTTGGGGAACAGTGCTTTGTGTTATGATCTGGGGAAGCTACAAGTTGGGGTTTTTCTAGAAATGCATTTTGGCTTGGAGGGTTCTTGACTCCTTATTTTATATTAAGAAGGATTTGGCTTTTTTTAGTCTGACACTCGTTGATTATCCAAATTCTAATAGTATTCTTCTCTTATCAATTGGGAATCTTTGCTGCAGCATAATCCGACCAAAGATGATGCCTGTATACATGAATTCGTCACGACCAGGCCAGATGAGAGGAGCACAAGGAAACTGTCATCAAGGGTTTGGGAATTATCCTCAACACATGACAATGGATGCTTCATCGCCACTACCATGTGAACATTGGCCTGCTCCATCACCGTGTAATGGAATATTTCATGCGTACAATACTTACTGGCCTCCTTGTTATCCCCCACAAGTACCTTATCATCCATGCTGCATGAACTATTCTGGGTTCCATCCTCACGCGACTTATGCTCCTCCTTACTGCATTCATCCACCATTTCCAGCTACTTATCAACCTTGGTATGATTCCGATAAGGGTGTGCCTGGGGAGCATCGCTGTACAAAATGCTCTCGCCCGAACAGTGATAGAAGCATTGTAATTGAAGAGCACGAGCCGGATATTGTGAAAGGAAACAACGGGGAGCCTGTAAATCCTGTTCGTTCAGCCGAGTTCCCCTATCCCATCCTTTGGATTCCTCATAAGAACGGTTTGAATCAAGAGCATGGAAGCTCTCCTGTGTCAGGAAGTCATGATCAACATCCTGCTGAGCTCCAAGTTACTGACAGTACGAAGGTCCAGAGAGGTGATCCTAAGTTTTGGAATGGATGTTTTCCATTCAAAGAGAACACCATGAAGCCCTTCCTACAAAATCTAGACAGTAAACAGTTGCAAAATAGCAACATCGGACAACAACCGTTTGATATTAGCAAGCTGAAATCCTTATTGCGAGGTCAAGAGGGGAAGGAAGTAGTCAATAAAGAGCCGTATCCTATTTTTTTGATACCATCTCATGGGAAGCAGGAAGACTTTGAAGCTTCTGAGGACTCGAAATCTATTCCGTCTGAACTGCACGTTAGTGGAGGTCAAATTGCCCAACACAAAGGCGAAGAAGGGAACGCTAAGTCCAAGGTACACTCGAATGCGGAGGAGAAAAGTTCCACGAGAAGTATACCCGTGGAGACCCGTCAAGAAGAACCACGTCTCAAACTATCAGAGAACCATGTGCCGGAACCAATAAAACCAACCAAAGGGGTTATGAAGTCACAGTCTGTTGATAAGATGAAAAAAGAGCAGCCTTCTTCTTCACCAAAAGCATCTAGATTACCTCCGGTTTGTCTGCGTGTTGACCCGTTGCCGAAGAGGAGAAATAGTGGTTCCAAGTCTCTAAGCCCTCCTAGACGAAAGGAACAACCTTTAACGTCAGAAGAGACCCCACTGAGCACCAATAAGGCTGAAGCAAGGACTGTCACCGAGGCTTGTGAAGTAAAAAGTGAAGAGGCAAACGTAGAGACGATGTCTGAGGGACGCCTAGATGCTAGAGGAACAGAAAAAGAAACAGCTGAAATAAATTCTAGCTTGCGAGGAGGAAACAGTGAGAATGTTAGACCTTGTGAAACTGAGGACAATAGAGAAAAACCTATAAAGAAGACCTTTACAGAGGAGGAAGCTGCCAGAATGATCCAATCTTTGTTTCGCGGATATGATCTGAGGAGATGGGAGCCATTAAAGAAACTCAAGGAGATAGCTACTGTCCGCGAGCAGATGGGTCATGTTAAAAAGCGTATCCAGACGCTAGAAGCTTCTAATGATGAATACAGTGCAGAAAAGGAGATTGTTATATTGGGAGAAATGGTGATGAATCTTCTATTAAAACTTGATTCTGTCCAGGTAATGAAAGAGAGACTAATCGTTTGTTGTGTTGTCGATTTTTATTAGCAGACGGGGATAGTTTTCTCATCATCGTTTATTCTCTGTCCACAGAGTCAAAATGTCCGATTATAATAAGTGGTTCTGTTATGCTTATATTTGGCTGTGTTTATATATGTGGTTTTCTTCCTGCAGGGCTTGCATCCTAGTATCAGAGACTATAGAAAGTCTTTGGCCAAAGAACTCTCAGACATTCAGATGAAGCTTGACCTCATGAAGAAGAGCAGCGGTTCTGACGAGAAAGAGGTTGTAGAGGAACAACTAGAGATTTCTTCTGAGACCAGTGGCTCTCCAGTGAACTTTGAAGGCTCTCAGCCTGCAGTAGAGAACAAAATGGAATATAACTCGAACACAGAGACTGCCCTCCCTTGCTCGGAGGAATATTCGGCAAATCTGAGAAATATAACAGATGAGCAAGTGGCGGCTAAAGCAGCAGCAGATTATGAGACAGCTATTGAAACAGACAGATGTGAGGCAGCTGCTACCACAAGAGCCATTCGAGATAAAATGGAAGAGGTTGAGTATGATATACAAATTAATCCATTGTCAGCTCCAATAACGGGTGTTGAAGGTACGGAAAATGTTGAAGGTACAAGAAATGTTGAAGGCACAGGAAATGTTGAAGGCACGGGAAATGTTGAAGGCACGGGAAATGTTGAAGGCACGGGAAATGTTGAAGGCACGGGAAATGTTGAAGGCACGGGAAATGTTGAAGGCACGGGAAATGTTGAAGGCACGGGAAATGTTGAAGGCACGGGAAATGTTGAAGGCACGGGAAATGTTGAAGGCACGGGAAATGTTGAAGGCACGGGAAATGTTGAAGGCACAGGAAATGTTGAAGGCACAGGAAATGTTGAAGGCACAGGAAATGTTGAAGGCACAGGAAATGTTGAAGGCGCAGGAAATGTTGAAGGTACAGGAAATGAGACCGGAGGCTCTGAGGCTGAGGCTAGTGGAAAGGATAAGGTAGAAAGAACGGTAGACGATGATATCATATTGCATACAGAGAAAGATGTGGAGTTCTCAGGGTTAGCTGTTGGAATGACCGACGGTGAAAGTCAGCTTCTTTCATCATCAAATAGTCGTGAAGTGGAGAAGACGGACGTTGACCAGTCGTCCCACGACACCAAAGGGATGAGAGAAGAGAAAGAAGTGAATGGACAAGAGATATCAGAGGAAGCAAAAAAGCTGATGGAGGAGAACCAACAGTTAAAGGAAGCGCTGGTAAAGGCAGGCAGAGAACAAGTAGAGCTCATATCGAAACTAACAGGTCGAGTCAAAAGCCTAGAGAAGAAACTGTCACAGAAGAAGAAGAGATCACTGGTTAGGCATCGTGGAAAGCACGTGACAAAACCAGTGTCTGCCCTTGTGTAACTACCAGAAAGTCTCTTCTATCCTCAGTTTGCTTATATATTGTTGTATTGTATTGTATCGGTTCCATCTCAAAATATAATATTTCTCAACTTTCGCCAATTTTTTTTCACTTCTCGTTGTCTGATAAAGGACAACAAATCGGAAGAAAATAAAAAGGGTGGAAGATCAAAGGAGAATTATTTTGTTTGGTTTTGTGTTTGTTTTGAAATATTGCATTCTTGTATCTTTTCTCAATATATGTATTTCTAAAATATTAATTTATTTTTCAACATTGTATTTTTTTTTTACATATTGTTATCAATCGTAATGCATTTTATTTAATAAAAATACCAATGTTTTAAACGGAAACAATATTTAACTTCTAGAAAAACCTTAAAGTATAAATATTTCCAAATAAATAATTTTCGGTTTGTATTAAATTTGAAAACCAAGAAATTTTTTTATTAAATCATCCATGTTTTAAATCTATACTAATAAAAGTAGAAATTCAAGATTTTTCATGGTGTTCAAATAAGCAAAAAATTTTCAAGATTTTTCATGGTGTTCAAATAAGCAAAAAATTTTGTTCTACCATAGTGACACGTGACATGTTAAAACGAAAAAAAAAAAATTTTGAGATATTTTCTACATAAGCAAAAAAAATTGCTCTATCACCATGATGATACGTGGTATTATTAAAACAAAATAGAAAAATATATATTTAATGTTTAATCCGTCCTATTATTAAAATTCTCTTTTATTTAGTATAGATTTGACTACACAAATTATCTAAAAAACATAATAATATTATTTGAAAAATGTAAAAAATCTATATATACATATATATATATATTTGTTTATCAATATATATATATATTTACAATGTAAAAAGATAACATATTTTTACTAACAATAACATACGAAATATAAATTTCAAGCGTAAAAGTACAAAAATTTGTGAAAAATATGATATAAAACTATACAATTAAAAAAACGCATGAAATCTAACTAAATAAAAGAAATTCATTATGGCTTCTAAAACTACCTATGTCACCCAAATTAACAAATTTTAAAATATTTACATGTTAGCAATTCTCAATTTAAACAAATCTTCCAGTCATTTAAACAATTAAAATAAAATTACGGTTTCTTATATAGCACTACCTCAAAATTTAGTTACAAAATAGAAAGAATTTATTGTATTTTCTCAAACTGTTCACCTCATCCAAAATAACAAGTTATAAAATAACTGAGTAATTAAAACTTTAACCAATTAAACATATTATCATAGTTTAAACTATTAGTTTTCCAACCATTTAAACAATTGAAATAAAATTACCTATTTTTATAATAATGAGTTTCAATTACCTAACTCTATAAAGCCAACAATTCTCTAATGTCAAATATAAACTTTGCAAACAATCCCTAAAAGCTAATCATGACATCAAAAACTTGACATTCCTCTTATCATCTTCATATTTTTATCATTTTTGAGAAGTTTGACGGTGATTTATATATATATATATATATATATATATATATATATATATATTAGATTTATTCACTTAGAAAACCTGATATTTTAACAAAAGTAACACACTCATAGGTCTTAAAGTGCTACTACTCGACAAAAAATGTCTATAATATCTCAATATATATATTTTTTAAATTATATGATTTCTAAAATCTTATAATTATTAAAAATTTATGATTCATTTAAACTTACTAAAATTTTTTTATCATAACATGCAATACAAAAAGTCAAAAAATCACTATAATAGTTAAAAATTGATATTTGTTTGTGTTTTTATTTACCACTGTTTATGTTACTATTTACTACTATTTACCAAAAAAAATATTTTTGATTAATTTTCAAAATAAAATATTTTAATTAAATAATATATTTAATTTTTTTTTGTAAAATACTGAAAATAATAATACAAATTAAAAAATAATCAGTTAACTGTACAATATTTAGTTTTCTATAAAAGTAAAATTTCGTTATTAACTAGTGCAGTTAATTTAGTCGAAAAGATGCCTTAAGCATAACCTAAAATGTCATTTTAGTTAAGGTAGTAAATAATAAATAGAAAGTATTATAAAAAGAATTTGACCTGGAGAGGATATCACACCTCTTGTAAATGAAAGAAGCTCTTTTCTTTTATTAGCCTTTCATTCCTTAGCCTTTCATTTATTTATTCCTGACCGACCTGTAACTGTAACCATTCAACTTCCTCTTTCCAAAGTCGACCTTCTCTCCTCCTTTTTTTGGGTGTTCAAAAAAAAAAGAAGAGACTTTTCTAGGGTTTGTATTACATTCCTCAAAATCATTTTCGAATTTGATCCTTTTTTCCCCTGATTCTTCTGTTCGGTTTTCGCCGTAGAGAAGAGGGAGATAGGGTGTTGAAAGGGAGGATGAGAGGTTCCAATAATACTGATTTATTTGACCCTAAGACGCAGATGGATTCCAATTTCTCTCGCCATGGTTCTTCCTCCGAAGGTGATTTTGGTTTCGCTTTCAATGACAGTAACTTCTCCGACCGTTTGCTCCGGATCGAGATCATGGGTGGTCCTTCGGATTCTAGATCTGATGGTGAAGGATGTACGAGTATTGCCGATTGGGCTCGTCATCGCAAGAGGAGAAGGGAAGATAACAAGAAGGAAAATTGTGGTACGTTTTATTCGCTTTCAGACGAATGGTTTGATAGAGAATTAGGAATCTTAACCATTGGAATCTCAAACTTCGTGGTGGGTTTTTATGTGTAGTTTGTAATGCGCTTATTTTTTAGAGCTATCCTTCTACTAGGTTTATTGCTTTTG
>CM032159.1:292136-363167 GCA_018901935.1 Pugionium cornutum | reverse complement strand
GTTTCTTGTTCCAGATGAAACATCATGCTATTGTTCCTCAGTTGGTTTGGTGGATACTTGATGTGTTAATTCTGTTGTGTATTGTAGTGATAAGCAGTATCTAGTATCCTCGAATATAAAACATGTTTCGTAGATGAATGAAATCTTCAAACTTGTGGGTGGTTCTGGTTTCTTGAGATAAAACATTACCTTCTGTGTTGTCACTCTTATTCCTCAAGCTTCTGGTTCCTCTAGTTAATCATTTTGATGTGAAATTGCAGGAGTTGGATGGTAGACCATTGAGAGTTAATGCCGGTCCTCCTCCACCAAAGAGAGAAGATTCCTTCTCCAGAGGACCTAGAAGCAGCTTTGGAAGCTCTGGTTCTGGATACGGTGGAGGTTCAAGTGCTGGTGCTGGTTCAGGAAACCGTGTTTATGTGGGCAACCTTTCTTGGGGAGTCGATGACATGGCTCTTGAGAATTTATTTGGGGAGCAAGGAAAGGTTGTTGAGGCCAGAGTTATCTACGACAGGGACAGTGGTCGATCAAAGGGTTTTGGGTTTGTGACATACAACTCTCCTCAAGAGGTCCAAAATGCTATCAGAACCTTAAATGGTGCTGTAAGTATCTTTTGCTCTTACTCTCAGACCAGTATACACTTAAAATGAGATTAATCAAACAACTCTTACGGTTGCTTATAGGATTTGGATGGCAGACAAATTAGAGTCTCGGAAGCTGAGGCTAGGCCTCCAAGGCGCCAATTTTGATCACAAATCTGTGACTTCTTAGTCTCAAAAACGCATATTCTCGATGGTATGACTTAATCATGGTACTAAGAGATTGACTTTTAGCACTAAAACCGCGATGACTTACTATTTCTAGTTCTGAAATGTAATAGGCGCTTCGAAGCAAATAGGGTTTGCGAGACAATAGCAGTTTCAGATGGTAGTAAGCTTCGTCACCTATGTTTATTGCCTTTGATTCACGAAGGTCGTAAAAGTGTGGTCTTTTGTTTTTTTGAGAAACGTGATAATTAAGATCAAAACATGAGACCATTTTCTTTGTCTGTCTGAATATTGCCATTGGCCGGTTCGGCTTAATTCAATTTTCTCTATATTTCATTGTGTTTCATAATGCTTCGCTCTTTAGCAGTTTTGATTATGAACACATTTTGAAAACCTTCGAAACATCGCAAATGCAATCGATGCACGTTGGTAATTAGAATCTATATAGTTTCTTTAAATTTTATAACTAACCTAAGCCAAGTCCAATCATAATAATTTAGCGAATTCGTTACACTTAAAATATTTAACAACCAGAGTTTATGATGGCCTTAAGTATAAAGACTCGTTATTTAAACAAGATACATACGTGTAATAACTTAGTTTACGTTGCAGAAACGTGAAAGATACACTTTGAAAGTAGTTAATGATGATGAAAGGCATCACTTGCATCTATTGACAAAAGACGTAGTTCTCTTGGTAATGATGCTACCCACAAACTAACGTTAATGTCGTCTTAGGCTGCAAGTGGAAGTAAATATTGGTACCTTGCTGAAAAAGACAAATAAACTGATTTGTTTGTTTGGCTTAAAATGTAGAATATGTCTAAAAATTATAAATTACTGAATTAGTTGAATAACAGACGCATGTACGCAAGTGTAGAACAAAAATAAGTTGATGGTTTTGGTTATGCCTTTGCATTAGTCTCGGAATAATATTGGGTTTACTTCTGCCAGATACACCGACTTTATAACATAAAATTAGTTTTACACGAATTTTTGTTTTATTTCCATAGCTAAACAAATTCAACATATTATTCTTTAAATTACACAATATTGTATTATTCATTTCATTTCAACATAGTCGTTAATTGTTAACGGTTTCCGTTAAATTTGAAATTAAACCAATATTTAGAATTATCTTTTATCGATCTGATACGATTTTAATTTTGATATTTGGTTATGATTCATCAAGAAGATCAAGTCTGATTTGTTTCTAGGTAACGGGAACGATTCCATAATCGTATCAGATCAATAAAAAAGTAACTCTAAATTATCGGTTTAGCTTCACATTTAACAAAAACCGTTAACAATTAACGTATATGTTAAAATCGATTGGATAATACAATATCGAATAGTTTAAAAGATAGTATATTGAGTTTGTGTAACTACGGGAAGAGGTTAAAAATTCGTGTAAAACTAACTTAGATAATAAATTATGTGTAGTTCGCGAAAGTAAACCCAATAATATTTAGTAAGTATATTCAAAACCAGTTTAGAGACATTATTTTAGACTTCCTCCTTGAAATGTAGTAACTATATTTTTTTACCAATAAAAGTAATGAAGAAATTCATATAATTAAAAAAGAATCATGAAATGAAGTAAATAGGGTTATATATGCAAGTTGTGAATTGTAACTGGTCAACGAAAGTAGACCCACTTTGACTTGTGAACCGCAAATGGTAGACATGAACATGTTCAATGTTTGCTCTTTTGCTATAATCCTTACGCCATATGTCATAAGATATTAACAAAGTGTGCTTCTTAATCATAAGAACAAACTCCTTTGGCCGAATTCCTCCTAATTAATTTAAAAATATATATTAGTAAGACAACTGAGAGTACAGACACAACCGAAAGATTAAAAAACATTGAAAACAATGTCCCAAAAACAAAGGACACGAGATTTGAATTTCCAACCGAAAGGTTAAGGAAATTGAAATTTTGTTGGGTAGTAGCTAATTAGTGAGAAGTGAAAATGTGATATAGATTTGACTAATTATAAGCAACGGTATTAACTGTCCAACACTTTATGAAAACTACTAAACAACGGTTTGTCCCTTTGTGACCTTTGACTGCTCCTTTTGACACATTTTAAAATCCATCTTCTTCTTTTCTTTTCTTTCTTGTTTTGTTGTCTCCTTTATGTTTTCAATTCCTTAATTTGTGGATTTAGCGTCGGTCCGTAGTAAAATGATAATCAAGTTTGGGTAATTTGGTGTTCTGTTTTCGGTAATATTTAGTAAAACCCATAATTCAAAAATATTGTTGGAATCATACAGGGTTGATCCTGATCTAAAGCTTATAAAACATCCGTTTTATACGCAAAATAATAAAAAAAAAATTTGTTAAATATAATCAAAAAATATACAAATATCAGGCATCAATTTTTTTATTTGTTTGGGATATAAAATTGTATAGAACCGGCCTTAGAATCATATCAAGAAATTTTCTCTAATAATCATCGTTACCTATACACTATTCATAAGATTTTAAGAATAAAATTACAAATAAAATATAATAGTTATTGAGATGTATCATTTTTATAAATATTTTGGAATCTCCACAATACCTTATTTTAGAGTCTTCATTTTTGACGAATCAAACATTATTGCTTTAATTGTTTTAGATGAGAGATTATATTGCTTTAAATGTTTAAGATGAGAGATTATATTGCTTTAAATGTTTGTTTCTGCGTCTTAATTTATGTTTCATCAATCTCTAATAAATTAATTGATAAGCAGTTTAACAAATATATTTCATCTGATTTACAAGTATATCATGATGACGTGTCACATTATCAGAATATTATAAGATAAATATTAAATAAAAACATAATTTACTAAAATATTTACGAAAATAACATTAGAAAAACATAATTTACTAAAATATTTACGAAAATAACATTAGACAGATATTTAACCGTATATCATATATAAATTTCTAATATTCCGACATAAAAACAAACACAATATAAAACAAAATATTAAGAAATTTAAAAAGTTAGTCAAACAAAATATAAAACAAAATTTTAAATTAATTGAATATTTATCATATCTACAATTTTTTACATATTTAATAATATTGTCTATTCAAAATATAGACAATTTAAATTTACATTATACCATATGATTTTATTGTATATTTTATTTGTATAATCAATATTAAAAACTCAAAAAATAATATTTTAAATAAGATTTAAATTATGTATGTCTCTAATTTATATTTACAAAATATATAATTAACTATAACATAAAAACATTTTTCTCCCTCTAAATCTAGCTATTACAATATAGAGGAAGTATTAAAAACAAGAATAAATGCTCATATGTCGGTAAAATAAATTCTCAGCTTTGTAAGTACTTTACAGAATCGTTGTGAGCTTGTTTTAATATAATACATTTAATGTTTCCACTGAAAGTAATCATAAAACAGTCAATTATCAACTGTCGTCTATTTAAAATATCAGCTTTCGGAACTATTCTAAATTTTAACTGAAACTCTTTTTTCTAAAAACGAATGTTGACCTTTTCTAATTATCAAAAAGTTGAGAATTACTCCAGAATATTTAATAATGATAATTGCACCCCTTTTATATTAAACATCGTGAAACTACTTTTATGACAACTACCTACTTTATTTGGAAAAAAAAATCAAAATCTCTTTTTTTATGTTATTTGGAATATATTCCTTTAGAAATTCTTTAATGCTACTAGGAATTGGTTAAAGACAAAATAAAAACGTTTTGCACAATAGAAGATTGTTCTTAAAATTAACCACTTTTCTAAGTTGTGTTTTTCTTTGGTTCCCTGCAGACTTTTTAAAAAGATTCGAGTAGGAAAAACCTCATGAACCCATTTTCCTGCACCTTGCAAAATTTAATTATACTACCAGTATTTATGTATATATATAATGAAAAATATGAGAATATTATGATCATTTTCATGGTGAATAATGATCATAAATAAGAATGTTGGAGGAAAATAGAGCCGGCCTTAAATTTAAGAGAACCGTAAACGGAAAAAAATAATGGACCGTTTTATATTAAAAAAATAGGTCGTTATGTTGTTAGAAAGATACGAACCGAATAACTTAAAGAGTAATACTTTAAAATAGCACAATTTTAAGTTTATCTTCCAAATTTAGCACAATAAAACTAAAATTCCTAAAATAACAAAAATTATTATGTAAAAATAATTATTTACTTTAAATAAAATATATATATAAAATTAAAACATAATGTTTGGATTCACTTTTTTCAATTTAGGGTTTAATTTTTTTCCATTAGGAATAAGTTTTTAATTATTTTAGTATTAAATTTATGCTATTTTTAGAAATTTAAATGACTAGTGCTATATTTGGAACAAAAACTTGAAATGGTGCTATTTTAGTCAATTGTCGTAACTTAAATAAACAGTTTATTTTTTATTTAACATTATGATAAGAGTAGTAGTAGAGAAGAAAAAAAGGAAGAAAGAGATAAATGCTCATGGAAGCATGCAGAAACCTAAAACACATTAATTTACAAAACATACTTATGTGTTTATAATCTCCATAAAAGGAATAGGCAGATTTTGGGATTGCAATTATTTAATGTTCTTTAGTTAAATATCCACACATTTAAATTAAAGTCTTTTGCCTATTGCCCTTCAACCCAACAATCGAATAGGGTTTGAAATGAAACTACATTTCTTTCACGAGCTTTTTGCTATCATTTATCTCATTTCATACCAAATTTTGTCCTTATATTAGATCACGAATTAAATATTATTATTTTTGGAAAAATTTTAGTCAAAAATAACTTTGTAAATATAGCTCACGTGCTTATTAGATATATCCACGCAAGAGATGTAAGTAGTTTTATTAGTGTTCTAAGTTATATTTGTGTACAGAAATATTCTATAATTTTACATATAATATAAAATATAACATAGAAACATATACCCTTGTTTCATATAGAAGATATATACATAGCAATAAATATAGAAAATAGAAGAAATGTTTCATATAAACAAGAAGAAGGTTGTCTACGTTACTAATAAGTAATAGCCATAAGTCATTTTGTATATCTCTAATATATTAATTCATAAATATTTTAATAAATAAATTTTATTTTTATATATGATTTACAAATATGTCATGTTTACGTAACAAATTTTATATAAGATATAATTTAATAGAATATTTACAAAAATGACATTATACAAATATTTAACACTATAATATACGTAAATCTTTAATATTTTGACATAAAATATAAAAATAATATAAAATAAATATATTAAACATTTTGAAAATTAGTCAAATAAAATATAAAAGATCAACCAAAGATTTATCACATCTACGGTTAATTACTTATTTAATAATATTATTTATTCAACATATAGACAATTCAAATTCATTTATGTAATTCGATTTTATTGTCTATTTTATTTTTATAATTAATAATAAAAATTTTAAAATGAATTTATATAAAAAAATAAATTATGTACATATCTAATCTATATTTATTAAATAAATAATTAATTATAATATATTATATATGTAGAAATGCATAGCTTGAGGTAAGTCTAGTCGAGATTAATCGTAAATAACACATTGCTCCATATCTCACACATCATTGTAGTTTTGTACTTTTGAAAATACCAAAAATAAAATAAAAATAATTAGACTAATTCGATGACGAACATGACGAGAAGACGCACTATATAAGAACGATCCTTGAGCCAGTAGGAAGGATAAGTGGTGAAGATACATTATAACTAAACACAAAGGAAAAGAAAAGAGAGATTTGAGATTTTCAGTTAGGTTTCTTTTTTTACTCTCGAAACTGTCTTCAGAGGTTAGATTCTTGTGCTCAAAGAAACCTTTTTTATTTCGGGGAAAAGTTCGAATTTTTTTAAAGAAGTTTGGAGACCAGAATCAATGGAGATTAAAGCTGAAACGATGCAAAAGTCAAAGTTCAGAAGAATCTGTGTCTTCTGTGGAAGCAGCCAAGGCAAGAAGAGCAGTTACCAAGATGCTGCTATTGATCTCGGCAACGAACTGGTAATACATACATGACTATCACGTATTTATTATGTCTTATTCTGCTGGTAGGTTTTGAGATCATATGATAAGCTTCACTATATTCGTTATCTGTCTGCAGAATTCTAGTTTTGATCAAACATGTTCACAAGATGTTTGTGAATATGTGTCTGTGTACATTTTTTGAAATGCAGAGCATTTTTAGTTTCTCTTTTGAAACGTGCCAAGTGATATAACTTTAGAATATACTGGTTTCTGCTTTGTTAAACTGGTTTTGAATCTCAAAGCGTTGATTTTCTTTTCATACTTAGTACCAAATTTAGCGTTCATAAGTAACTCTGTTTTTCTTGTTTATGTTCTGCAGGTTTCAAGGAATATTGATTTAGTCTATGGAGGTGGGAGCATAGGATTGATGGGTTTGGTTTCTCAAGCTGTTCATGATGGTGGTCGTCACGTTACTGGGTAACTTTTCTTTTTAGTCAAATCAGTTAAAAACTCTTTCTCTCTTTAGTTTCTTCTCTCAACAATGTTTGTGATCCTTTATTAACATGATGATAAAACTGTCTTTTAAGTCTCTCTTGTAACACAATTATGTTAATTACTTACTTCTATTAAACTTGCTTTTTGTCACTCTACAGAATTATTCCCAAGACCCTCATGCCTAGAGAGGTATGAAAGAAAGAAAAAACATTGTTATTTGTTTATCAATTTTCTCTTTTTAGTTCTGTTTTCTTCTCCAAATCCACATTTAAACCATTTGTAGTCTTTTGCTTCGTTTAACACTTCTCACTATTTACTACTTTTTCTTAACTCTCTAAAGATTAGGAGTAGTTTCTCTTTCTTTTTCTGTATCCTCTTCTTTCCATTTTATTCCAAATAGGTACCCTAAAAGTTAAGTTTCTTCTTAGTTTTTTTAATAAAAGGGATATGAAAATGATGAAAAGAGGCTAACTAGAATAGGGTTCTGTAAAAATGAAGTATATAAGAGATTTAAAACAAACAAAAAAACAGCAAAAAATTGCATTGCCATCATTGCTTTTGCCTGTAGAAGAGTCCAAAGTTGCTTTTTCCCTTTAACTACTTTTAATTATTACTTCCTTTTATTTTTTAAGAAAATTTGTTGATGCTCTTTGTTTTTTTTGGCAGTTGACTGGTGAAACAGTAGGAGAAGTAAGAGCAGTTGCTGATATGCACCAAAGGAAAGCTGAGATGGCTAAGCACTCTGATGCTTTTATTGCCTTGCCAGGTTTTGTTTTAAACCCCCTCCACCTAAAATATCATATACTGTATGAACCTCAAATTTACTTTTCTTCCAAATTCAGTAATGTTGATAAAAAAAACTTGTAAAAACTTAACCTCATGAGCACACTAGTTTAGACTTGTTGGTCTCTTAAAACAGTGTAAATAAAAGAAATACTTGATGGATAAATTAGGTAAAAATTAAACACATGTTTTCTTGGTTAAGCAGTAGTGTGAAAGATACTGTGAAAAGTTGTACATTTTGTATGGAAAAATGTAAAATAATGAAAGTCTAAGGCATTGACCCATCAATATCAGGCACTTAAAATTAGACCTTTTTCTCTTCTCTTTACTCTCTTTATTGCTCTGCTTTTAGCTTAGGAGGTATTCTCTGTATAGCTTGTGTACTCTTAGTACTGTGACTAACTTTTCTTCTTACCTATTTCTAGATAAGAGACAAAACCTGAAACAATCCCACAAATAGTATGTTTTTGCTCAAACTTAATCTGAAATCATTATGGAAAGTCAAGTTCTTTTGAGATTCTGCTTTCTTAAAATTATATTCTTTACTCATATCCAAACTGTAACCGAGGGGAGAAGAGTCTATTATTTGGCTTGTCTTGTATATGACAGAGTTATTGACATGATCATATCGTTATTAACAGATTAATCTCGTCTACTTTTTACAAATGAAATCTAAAGTTTTGTATGAAAATTGCAGGTGGTTATGGAACACTTGAAGAATTACTTGAGGTCATAACTTGGGCTCAACTTGGCATACATGAAAAACCGGTAAAGAAAACAAACCCAAGTAAAGATTCAACCTTTAGTGGAAAACTCAAGAACCCAAATCAGTAATTAAAATTTTTTTTTGCTGCAGGTTGGTTTGCTCAATGTTGATGGATATTACGACTCTCTACTCTCATTCATCGATAAAGCCGTGGAAGAAGGATTCATCAGCACGAATGAACGCAAGATCATCGTCTCTGCACCTACTGTTAAAGAGCTCGTGAAGAAGCTAGAGGTAAATGAAGAAAGATTAGGTCAGAATTTCTTCATAATCTCTAAAAACTTTGGTTTTTTGGTGTTCAGGATTACGCACCATGCCATGAAAGTGTTGCGCCTAAGCTTTGTTGGGAGATGGAACGGATTGGTTACTCGTCTGAACTTTGAAGAATGATTAAGATCAAGATCAATTATCTATATAACTATTTATATAAATAGATTTTGATTAGTTGGGTAAAGCAAAAATTTTCACTACGAAGGAAATTCTTTTGTGTAAATTCTTAGTAATGTATTTTAACTCCAAACTTGAATGTTTTTTAATTTTGCAAGTGCCTTTAGCTCTCTTCTCTGACAAAACCGGTTTCATTCTTCGTGTTGTCTCATATCTCCAAGTTACTAAATTGTACTTTTTAGTATTTTAATTCTATGATTCTAAAATATATGGATGTTCAAATTTAACTGTGAATTATTACTATAAATTAAGATAGTGAAATAATTGCTTTAAAACACGGATTATCGTTTGGTCGATTTTCTCGAAATATCATATTTAACCATAATTTCTTTCGCAAGTCCAAACGTCATTGGAACTGTTTGAGCTTGCCAAGCTTATGATGAACGTGAGCCGACCGGCGGTTTACCCGGTGGATGTGATTCCGGTGGCTCCGACTGCCGGAGCGAACGATAGACCGCCAGTGAGGATGAAGGATGTGCAGGGTATGCCCGGAACTACTGGTGGCCTCGTTCTCCGCCTCTCTCAGTTCGTCCCCGCCCTCATCTCCGTCGCCGTCATGGTCACTACCTCCGATTTCCGCTCCGCTACCGCATTCTGGTAATCGGAATCTAGAACTGGGTTTTAGAATTCGATTGAACCTGCGTGATGTTTTTTAGATTCTGCAAACTTTAGGGTTTTTGCCTTTGAGGAATTCTTTATCGTTCTAGGGAAGTGAGATATTTGGCTCATCTAATTTGTCTTGATAATAGTGGTGTAAACCCGATGTTTTAACTTGCATCTAAGATCTCGTGATGAGTTGTCTATGTTCTTGTACTTGTAGAACGAATTAAGATCTGATGCATAGCAAAAAGACCATCAGGATTTGGATTTACTTGAGCAATTTGGTTTTAAGACAATATGAATTTGACAGGACATAATCACTTATAACTCATATCTGACAGTTGCTTGGTTCTTGCGGTTGGCCTGCAAAGCCTGTGGAGCTTTTCTCTTTTTCTTATCGATGCTTATGCTCTTCTGGTAAGAAGAAGCCTTCGGAATCACGTGGTTGTTCAATGCTTCACAATTGGAGATGGAGTAAGAACTAACAAAAATCAACCTCTCTCTATTTCTCCTCTTCTTGATATGAAATGTTTGCTTTCTTTTTGTTACGGTTTTCCTAAGAAAGCTTCAAGGTTTCAATAGCACAAAAAAAGAACTTTCTTACTAGGAACCAACTCTTGATGTTTAATCAGTTACTAGAAGGAAATCAAGTGACTGCTGTTTGTTTTTTCAGCTCAATTCATTCTAACATGAAATGAAACTATCTTACATTGTTGCAGATAACATCAACCCTAACGTTTGCAGCTGCATCTGCGTCAGCTGGCATAACTGTACTCCTCAGTGACCTTGGTGAATGTAACGTCAACCATTGCACAAGGTTTGAGACCGCCACAGCAATGGCCTTCATCAGTTGGTTTGCTGTGTCTCCCTCATTTATTCTCAACTTCTGGTCCTTAGCCACCCACTAATATAGCACACACGATAATAGTAAGCTCTTTGAAATCTTTCTTCTTCCTAGTATAATGTAAATAAAGGGAGTTGAGAATAATTATCGCTCTGTTTCGAATCAGATATTACATTGGAAAAATCATAGTACTAGAGAACAGTTGATATTATCAGTTAAGCAAGGTCATCTCACTTTTCCAGGAGTCATCCAGTTTATATTCAACAAACTAGTGATTCATGTAGAATTTTGAGGCAAAGTAAATTAGGAGTAGAAATGGAGTGGTGGGTTTAGGTGAATGGATGATGTTGAAAGCTAAAGCTTATTCTACAAGTTAGATAGGATGATGCAGCAAAGAGACGACGATTTATTTTCCGAATTTCGATTGAGAATTGAAATGTGAGACGGTTTGATCAAACCGGATATTATAAAGCTAAACCGTAGGAGAACCAATACTCTAAGGAGATTTATCTTGGATTTACGCAGAAGCACGAGTATGGTCAAGGGTTAATTCGTCATTACCTTTGGTAAAGCCCTAATTTGGACTCGTCTCTTTCCATTTCCTTCAAAAACCTTCGAGCTCTTGTTCAAGCGAATCCTTGGACTCGATTGCATCGAGAGGAGTAGAAACATAGAACATCCGTTAACCTGAGACAGCCATGCCGCCGAAGTTAGACCCGAGTCAGGTTGTCGATGTGTACGTCCGTGTAACCGGAGGAGAAGTTGGAGCCGCGAGTTCTCTAGCTCCGAAGATCGGTCCACTCGGTCTCGCTCCCAAGAAAATCGGAGAAGATATCGCGAAGGAGACTGCCAAAGAATGGAAAGGATTGCGTGTCACCGTAAAGCTTACGGTGCAGAACCGTCAGGCCAAAGTCACGGTGGTTCCGTCAGCCGCCGCACTAGTCATCAAGGCGTTGAAGGAGCCGGAGAGAGACAGGAAGAAGGTTAAAAACATAAAGCATAATGGGAATATCTCGTTTGATGATGTGATTGAAATCGCGAGGATCATGAGACCCAGATCAATAGCCAAGGAACTGAGCGGGACGGTGAGAGAGATTCTCGGTACTTGCGTCTCCGTTGGATGTACTGTGGGTGGTAAGGATCCTAAGGATATTCAACAGGAAATCCAAGATGGTGAAGTTGAAATTCCTGAGAATTAAACAAAAAAAACCAAATTTGAAATGGCGTGTTCGTTTGTCACTTTTTGCTTTTCTTCTTGCGTAGGAAACTGAATCTTTTAAGAGGTTTTTATTTGTTATTATGTTCAATGCTTAAAGTTATTGGTTATCGATTCGTCTCCAGTTGTTGATGATACCGATCGCAAGCGTTGCTTTTGTTATTTCTAATGAAGTTTTAAAAAATAGAAATGAGAAAACAAAGGCAATGCTATTGTGTGTGTTTTATGCATTGCATGACTACATACACAATTGCTCTAAATCTCGGTTTCCTTGTGCAGTTTTCTTTCTTACTTTTTTTCTTGTCATGACTCATGACAATGTGAAGTGAGACTTTTGTATGGAGAGTATAGAAACCACCCTTGTTTTGCTTTTTGTTGAAGACTTCAAAGCTTCAATCTCGACTTTTGTTTTCCTTTGGTTCAAAAGTTTTGCTTGAACTCTGTTTACGTCAATTAAACCAATTACAAGTCAATGTTAGGCCATATGAGTTGAACATTAGGGACCATTTCAACACAAGTGCGTAACAACAAAGATTTACATATGTTTGTATTCGAGCGAAAAAAGAAAGACACACGACAAATTACACCCAGAGAAGGCTTTATTCAAAAACATTAAGCAAAAAGACAACACACAAACCACTTCCAACAACGGTAGACGCATGTATTAAGAGCTATTTAGACCACTCGAGTCAAATCAAGCTTTACTTACGACCCATGGTTTGTTCTCTGGGTGGGATCACTACCACGGTGGACTGAGCATTGAAACCCGGGTGAAGAACTTTCCTGCGGAGCTCACGGCCTTCTTGACAAAGGGCACATGTGTGGCAAAGGACATGAGTCACAAAGTCGCAAGTCGTCTCCATGTGTTCCCTTTGCATCTCGTCTTCTATGCAGCTACCGCAGCAACCACATGACCTGTTCATAGCCTCAAAGCTTCCCTGTTTTTTACCAAAAAAGCGAACGAAGATGGGTCAGGAGATGCAAACTATGTAATGAAAATAGGAAGACAATAAAAACGCTGTAAAACAGGCCTATGAGACCAAGTTTGTCCTTCAAAAGGTCTTAAATACTAAACAATGGTAGTGAATTGGCTGGAACACAACCTAAAATCTTGGGGTTAAGTTCCCACTCATCATCATCATCCAAGCAATCAAGAAGAGAGATAAAGACAAGAGTTGAGCAATCTCTTCTTAAAGGGCAACAGAACCTTTTCTCTATTTTAAAGTAGGTAAACAGAATCATTACCTCGAGGTTAAACTTTCGGCGAATAGCAGAACGGCTGGAATAAGAGAACCATGGAGCAAGGCAGTTCCACCCAAACAAAGAATTACCGACGAAGTACAATCCTAAATACGTCAAGCAGTGGTTTGAAAACGTTCCTGGAGAAGACCCGAGTCTCTCTGCATTAGTTCCATACAGCACACAGGGAGCCACACTTCCAAGGAGACCTACGAAGAAACCATTTCTGATCAATCTAAAAAGCAACACATAGCAAATACTTTTTTATCGAATTTATATCGCGTCCTGGGATTACTTCTCTGATTTTACTTTTGGATCACAAACTTTATCTATTAAGCAATCCAAAGCTTAACACTCAAATAAGATCTGAAGATTGAATCTTCAACAACCCTACCAAGTCCATGCAACGAATTACAATCAGAAATCATCGGATCGTTTCCAATTAAATCAAAAATCTCGAACAAATCAACATACCCAATCAAAATTTCCCCAATTTCAAAAATAAAATACACGAAATACTCACAAACTTCAAGATCACTGCTGCAGAATTCATCATTTCTGCCGAGACAGGAAAAGAGACCGGAATTCCACTGGTTTCTCCCGATGGGCTCGCCAATCACGCTCCCATGACTCAAAGGCAATCCATCCGCCGTCCAACCGTACCCCTCCGCCGCTGGAGGAGGCACAATCGACGCCGTCTTAGCGTCCTCTTTCGAGGAGATCTTGCTGTCGTTACCCTGCAAAAGAGGACACGACTCCTCATGGTCGTCACCTCCCTGATCTTCGCGACTGTTTTCTCCCGCCATATTATGCTAGAAATTTACACAAGAACAACGACAATCTCTACGATCTAAAGGAAGAATGAAGAGAAAGAAAAGAGAGAAAGAGAGAGGTTAATTATTTATTGGCCGCCGCGTCCCGTACGCGTTAAGGAATTGAATTAAGATAGTCAAACCGGTTAAATTGATTAGGAAAGGTAACTCAGAGCTCTTGGCCCAATGGCTCGTATGGACTTATTATTCTTCTACTGACCAAACTCAAAATTGCCTATTTTGAAAATGTCTCGATTGTTCTCGATTCGTCAATTTATGGGCCACCCATTTCGGTTAATACCAATACATGGTACAAATTATCATATACCAATATAAGTATAAAATTACGAACCAATATAATATATTTCAAACCGATATGAGAACATAAGTATGGTCAAAGTTTTGTCTCTCAAATAAAACAATAGTATATAGTTTAAAAAGTTTGTGTTCGATCCTATTTAACAATCCCAATTTTATTCAACCGTACCAATCCGGTTTACTACTGCATACATCTATCCTACAAATGAATAGTTTCCGTTTTTATAATAACCACAATTGGTAGCATGAATTAAGTTTCATTAATAAGCAAAGTTATACTTAAATATATTTCATTATTAGCAATAATTTTCTTTTACTTCTCGAACTTGTTTTAGTTAATGAGTTCCAATCCCAACAACTGGTTGTTGCAGAAGACAACCAACATAAGCTCACCGGTTCCAATCACACACCAAAAATATAAAGACAAAAACTATACACTTTTTCATAAAGTGATCTTATTTATAAATATTCTCTTCAAACATAGTTTTTTCCCCAAATATAACTCACTCAAGAAACCTTCTTCTTTGGCCCGAAGGTTGGATTCTGATGGGATCTTTGGAGAGATCAAAGAAGAAATCTCAAGTATGGAAAAAAGCTGTGATTCATTTCTCACTCTGTTTTGTAATGGGTTTCTTCTCTGGCTTTGCTCCTGCTGGTAAGGCCTCCTTTTTCTCTACTTCTACTAAACCAACCCAAGCTTTCGAAAACTCTACCTACACATCCCATTCTCTCGTGGATAGAACCTTGATTGATTCACAAGTCCAAGCTCCTGCTCCTGCTGAATCACGAGAACCCAAACCATCAACCAGATCTTTCGCTGAGACAGAAGACGAAGTGGAACCAAGAAGTCTAGTGATTGTTGTAACTCCGGTAATGAAGAAAGACCATTACAAAAATGTTCTTCTGAGGCGAATGGCTAATACTTTAAGGCTAGTTCCACCTCCATTATTATGGATAGTCGTGGAGAAACATTCTGATGCTGATGAAGACTCTTCGTCTACAATGTTAAGAAAAACTGGTTTAATGTATAGACGTATAGTCTTTAAGGAGAATTTCACAAGTTTTGAATCAGAGCTTGATCATCAAAGGAACTTCGCTTTGAGACATATTGAGCATCACAAATTAAGTGGGATAGTTCATTTCACAGAGCTAAACAACATCTATGATCTTGAATTTTTTCAAGAGATTAGAGATATCGAGTATGTAAATGAACTCTTCTTAACTACATATCATCAAACTACATATAGAGTTTGAAATCTTTGTTTGTTTGCAGGGTATTCGGTACTTGGCCAATGGCGTTGCTATCGGCGAATAGAAAACAAGTGATAGTCGAAGGGCCAGTTTGTGAATCATCACAAGTATTGGGTTGGCATTTGAGGAAAATTAATAATGAAACAGAAGAAAAACCTCCAATTCATATTTCAAGCTTTGCTTTCAATAGTTCTATACTTTGGGATCCTGAGAGATGGGGTCGTCCTTCTTCTGTTGAAGGCACCAAACAGGTAAACTTCTTGAGCTTCCAAAGCTTTATCCATTTACGAGAAAGATCATCTAAAATTGTTTTCTTTTAGGATTCGATTAAATATGTGAAGCAAGTGGTTTTAGAGGATGATACAAAGTTGAAGGGACTTCCAGCTCAAGAATGTTCCAAGATTATGCTTTGGCGTCTCAATTTTCCCAGAAGTACCTAATTTGCTTTATTTGATTCTAAGCTCTTCCAAATTAGAGTTTTTCCATTTTCGGATTTATATCACAGAAAAAGAAACACTTAAAAGCAGAAAAAAAAGAAATAATTGTCTATCTTTAGGTTTTGGAGCTGTCACATGAAACAGAGCTTGAAAGATTTTTTTGTCTACGTTTGTTTATTCATAGCCAAAGCTGAAACTAACAAATGACTGAGACTCCTAACTCGAAAACTTAAAAGAATTGTCGGTAATGTATAAGACATGTATAATTGGAGCAGTAATGTTTTAATGACTCTTTCATGTGTAAGAAATATGGTTCTTTTACAATAAACGAGATTTATATCCATGCTTTTAAAAAAATATTTGTAAATTATATAATATTGTTTTTATTAAATATAAGTTAAATATTTGTATAATTTTAAATTTATGTAAAATTATTTTTATAATAATTTTGTATATATATATTAAAAAATAAATAATTATTTTTATGAATTTAATAGTATTTTTAGTTAGTAACAATATATGGGATCTTAAATTAATAACGGTGCAACCATCATAATTATTATAATTCCCATCCTATTTATATATATATTTGTTTAATGTAATAAACACGTTAACATAAATTTCTGTTAATAACATATTTTAAAAAAAAATTTAATGTTAATAAATAATATATTAAGAATATGTTAATAACATAGTAAAAGTTTGATTATGTCCCTAATAATAAAATTGACTTTAAGATTTTTTTTTCAGTTTTATCATTAAATTATGTTTGTGTGTAAATTATATATTTTTATGCTACATTTACAATTAAAACGTAAAATTGAGAGAAAAAAAAACAAAATTAAAACGACGATTAAACCATTAACAGTTAACGCATTAATATTATTAATGCATGCATATACCATTCAATTTTAATTTATTACTCTATAACTAGTTATAAATTAATTTTAAGTTTTTATTAAACATGACTAACGTATAAAAATGTTGATCTCATTGATTACAACGAAAACTAACAAATCTACAATCCCCAATTTCTATACAAAATATTTACATTCTGTGATGGGAAGATTTACACTAATCAACAAAAAGTAAACCTTAATTCTTAACCTAAACTCAAATTCCCAAACTTATAACCATTTTATAATCTGCATTCGTTGTTTAGAATAGGAACAGAGTATCTAAAATTAGGGGCTATTTTGAAATGAAACAAAAGGTATGGGGTAAAATCATGATTTTCCCAATTCTATTTTCTTTTTTCACTGTTTCTTTCTTTCTTTCTTTCTGGATATTAATTTTTATAAGAAATTAGCCAGTTTACTGGAAAAAAAGAAAAAGACTTGGGAAATGAACAGAGGAAGTGAGAGAACAAACATTAAGGGACAAAGAGAGAGGACGAAGATGATGTTCAAAGCTCTATTGGTCTAAGGCTCGTGGTTTAAGTTATTTCAATCTTTCATTTTTTGGCATATCCGATCTTTTCTAAAGCTACTAATTTGGACCAAAATAGGAAGCTAAAGCCACAGTGCAGGTTAAGAACATTTCTTTCTCTTCTTTGAATTAGCTTTCAAAAGATTCTCCTGCAGACTAATTGGATTTTTACATGTTTCTTAGAAGATTTCCTTTGATGTGTTCTAAATACCTAATTTTCCTTATGTTTCTCTGTTTTTATTAGTTAATTTATGCGTTATTATGCTGCAGAAATTGTAAACCTTCTGAGGGTTTGGATTAATTAATATGTTTGTTTCCTTTCTTCTGAAAAGTAAAAGCTTTTTTCTGGGATGTAGCTTGAAGATTCAGCCCAAATTTTTAATAATATTTTCCAGGAAAAAGCAAAGTGTTTCTGTTGTTTTAAAGAAAGGTTTTTTCGAATTTTATTTCTTTTTAAAGACATTATTCTTGTGTAGAGTTAAATTCAAATTTCGCACTTGGTGATTTTTCTTTTGGGGAAGATCCACCTAATAAAACCAGAACCCACGTTAACTAAAATGACAGAAAATTGTTATTTTCTCCCCCCAAAAGATTCCAAATTTTGAAGAGAAAACAAAACCAAAATGGATGACTTGACAACTAAAAAGATTGCAGAATAACAATAATGTACTTTCTTTGCTTGTAATTGGGATTATCTTTGTGATTAGATTGAATCACATTGATGAAAACTTCTCCTTTTTAGTTTCCTTTTCTTGACTGTGAACAGTTTCTTTTAAGTTTGGCTTTTGGTTTGGTGGTAGTGGTAATTGTTTCAAATGGAGTCTCTTTGAAGCTAATGTATGTTGTGTAGGTTAGTTTGTTAGTTTTTCTTTTGTATACTTGCTTAAGCTTTGTACTTCCTTTGAGTTTGTTGCATATGCTTATGATAATCTCCGATTTGTGTTTCTTGCTTCTATCTCACCCACGGTGTTTCCCTTCATGTTCTGTTTGGCAGGTTCTTCTTCAAAATATACCCAAAAGGGAGTGTGTTCTAAACCTCTAATCCCAAGCAATGCAAACTCCAAAACCTAGGTGATAATCCTCACTCTTGTCCAAACTTTTCTTTGTTGTGTTCTTTTCGAGTCTTTGTTTGTAGTCATTGGATTCTTAGTTGTGGTTTTTGAATTCTTGATCTGTTTCAATAGTTCTTGGGGCTCGTGGTTTTACGATTCGTCTTGTGCTTGCTTCTTTCGTTTGTTTGCATAAGCTGTAGCGTTATTGTTATTATGATAGGCCGGGATCGTTGGAGGTGCCTCGGAAGAATTCTCCTACAGCAACTCCCACAGCTGCTCGTAAGCTCAAGACTGAAGAATCTGACTCTGTTTCGTCTTCCAACCTGAAAATCAAGACACCTAAAACCCAAAGCCCGAAAGTAGTTGCTGATCTTCGTTCTCCAAGAGACCCTGTAAATGAGGTACTAGCAGCTTTGTTAGTCAGTGACTATATGATTTGACATCTACTAGTCCCAGTTTTCCACGTTTCGCAAAAACTAGTTTGTTGCGTAATTGAGTTGTTGCTTCTGAATGCAAGATTCAGAAGAAATTGACAGGAAAAACACCCGAAGTGGCATCTAAGATATCTCAGCTGCAAGAGGAGCTAAATAGCGCAAAGGAACAGCTAAGCGCTTGTGAAACCTTGAAGAAGAAAGCTCAGGATGAAGCAGAAGAGGCAAAGCAGCAGTTGAAAGAAATCAATGCCTCTGAGGATTCTAGAATCGATGAGCTTCGTAAGCTCTCTCAAGAACGGGACAAAGCATGGCAGTCTGAACTCGAAGCAATGCAGAGACAGCACGCCATGGATTCAGCTGCTTTAGCTTCTGCCATGAACGAGGTCCAAAAACTGAAAGCACAGCTTTCTGAATCTGATTGTGTTGATAGGTTAAGGATGGAACTCCATGAGACGCTGTCTCTTGTGGAGAAACTCAGAGGCGAGCTGTTTGATGCAAAGGAGGGGGAAGCACAGGCTCAGGAATATGTTTCAAGAACTGAAAAGCAATTAGAAATAGCAAACTTGACGCTTGAGATGTTACGTTCAGATGGGATGAAGATGTCTGAGTCTTGTAATTCACTAACAACCGAGCTAGAGCAGTCCAAATCTGAGGTAACGTCATTAGAGCAACTTGTGAGACAGCTCCAAGAAGAAGATGAAGCCCGAGGAAACACCAGCGGGGAGTCATCATCAGTGGAAGAGCTCAAAGAAGAGATGAACTTTGCAAGGAATGAGATTAGCCAATTGAAATCTGCAGTGGAAGTAACTGAGAGAAGATACCACGAAGAGTATATCCAGAGCACGTTGCGAATAAGAAGTGCGTATGAACAAGTCGAGGTAGTAAAATCAGGATATGAGCAGAGAGAGGCAGAATTGGGTGAAGAACTGAAGAGAACCAGAGATGAAAGAGACGCTTTGCATGAACGATTGATGGATAAGGAAGCTAAGCTGAGGACACTTGCCGATGAAAAGGAGCTATTAAACTTGAAAATCAAAGAAAAAGAAGAAGTAAACTTGGATAACAGCTTAAACCAGAAAGAGCCTGAGTTTACAGGGGAACTGAAGAAGCTAGAAATTGATCTGGTGGAGTTGAGAGCAAATCTAATGGACAAAGAGATGGAGCTGCAGAATGTAATGTCGCAGAACGAGTATCTCAAGGGCGAAATGGAGAAGATGCAGAGCGAGAAAAACAAGGTTATCGACGAGGTCTTAGCTAGGCTGGGGAGTCTGAAGGAGGAAGCGGATAAGAGCGGGAAGAGAGCAGAAAACGCTACAGAACAGCTAGGAGCAGCACAAGTCACCAACACGGAACTTGAAGCTGAGCTTAGGAGACTCAAGGTTCAGTGTGATCAATGGAGGAAAGCAGCTGAAGCTGCAGCTTCAATGCTCTCTGGTAGGAACAACAACAATAAAAGTAAGGGAAAATACGTAGAGAGAACAGGATCGCTTGAGAGTCTGTTGAGGAGGAATGTGATCATGTCGTCTTCTATAGATGAAACAGATGATGAATTGTCGTCGCCCAAGAAGAAGAATGGGAGTATGCTTAACAAGATTGGTGTGTTACTGAAGAAAAGTCAGAGGTGATAATTATAAAAAAAAAGTTATCTGTAATATCGCTTTTTTTACTTTCACAAGTTTCAATGTGTACTGTTGCCAAAACTGTACTGTGAGCCACTTCTGCTTCTTATGTATTGACTTAGGTGAAAACTCTGATCAACATTTATGAAGCTGAGCTTTGTTGTTTCTGATACAAAACATACTTGGAAGACAACAACAGAACGATATATAACAAGACTGCAAGTGCAAATCAAAGCTATACAGGACACAGCACTCATTAATCTGGTATTTACCTAAAGGATTATGAGAATATAAGTAAGCTGCAAATGGATTAGGCTTCATCACCATGCTATGTTACCCTCCCCTCTTCATTTCTGAGTTGCTCTTCTGCACTGACTTTCGAATACATTTTGTTGGTAAGCTTTGCAGAAGATGCAGAAGCCGAGCCAATCAACCTGGGACTCCTTGAAACAGGACTGACCTTTGCTTTAGAAATTCTGGATTGGGACTTTCCAGGGTTGGTTCTACTAGCAGTTGATTTATTTGGATTACAAGCTCCACGTCGTTTTGCCAAGCCACTTCCTTGATCAGTACAGGATCTTGTGGGTGTTCGTGCAATGTTGCTTCTCGCCTGTTGACCACAAATATTCACATACATACTTAAATTCCACATAGATATGTACCAATAAACACACAAAAACAAATTAAGTTTTTGTTGCAAGATCTTTCTCTCTTTATTTCCTAGTTCCTATGCAAAGAATTTTACAAATTTGGGAACTTACTCCATCAAAGTAACCGATTTTTGGTGCTGGCACACGCAGTCCTGTTGGTTTCATCACGGAAGCTGAACGCATTATGCCGCCATTGACAACTGAACCCTGTTTTGCACCATGTTTATTCAACTTAAGGTCATCTTGGACAGCAGATACATCTTTAGGATTGCTGAAAGGCTTCAAATTCTGTGTTGTATGCTCAATTGCAGTACCCCTTTCACCAGTAATAGTTTTCTGGTTACTTTTAGCCATTTTATTAAGTGTAGAAGTTGGTCGTGATTCTGTTGACCAGTCAAGAGAAGAACTAAGACGCGATACATTGGAGGAAAGCTTGGATTTGTATGCCTTACTGGCTGAGAGAGGTGGAACTTTAGGCTGGCCTATATTTTTAGATGCAGCTCTGAATGTTGATCCATTTGCCAACAAATGGGAAGCCACTCTTAAACTCTGGTCTTTTTTCTGCTTTACCGAATATCGAGAAGACTTGTTAGAAGCGCTTGATGAAACTGTGGCACAGCTCTCAAGTGAAGAGCAAGAAGATGTCAATTCATTTTTGGAGGCAACTGAAGAACGCAGAGAAGATTTGAAAGGCACTACAGGTTTTGATACAGGTCGAGTGGTTCTTGCAATTGGTACTCTGGGAGCCAAAGGTTCTTTACCTGTAGCATGACGGTAAGATGTAGAAGTAAAGAAAGAGATAGTTCAAAAAATACATTTAAAGAGAAACAGTTCTGACTAACCCCCAGTTAATTTGGGATTCTTTTCTTGTTTGGCCTTGTTAATATCTACTGAAGCTCTTATAGCTTTGCTGAGTTCATTGGGTAGCCTGGAAATGGATGTATTGTGTTTTTTTGCAGTAACTGGCTGCAGAAAAATGTATCATAAACAAACAAACAAAAGCTTAAATATCAGTTTGCACTCATTTTATGGTTTACGATAGGGTGAGACGTAATGAATGATAAAGACCAAACACTCAGTTTACATTCATTAGTTTGTTATTAGTTTGCATTCATTTGAATCCATTAGTCCATCTCAACATTTTCTACCACTGCAAACCCAATTATTCTCATTTTTCAGATGCTTTAACAAGACAAGAACATTTAGTGAATCGTCAGTATACCTCCTTTGCCGCCTTCCCTAGTGCTTGTGCCCTTATACTTGGCTTCTTACGACTACCATTGGGTTTCATCTGAGAAACCAACAATACAAAGACACGTTTAAACCAAGAGGGAGTGAAAGATCAAGCCACAGCCTAAAGTTGTTTTGGGACTCACTTTTTCCTGAGAGGCAGTGCCGTTTAGTGTACCTGGAGCTACAAATATCAAATGAGAAATTTAATAGATGGTCAATTTGAGATTAGCAGATAACACAAATAAACTACATTTAAAGCATATACAGTGTCAAAGAAGACTTCCTGTACTAATAGTACAATAAAACCAAAACAGCTTAATCCTATTTACGAACATGACTGGAAATTTATAATCCCGGGATAGATCGCACTAGATGCAATTTCAGGCTGGCTGAGGGGTCAAAAAGAGAATGATACACATACATTGGAAAAGCTTCAACATCAGCAAGATCTTAGTGTTATGGAAAGCACAACAAAAGACAAGATCTTCTGTTTAATAATAAAAACCAGTCTAGTTAAATCAAAGTTCAATCTACACCAAAACAGCAGAAAATAATCATAAAGAAAACTTACTTGGTCTAGGTGCGGCCTCTGTTGCTCTACTTTCCTTACTCTTATCAGGTGTTACGGCATCAGATGATATAGCAGAGCTTTGGATTGGCGCTCTTACATCTTCCAACAAAACAAATCCCTTACCAGTTTCCACGTTGCAGTCACTTTTCAATGTAGATATGAACTCTGATGATCTGTTCACATCCTCTTGAATGGTTGGTAAAAATTTTCTCTCACCGATATGATTGTTTTCAATCATGCTGGACATTTCATCTTGTTCTAGAACGCCTGAATTTCAACATTGTATCTCAGCAAACTAAGCAATACACACTACTCCCTTAGCAGATAAAACAAAACCCCACAGAAAAACAGCGAAAACTTGCCTGCGTTGGTGAAAAAGGATTTGTCCCAGGCAAGACTATTGCGCAGGTTATACTTTCCACTCTTCGTCATTTTCTGCGGTTCATTCGATCGATGAGGTTGAAGCACTTGTTCTTTCTCTTCTATATTACAAACCACTATCTCTTCATCACAATTATGTGTATCCCCAAATAAATTTAGACCTCTGTCTTCCTTATCAATGTCTGAATGCATCATGCCAAAAAAAAAAAAAATCAAAATACCATATATTTCAGATGTAATCCCAGTTAAATTTTAAACAGAGATCCATTCAAATCAAGAAATGGATAACACTCAGCGGAAACAAGCGCGTAGCTAATGGAAATATAACTTCCATCTTCCCATAAAAAATCACAAACGCAAGAACAACCTATAAAACCCACATTTAACAATCATGAACCAGAAAATAATCCAAAATTACCCATAAAAATCTTCCGCCGTCTAATTATGCTTAAAATTTTTAATCTTTCTGTATTATCCATGCTAAACAATTCAACAACAACCCTCTCTAGAGTCAAGGAATGCGACATTAACCAATTCCACGATCACCTAACGTGAATCAAAAACGAGAATTTGGAGAAACCAAAAGGGTAAGAGATCGAATTTACCTGAAAACTCATAGCTGGTGGGATCGAGAAACGACGAGAACAGGAGGCTATCATCCTCGGCTGAGATATCAATCAGACTAAGCCCATCGATATCGAGCTTGCTTCTCCAGTTCTCGTTGTCTCCCATATAAACAGAGATTTGAAAATAATCGAACTAATGTACCTTCACCGCTCAAGATTCCCCACGAATTAGCAAAGATGAAGAGACGACAAAGAATTTGAAACGAAGCAAACCGGCGGTTTTTTTCTTTCTAAAATAGTAAGAAAAATATCGGCGTGATTTGTTTATCGACTTGTTCGGTTTAAATCTTTAACCGAAATAGGGGCCCCCACATGAACATAACCAATTGATTTGTAACTGTTGTATCATAAATTATATCTGGTTTGTTTTCGATTCGTTATTTTTACTTCTGATTTTTTTATTTTGTAAAATTAAAAATCTATTTAGTTATTTCTATATTTCAGTTTGGTTTTGATTGAGTTATATATTGATTTTGATCTGGTTATATATTGGTTTTGATCTGTTCGATTATTAAATTTAAAAACAAAAAATAACAAAAAATAATTCGATTAACCAAAAATAACAAAAAAATAATCAAAAATGACTGAATATAACCAAAAATAATTGAAAATAATCGAAATATCCAAAATATTTTCGAATAACCAAAAATGATTTAGTTTTTTTCAGATATTATTTTGGTTTTTGTTTCGATTAGTAACCAATAACCATAATTTTCTAAAATAATATATGTTTGGTTAATTTTTTATAACCGAATACCAACCGAAATCTGTTTTCTAATTCGATTTTAATTTATTCGGTTCGGATTATTTGTCCAACTCTATATTTTTTGTAAAATAAAGATAATGACTAATTTTATATTTCTATTTGTTGATAATCTATAATTTTGTTAACAAATAACGCCGACATAAACACAATTGTAACCAAATAACAATAAGCATCTAAAAATTTTTGGGTTATTAAAAGAGACAACACAGAATTAGAATTCTTAAAAGTTGTCAAGATATACAATGAACAATTTATATATATAGTTGAGCAGTTAGCTTCTACAAATTAGTATTCATTTCTCATTAGCTTTATTGATAATTGTCATGTAATCTTTATGGTATTCAAAACAATAGTAATGGCTTCACACTCTTGCATGAAATAATACAAACAAAAAACAATGAGTTGTGATTATCGTTACAGTCCTTACAACACAAATAATATACAGAGATCACTTTTGGTGGAACATACCACAGTTCAATACTCCTCATACTAGTCTGTGCCCGGCATTGGAAGCATCATATGCTGAGTCTACATCATATATACCAAGTCATATGTCAAATTAGTTCAGAGATTGTTTCAGTCAGGTATACACAGATAAACACAAGTGATGCTTTACAAGTTTTTTCAGTTCTGTAACATCATTATCCATATGGGACAACAATCAAAAGTCAAGGAAGGGATACACAAACGATGATCGATCAAAGTATAAACTTAAGACACTGACGATTTGTGTTTTTAGAAATTCTGTTTATGGATATGGAAGGAATGAGACAAGGGGATTTTATAAGTATTGAAGCAGCGGGATACTTAGTGAAAAAAAGGGGAAAAAAGAAGAAGGATGTGTAGTATCGCTACTAGTGTGAAAGAGAAGAGAGGAAAAGTTACTTGAGAGTTCCCATAAGGATGTTGTAAGAAAGAGCTTTGGTGAGCAAGCTGTGAGAACTGTTAGATGGTAAACAAACTCCGTGATGTTAACTAAAGGGAAAGAGATAAAAGTTTTAATGCAAAGACAGCAAGAAAAAGAAAAAAAAAAGTGTCAAAGGCATGAGATTTGAGACATCTACCTGGCTATTTTGGCTTGATTGGGCATCTTTCTTTGCATTTGCATCCCCACCTTTTGCTGATCCCTTTGTGTCACCCTGTCGGTAAGTAAAGAGTCAATAATTTGATACAATAGTTGCCTAAATGACAATATCAAATAGATGATACTAGAAAACCATCAAGATCTTCACAAGTAATAGGAATAAACAAGAAACAGAAGCGAAGAACCACTGACCTCCATCTGCGTTGTTCCATGTAGTAGGAAAAGTTTTAATAAAAAGAAAAAACAGAGTAAGTGAGTGAAATTAATCTCTTTTCAACATCATAAATAAACGAAATCAAAAGTTGTGGAAAATAAAGTTAAGTAATTGACTGGAAGGAAGCTAAATGTGAAGGAAGAACACACCTCTCTATATCTCATCAAGTAAATCTTGAGGGGTTCATTGTAGTCTTCAAATCCTAAAGTAGCCATTGCCCAAAGCAAATCATCTCCATTAATGGTTTTCCTTTTCTCTCTTTGGCATTTATCACTCGCTCTGCTCGTCAAAAATCACCAAAAAACCATTGCATTGTAAGACTAAACTGAGCGACCCAATCAGCAACAAAGACGCCAAAACAAGAAACTCAAGCTACACAAGTGGACTCGAATCACCATAAAGTTTAAAGCTTGAAAACTGTGACACCCATTTGGTATCTGAAGATTTAAATGTTCAATGTTGGATGAGAATCTTCAATGTTCCCATCAAGCCTCGAAACAACCAAATCAAATACTGATGAAAAGTTGAAAAAAGCCATACTCGCTGGTGATGAAGCTGATGAATTCGGAGACACATTCTTGCACAATCTCCTTGGCGTCTTTAGCAATCTTACCATTAGGAGGGAGACCTCTTTTCATGATACGGCTTATGTTAGCGATTGGAAGGAACCTATCTTGCTCGCGAACGTGCAACGACCTTGGGCTTTGATCTCCGCCACTCTCATGACTTCCACAGCCTCCCGGACTCAAACCTGAAGACTTGGCCTGTGACTCCGCCATCTCAGAAACTCTAGCCTCCATAAGTTACACAAAATACAAAAAACCCATCAACGAAACGAAGAAAATCAAAGGCATAAGACATCCCAATAAGAGTATTTGTTTCTAAAATGAAATTGAATATGAAACAAAAGAATCGAAGAAGTGAGAGTGAGAGAGTAAGAGAAACGAGAGGAAGATGATTACCAGACGAATTCGAAAAAAAAAGGCGGGAGAGAAACAGAGGTTGATTGGAGGAAGAGGCGATGGAGATCGAGAGAAGTAGAGAGATTGATCGGACGCTTGAGAACAGAAGAGAGAGGAGAACGTCTGGGATTTGAGAGATTAGGTTTTACTTTTAAGACTTTTTTTATCAGCACCGTTCGTTTTATTTTCTTCTTTTTATTAATTCATCTCTCTCTTTCTCTCAATGGTTGATATTATACCAAATCCAAATTCGCCACGTGTTTTCCTTATCTGTACAAAACCCGAATCTACTACCGAGCTGTTTGCTGCAATTCAGATTCATCAATGGAGACATAATTCTGTAATCCACCCAGGTCAATCATACCACGAATGAGCCGAACTCTTCGAAAATCTCTAATATATTATTTGAGAAATTTTTTAACAAAATAACCTACACGTGTTAATAATAAAAATATCATGTTGAATGTTAACACCAGAACGAGTTTCACTTTAAATATATAAAATGGTTTAAGTTAATAGAATAATTACTATATATGTCACTGATATAAATTGGTTAGAGAATAAATATAATTTATTCAACTAACCAAAAAATACTATTACATTTGTAAAAATAATAATTTTTATTTTTTTAAACTATTTATACGTTAATTTATAAATAATTTCAAATAAATATAAATAGATTTAAGTTACTATTGTGATCCCTAATATATTATTTGAAAAATATTTTAAGAAAATAACATTACTCTGACATGTTATTAACAGAAATATCATGCTGACGTGTTATCACTACAGTAAATTTTAAATAAATATATAAATGATCTTAACTTATTAAAATAATTATAATTATATCATTTTTATTAATTTAGTTAGAAAATTAATATATTTTATTAAACTAACAAAAAATATTATTTAATTCATAAAAAATAAATTTTTTTAATTTGTATATACAAAAATTAATGTTAAAAATAATTTTAAATAAAAATTAAATATTTAATTTATATTTTCTAATAAATTATAATTTACCAATATTTTTTGGATATGAATTTAATGAATGAGTTATTTAACAAGTACAAATACAGAATCCAAAAGAGTAATGAGAAAATGCTACGTGTGCTTTCCCTCGGAAAGGTAAGCCCATTAAATAAAAGCGAGCCCAATAGTCTCTGACGCAGACCAATAAATACACTATTTTGTTCTTCAGTTGACTCCACGTTTTTGGAACAATAATGTACATTGACAAGAAATTTGTGGTCTATATGATAACAGCAAAATTTTGGATTTTCTTTATATGCTTGAAAATAGAAATAAGTAAATTCAAATATTTGTAGTAAATCATTTACATTATCGATCATCGTTTATGCATATTTTTTGCCTAGCAAATGTTTCAAATCATTGAAATATTAATTGGCGTTTTAGTTATAATATTAATCTAAACGATCATTAAAAAAAAGTTGAGCTTTTCAAGACAGAGATCACATTTTCTCTTCAAAAAAATGTGAAAAATTAATTTGAAAATTTTGGTCGTGATTTCCATTTTTATAGTTTTTCCGATCTTTTCAGTGTTGAACGCTTTATATATATGTATGTGAGAAATAGCTACTAATTAGATTTATACATAGAAAAAAATATTCATAAATTATAAAATATTATTTGTTAGTAAATATAAATTAAATATTTATATAATTTTAATTTTTATTAAAAATTATTTTTAATATTAATTTTTGTATATGTAAATTAAAGAAAAAAAAATAATTATTTTTTATGAATTTAATAGTATATTTTGATTAGTTTAGTAAAATATATTGATTTTCTAATTAAATTAATAACAATTTTATATAATATAATTGTTTTAATAAGTTAATTTTATTTATATATTTATATGAAATTTATGATGATGACACATTCGCATTACATTTATATTAATAAAACGTCATTATGAGAACTATTATTAGTACAACGTAATAATTAGTTTAAATAAATGATGTCTAAAGTAAGAAATTAAATAACTAAGAGAAGACTATACATATATTATATCTCTTTGTGGTATTCTCTACTTTGTTGATATCAAAAACAAAGCAAATGAAAATCTTGAAATTCTCTCGTGAATTAGCCTAAGAGCCAAAATGTTGTCGGCAACATCCACTTTAAGGCTTCTCGTTCCACACTTTGTTTGGTGTCAAAAGTTTTCACACGATATATAATTTTAACACACCTAAAAAGTAATTAAAAAAATATTCTAAATACTCTTAAGAAAACACTAAGTTATTGAAGATTTGAAAACTGAAAATAAAGAAGAAAATGAGCCTTTCACAAATAATAGATTTGATGTTATTTGATCAAAAGTTACTAGACAAAATTGTGTCATTCTCTAATTCATATTAGCTTTTTTTATAAAATAAAATTTGTAATCAACTTTTGATATTAAGCAATAAAATTAATTTTGAGTAATAACTTAAAATAACATTTTTAAAATTTTTTGTTGTAAATCTAGCACTATAAAATTAAAATTCTAAAATTAACATAAATAATTATATAAAAAATACATATTTATTTTAAATAAATTATATATATATATATATATTTAAAACATTATATTTGAGTTTTTTTTCTAATTTATGATTTAATTTTTTCTAATAAAATAAAGTTTTAATGTATTTTAATTTTAAATTTATGTTATTACTGAAAAATTAAACTAATTATGTTATTTTAGAACAAAAACATGAAAATATGTTATTTTCATCAATTGTCATAAAATTTTATCTTTCATCAATTGTCATAAAATTTTATCTTTTAAATTTTCATCAATTGTCATAAAATTTTATCTTTTAAATTTTCATCGATCAATGAGGAACATATTAAGAACTTATTGATATAATTCGATGACGTGTAAATATTTATAATGACTTTTAAGTTTGGATTTTTTTTGATGAAATTGAGTCTGATTTGGACCAGCAAAAGGAAAGGGTTTGGTGGAGAAGTAAATTGGGACCCAATGAAAGAGGGTTTGGTGTGAAGAGTGATGGCTGTGTGGTCGTTGCCCTTTTTTCTTCTTTTCTTTTTGTTTTATTTGGTCGCCTAATTTTTATTTATGTAAAATTATGACATATAACATTCAGCCAAAAAATATATTTGGTTAAAATATTTTGTGTTGCACTTCTTAACCAAAAATCAAACTTTCCTTTTCAGTATATTTTTAAGTTTTATTTGATTTATTAATATTTTTAAATCGATAAAATTATTGTTTAATGTATCCTGATGTTAGTGAAAAACGATAAAATAGATTTTAAAACAAAGTAAATTATTTATAACAAAGAAAAAAAGGATAAATAATTGATGGAGTAAATTGATACACGTACGTGGTTGGTGTCACGATAACATTCATTATGATTTCAGTTTGTTGATATAAAGTATTTAATTATATGGTCCGCCATAATAAATGTTTTTACTATACATTTTTCCACATTCTCAAACATGCAAGCTAATGGAAATTATGATATAGAAATCAATCTATTCATACGATTTGGTTTCGGTTTGGCTCTGGTTTAATTTAAATATCCAAATCTCTCAAAATGTTCATTAAAATATTAAATTTTTGTGTTTGGTTCATTTAAATATTGAATTTTTTAATGAGTCATTTAAATAACGAACTATAGTTGACTGCGCCGATTTAAATATGCGATTAGTCAAAATTAACACCAAATTAACATTGAAATTAATTCTAACGATGATATGATGTTTTGGTGTCTAGTTTTATTTAGTTAAATAAGTAACAAAATTAACGGTGTTATTTATTGTGTTAATGTTAACTAATCGCATAACTAAATCGGTGCAATTACCTACAGTTCGTTATTTAAATGGCTAATTAAAAAGTTCGATATTTAAATGGCCCACAAACAAAAATTCGATATTTAAATGACCTAAAAACAAAAATTCAGTATTTTAATGACCATTTTCCTCTTTTTTAATAGTTGATTGAGTATTTTAGTTTATCAAATCACGAAATTATAAACCGGAATTTCTCTCACATATATTAATAAAGTTCTAAGAATGTAAATGCACAAATCCAAATTAAATATCAATCTTGAAAACACCTATATTGATAGTTTCTTGACGTTGGTTTAACATATGACTTAACCAATTATAAACCAAATTGAATGTTATGATTGTTTTGTACTCAATGGTTTTGTTTTAATTCGTTTTAACATGTGGTATTGAATGGCAACTAAAAAAAGACAAAAAATTTAGCATCTTATCCAATCAAAGTTTTTGAATATGTTATTTTTTTATTTAATGATCTAACACAATTTCAACTACCCTAGTTTGTTATTTGAATGAGCATATTAAATTTTCAACAACATAAAATTTAAACCAAATCGGATATTTGATATGAGCTTCCATTCACACTAACTAAAATCCACCTGCATTGCCAACACCCTGAGTGATCTCTTAAAAGCTTGGAAGTTAAAACTACGAGTTACCTTCATCATTCATAATAACAAAGACATCTCTTAAAAAAATTTATACTTCCTCTTTTGGATATGTGGAGAGAAGCCGCAATGAGTTTCGCATCCTAAAGATCGAGTTCGCCCCAATACAAAATCGGTCTAGTAATTCGGATATATAATCTCGCCGTACGGATGATTTCCGTCATTTTTGAGGGGCCAATAAGATTTCTTAAAAACGTCTGATTTCGCTGGATACCGAAGACAACGTTTGATGTTTTGAACAATATTTTTTTTGTCACTGGATCACAACGGGCCGACCCAATAGCTCAATATTTCGCTGGAGAGAAGCCGCAATGGTTAGAGGTGAATTTCGCATCCTAAAGATTGAGTTCACCCCAATACAAAATTGGTCTAATAATTCGGATACATAACTTCGCCGTACAGATGATTTCCGCCATTTTTGAGGGACTAATAAGATTTCTTAAAAACATCCGATCTCGCCGGATACCGAAGACAACGTTGGAGGCTTTGAACAATATTTATGAACATTAAAATGATATTTAAAACAAATATTTCAAAAAATTTAACAAGTTAAAAATATATAAAATTAATGATTGTTAGTATTAATCGAAGATATGAAAATAAATAAAAAATTATTAAATAGTTCATGACATATACTAATATCAACTTTTTAAAAAATTGAAATCATATTCACAAAAAACTAAGTTATACCATGTAATTCTGATAGGAGCCTGAACGCTTGCCACGATAGAAGGAAAAA
The DNA here is from genome assembly GCA_018901935.1 of Pugionium cornutum. Taxonomy (NCBI): domain Eukaryota; kingdom Viridiplantae; phylum Streptophyta; class Magnoliopsida; order Brassicales; family Brassicaceae; genus Pugionium; species Pugionium cornutum. The sequence continues at coordinate 330,940 of CM032159.1, read as the reverse complement.
TGCATGTGCACATGCAAGTGTTTCAATGGAGAGGCGTCTTACCATTTATTTGCTATTTCATCAATACAACCCATTATTTCTTCCACCAATATAGTTTGAATATTGGTTTTATTTTTTTAGATGCATACACTATGTATTACTATTATACATTTTAGCTTTGCATTAAGTGCTTCACAAACAAATCGGAGATGAATTTATATTTTATTACTAATAGATGGGTCATGAATCCATTTATTAGCATGCTTTGTTTGACAAGGATTGACACAATATCATGATGATAAATAATAAATATACACATTAATTCTAAATTTTGGCAAACTGATTACTGTACAGTCAATTTTTGTTTCATATTAAATGTCATTTTTATTTTCAAAACAGTTTTTTTAACTTATTGATAAATCTGCATACATTAAATATTATATTGATAATTCTGCATACATTAAATATTATATTGATAAAAGACAAATTATTTTCTTAACATGTGTAAAAAAGTTTAAAAGACATTTATTTTGAAACGAAAATAGTATTATAGTTAATTTTATATACATAAGCTTAGGATAATGTAAGAAAATACAGACCATTTATACCGAATGTTATCATCATACAAATGGCATGAATCTTACTGGTAATCTTAGGTCATCTCCAACGATGATGTCTCATCAAAATTTTATCATAATTGATATATTTTAATAGGTGAGTATTTCAGAAATTCACCTACAGTTTTTTATTTAATCAAGATATTATTACAAGAAATACTAATATAATGGGCAATTGACTAAAATAGCACTATTTCAAGTTTTTGTTCCAAATATAGCACTAGTCATTTAAATTTCCAAAAATAGCATAAATTTAATACTAAAATAATTAAAAACTTATTCTTAATGAAAAAATTTAAACCCTAAATTGGAAAAAATGAACCTAAACATTATGTTTTAATTTTATATATATTTTATTTAAGGTAAATAATTATTTTTACATAATAATTTATGCTATTTTGGGAATTTTAGTTTTATTGTGCTAAATTTGGAAGATGAACTTAAAATGATGTTATTTTAGGGTATTACTCAATATAATATCTCTAATATATTATTTAAAATTTTTTTTGACAAAATAACTTTATCATGACGTGTTAATAACAAAAATATCATGCTGACGTGTCAACAACACAACGAGTTTCAACTTAAATATATAAAAGGGTTTAATTTACTATAATAATTACAATACATGCCACTGATATTAATTTAGTTAAAGAATCAATATATTTTATTCAATTAACCAAAAAATGGTATTATATTTGTAAAAACAATAATTTTTATTTTTTAAAATTTTTAATACGTTAATTTATAAATAATTTCAAATAAATATAAATAGATTTAAATTATTACTTAATCCCTAATATATTATTTGAGAAACAATTTAAAAAAATAATTTTACTCTCACGTGTTATTAATAAAAATATCATATTTACGTTTCATCATTACAGTAAATTTAAAATAAATATATAAATAGACTTAACTTATTCGAATAATTACAATATATGTCGTTATTATTAATTTGGTTAAAGTATTAATATATTTTATTAAACTAATCAAAAAATATTATTAAATTCATAAAAAAATAATTATTTTTCTTTTCTTAATTTATATATACAAAAATTAATGTTAAAAGTAATTTTAAATAAAATTTGAAATTATATAAATATTTTGATTCATATTTAATAATAAAATATAATTTACGAATATTTTTCTATATAAATCTAGTTTTAGGATATTTATGAATAAAAAAACGAAAGAGTGTTATGGTGGGGACGTTAATTGACTCGCAATTACGTTCATACACTACACACCTACTCCCATCACAATGAATAAAATCATTCACAGTCTCACACCAACCACGAATGCTTACTATCGTCAGCCACCAGCCACGACCATTTTTACCACCGTGTGACGTTGACGCGACCACATAAGTCACCGCCGCGTTTAAAAAAATTCAACTCCAAATCCATGAATTCTAATCTCCACCACTAGATTTCCTTTCTCTCCATCTAACGGTCGTTATTAATTCTCAACCAACTCCTTCTGTATAAAGATTATTATAGGAGAAATTAAAAAAAAACTTGACTTCTTATACTTACCTAACAACAAACACTACGTACCATCTTATTTAAACCACACTTCATTCTTCTATTTTTCTCTCAGGAACAAATTCATTTCTTTAACTAAGATAAACGAAGAATCTCTCCTTCCTTTAGAGATCTCTCTTAGTCATCTCCTTTTAATTAAATTCCAAGTAATCAGATAATGGGGATTAACGGAGGAGTCGAGGCAATGTTATGCGGTGGAGAGATGAAGAAAAAGGTGAACACAGCGGTGTCGGATCCTCTTAACTGGGGAGCTGCGGCGGAGCAAATGAAAGGTAGCCATTTGGATGAAGTGAAGAGAATGGTGGAGGAATTTAGGAGACCAGTGGTGAATCTCGGAGGGGAGACTCTGACGATTGGACAAGTGGCAGCAATCTCGACTGTTGGAAACGGTGTGAAGGTGGAGCTGTCGGAGACGGCGAGAGCTGGTGTGAAGGCGAGTAGTGATTGGGTTATGGAAAGTATGAATAAAGGTACTGATAGTTATGGTGTAACTACTGGCTTTGGAGCTACTTCTCATCGAAGAACCAAAAACGGTGTCGCACTCCAAAAGGAGCTTATAAGGTAATTTTTCATTTTTGTATGATGATTTAGTAATTTTAAGGTAAATAACTTCTTTAAGCCTTAAGGATGAGTCTAGTCTCTATGACGTTGCATGGGAAATATGCGGGTCGGGTCATACCCATTTGTTTTGACGACTAATTTAAGTAAATGAATAATTTAGAAACTGATCAACATGTAATTCGAATGTTTTGTTCAAATGCAGATTCTTGAACGCCGGGATATTCGGCAGCACGAAGGAAACATGCCACACATTGCCGCATTCCGCCACGAGAGCTGCCATGCTCGTACGGATCAATACTCTTCTCCAGGGATATTCCGGTATCCGATTCGAGATTCTAGAGGCCATTACCAGTTTCCTCAATAGTAACATCACTCCTTCACTCCCTCTCCGCGGTACAATTACCGCTTCTGGAGATCTTGTTCCTCTCTCCTACATCGCCGGACTCCTCACCGGGCGCCCCAATTCCAAGGCTACTGGTCCCAACGGTGAAGCCTTAACCGCAGAGGAAGCATTCAAATTGGCTGGAATTAGCTCTGGGTTCTTTGACCTGCAGCCCAAGGAAGGACTTGCGCTCGTCAACGGCACGGCAGTGGGATCTGGAATGGCGTCGATGGTGCTATTCGAAACGAATGTTCTCTCTGTATTGGCGGAGATTTTGTCAGCGGTTTTCGCGGAGGTGATGAGCGGAAAGCCAGAGTTCACCGACCATCTGACTCACAGACTGAAGCATCATCCAGGTCAGATCGAAGCGGCGGCGATAATGGAACACATCCTCGACGGAAGCTCATACATGAAATTGGCTAAGAAACTCCACGAGATGGATCCTTTACAGAAGCCTAAACAAGATCGTTACGCTCTTCGCACATCTCCTCAATGGCTAGGACCTCAGATTGAAGTAATCCGCTACGCGACGAAATCTATCGAGCGAGAAATCAACTCCGTCAACGACAACCCGTTGATCGACGTTTCTAGAAACAAAGCGATTCACGGCGGAAACTTCCAGGGAACACCAATCGGAGTTTCAATGGACAACACACGTCTCGCAATCGCAGCGATAGGAAAACTCATGTTCGCTCAATTCTCGGAGCTTGTGAACGATTTCTACAACAATGGTCTCCCTTCAAATCTAACTGCATCGAGGAATCCAAGCTTAGATTACGGGTTCAAAGGGGCAGAAATCGCAATGGCTTCTTACTGCTCAGAGCTTCAGTACTTAGCTAATCCAGTGACCAGCCATGTTCAATCCGCAGAGCAACACAACCAAGACGTTAATTCGCTTGGACTAATCTCATCTCGCAAAACCTCTGAAGCTGTCGACATTCTCAAGCTAATGTCCACAACATTCCTCGTTGCGATTTGCCAAGCTGTGGATCTAAGACACCTGGAGGAGAATCTGAGACAAACTGTGAAGAACACAGTCTCTCAAGTCGCCAAAAAAGTTCTAACCACAGGAATCAATGGCGAGCTTCACCCATCTCGCTTCTGTGAGAAAGACTTACTCAAAGTCGTGGATCGTGAACAAGTATACACATACGTAGACGATCCTTGCAGTGCCACATACCCACTAATCCAGAAGCTAAGACAGGTTATAGTCGACCACGCTTTGATCAATGGCGAGAGCGAGAAGAACGCAGCGACGTCAATCTTCCAGAAGATCGGAGCTTTCGAGGAAGAGCTTAAAGCGGTGCTTCCTAAAGAAGTGGAGGCAACAAGAGCGGCATACGATAACGGAACAGCTGCTATTCCTAACCGGATCAAGGAATGTCGGTCATATCCTCTGTATAGATTCGTAAGGGAAGAGGTTGGAACGGAGATTTTGACCGGAGAGAAAGTGACGTCGCCAGGAGAAGAGTTCGACAAGGTATTCACGGCGATATGTGAAGGGAAAATCATTGATCCGATGATGGAATGCCTCAGCGAGTGGAACGGAGCTCCCATTCCAATATGTTAAGAGTTAAAGTCAACTTTTTTTTTTACTATACTGTTAATGTATGAATAATTTTACGAAATGACTGTTGTCTGTGAAGTGTTTCTTTTTGTCTAGTTTAAATTTGTGTGTAAAACTCATTTTAAGTTCACAAATGAACAATTTGCTTGTTACAAGTTTATAATATTATAATTTCTTTTATCACCCAATGGAATCATCTACCATTATTACTAATGGAATCATCTACCATTATTACTATTGGAATCATCTAAAAGCAAGAAAATATTAGCAAGTTAACACATTCTATTGTTATAAAATTCTAAGAGTCTAATCCATCATTACCAGTTCGATTTTAAGGCCCAATTTCCCAATAGCCTACAAAATTCTAAGAAATTGTTTATTTACATTGTTAGGTTGTCTCCCATATCCTATACGACATCGATCTACAATCACATGATTTGGTTAGACATTACACTATTATTGTTCGTTTTATCACTAAAAGTTGTCGCATATTATATCGAATTTTTTATAAACGTTATATTTATGCGGTTAAATTTTTTATCGTAATGTTTTATCACGCTCGACAATCAAACGAATAATATGTCGTAAAAATAATTATTAATATATTATCAATAGACAAATGTTTTTTAATGAAAAGAAAAGTGAAACTACGTCGATATTGAAACTTGTCCAGTATTGAACTACACTCATGAACTTCTGACAGATCTCAAGCAAATTTACTGTCATTCACTATATCGACCATCATGCCAATCTCATATGCTCTATCTCAAGCCACCATTTCTATCCATCACACTATGCCCAATCTCAAACCAAAATAAACGATTCCACTACCTTTTAAATAATTTTGTTTAATTTGATAGATGTATTCCGTAGATTGTTAAATTAATTTTAAATAAATAATAAATAATATTTGATTTTGAGAAACTAAAAAATAAATAAGTTTTTAATATGCATACAAAATGAGTATCAAACTTTGTGATTTCTACAATTGCATTGATTAAATCCATGACTGCACTTGACACGTAGCAATAAATATTATAATTCCCTATTTTTCAGATATAAAACATTTTTCTACATTATCTCATATCTCGTAACCTTAAACCTAATTAAAAAAAATTATTTTTGTCGGTAATTTAAAATTTCATACCTCGAAGGTTACATTCATTCGTTAAAAAACTGGGCCTAAAAAAAGCCTAATTTGACTGGTGGTAATGGGCTTAATGACGTCTGCGATCATCAAGCGCCTCCCCCTGTTTCCTCTCAGGCGCGATCTCAAGGTCAGACTCCACCGCTACCGCCGCCGCTGTGGTCATCGGCTGTAAAAGCATCGCTGTGAACGGTATGTGACTGTAACCATTCACGGGATATTGAATTCCGATTGGTTGACAGAGATCAAGCCGGCAGTTAGGAACCATTGCGAACATCATCTGCGGTGAGGAATCAACCGCCGCAGCGCCAAGAGACGAGGAAATAGGTTCGGATGGAATCGTCCCGGAGCCGGTCGCGGCGATGATCGACGGTTCAGCTTGGTTGAGGAGCCATTCGATAGTTTCTCCGTCAGAACGATGACCGAGCTCACGCGTCAGCTGAAAAATCCGAGCGGCAGCGAGAGCCGGCATCCGAACACGACGACCTCGTCCGTTAACCTTAGTGTGACGGTCTTTGGAAGCTGCGGAGGATTTGACAGCGACACCAATCTGCGTTCGGGGACGTGATTCAGGAGCTACATCGTTGAGGTTGGACTCAGTTGTTGTACATAATTCGTGAAACACCATCTCTGAATTCATATATATATATATTTAACGATTTCAGTAATAAGCAAGGCTTTCTTTCTTTCTTTCTTCTCAAAGCTTTTATGTTCTTTACAGAGAGTTTCGGAGAGAGAATTTAGGGTTTAAAAAAGAGCCAGCAAGAGGAGGAAGAAGACGATGATTCTGACACGTTGACTACTTCTCTCGGGAAATGGAGTCCAATATTTGATTTTTACAGTTATCGAAAATCAACTTCTTATTTGGGCTTTCGTGGGTTCAGATCCAACAACAGGCCCAATTTATCCTTTAAGAAGAATAATAACATTACGCTGATCTACTCAAAACATTACCGAGCAGATAAAGCAAAAACATTCCTAAATCTCTTTTATACAGAAACAATAAAACTTGTTCAGACAAAACCCATATCAAGAGCAATTTCTGTTCACAATGCACTGAGCCCAAAGGAGAGAAAGATCATCAAGCTGAGATTTGGGAGATAAGAGAGATTTACGGATTGTCAAAGGAGAGTAAGGCAACTAGAGAACAGAGCATTGTACAGGCTTAAACAGAACATGAGCAGCCATTGACTCCATGCTTATGCTGATTTACTTGTCTAGCTCTTGGAAATTTGTCTTTCTATTGATAGTAATAATTCTGAGGATTAGTGTTTTGTTGGCTAAGAGTTTGGTCTCTAAAATTTTCTGCAAAAAGCGACATTACCAAAAAAATTCGTCATTTGTTTATTTCTGATTGCTGTGCATATCTGTTTTAGTTCTCTTTATCAAATTTTTATATAAAAGTATAACTAATTGAGTAAAATATTTTGGGTTTTTTCTTAAAGAGTAGGTAAAACAAACAATTTTGCAAAGACAAATGATTGTGCCCTTGTTTGCTTACTCAAATGACATCTCTGCAATCTAAAAGGGATTCAATTGTCCTGTCGGAAGGTCAGACTTGATGATTGATGATGCATCGTTTTAATTTTTATGACGTTTATTGAAAATAAAAAATACTCGAATTCATTTATAATTTATAAATTCAGTTGCTGCGTTGATTTGAATAAATGTACTATATGTAATAGCTACACTTTACAAACCATATATGGTTTTTGTAGACCGTTATAAAACTTCGTTTATTGTATTTTTAAAAAATAAGAGTTTATTGATAATAAACTTCGTTGATAAAAAAATACAATCAACATTCAACAGTATAATTCTTTCCAAATAAATAAATTATATTAATACATTAAAAAAATACTGGTGAAAAGTATAGTAGTATATGTTTCTATATTGGAAGTTCTTTGAGTAAATAATGTATAAAAGAATACGAATTGACAATGTTCCATTTGTTATATATATATATATATATAGATCGTTCCTTTTGTAGGTAAAAATCTCTAACATACTAGTAGATGATAACTTTTTTAATACTAAAAAATACTAGATTTATATGTACGCTAGTTATCATGGAGAAAAATATTCATAAAATATATAATATTATTTATTATTAAATATAAATTACATATTTATATAAATTTTCTTTTATTTAAAATTAATTTTTATGTTTGAATTCTATATTTATATTTTAAATATATATATATATATCTTAAATGAATTTTTATTTAAAAATATATAAATTAATTTTAAATTAAATATTTATATCATCAAATTTTATGATGATGTTGTAAATTAAAATTTATTTTATCGAAATTTTCATATCTTTAATATATTATTTAAAAAATATTTTAAAAAAATAAAATTATTATTATCAGAAATATAATGGTAATGTGTCATCACCACAATGAATTTCAAATAAATATATAAATATGTTTAAATTATTAGAATAAGTATAATATATGTTATTGTTATTAATTTAGTTAAAAAATAATATATTTTATCAAATTAACCAAAAAATACTATTAAATTTATAAAAATAATTATTTTTATTTCTTGAATTATATATATAAAACTAATATTAAAAATAATTTTAAATTATAATTAAAATTATATAAATATTTAATTTATATTTACTAATAACTAATAATATCATTTACAAATATTTTTTTCTACATAAGACATGAGTATAAATCTAGTGATGAGTTAAAAATTATGAATGTACGGGAGATTGTATCTGAATATTTTGTTTCACCAAAAATGTAATATCTGATGAAAAACCATATGATCTTTCAGGATTCCTTATAAAAACGCATTAACTTATTTTCCTTAAACACACATAATTCTTTTGTAACGCGTTTGTATATCGACCAACAGTGATACCAGCCTCTTGTTTTGCCACTCAACGCGTTGTCACAATAATTCTATGGTATACATATAAATATAATTAAGGGGTAGAACATGTGCCACGACCCATAATAAACCTAAATATATGAAAAAAATGAATATTCTTACTATTTAAAACATTTACAGTAGTCAAAAGAGATACTACTAATTTTTATATATAGATTGTGATTTCATTTTCTAACCTAAAACAACAAAGCGTTCTTCCATCGGAAAGATCAGTGTATCACACACGCTTGGTTAAATAGTTTCAAAATATTTATGATACAAGCATGAAAAGCACACAAAAGGAGAAGTTCATGGTTAGGAATGAACCAATGGAACATGAAGAATCTCTTGCACTACCAGTTGGACCATTAACCCGAGCCAAAGCCAAGAAACTCAAAGAGACAATCAGCTGCATGCTCAACAAGGAGAATACACAACAAATTCACTTGAGCTTGAATGGAAAAGTGCCTAAAAGCACTCTGATTTTAGTTCAAACTCAAAACAGCATACAAATGGGTATGTGATCCCTTTGTACTCTTTTTTCCTTATCCAAGTTTTCTCTCATTGGATTTTTTTGGTAAAGTTTTTAATGAGACAAATGAATCACATTACAACCAGCCCAATTTGTTGTTTAAAATCAAAAGGAGTTCAATTAAAAATGCTCAAAATTGGCATCATCAAAGGGGAGGGGGAGAAAGTGTCTACATTCATAATCAAAATAAGAGTTAATGAAGTCAAGGTCTTTGGTCAAGGTATTGGTCAAGTCTTCCCTTGTAATTATAACCAATTTAATGTTGTAGGCTTCTCATATTTATGTCTCCTTATAGTATAAATAGGGGCTTTCAGTTGTAAACTTGATCATTCAACTTTTCAAATAAAAACAGTTTCTTTTCTTAAGTTTGAGAGTGATTCTCTTCTTAATCTGATTGTTGGTGTGTAATATCCTTCAGTCAACATTTAGTAGCATTAATGTGTAATATCTAAACTACTATCTTAGGTACTCTTCAATCCATAACTTTTTGTTGAATTTCGATTCATTCTTATCTTAACATCCATTTAACAGTATTATATATATAGAAAATATAAAGATATAAATACAAAAAATTGATAGGTCAAAATTCAGAAAAGCGTGTAAAAGGTAAGTATAGTACGAAGCCAATAAATTACAATGAAGAAGACATCTCTTACAGAAGTGGGGCTCTTCTTACACGGACGACCACTCACGTTCAGGTGCATGCCAATGCGGCAATGCCTTACCATTATGTTTCTCAATCTTTATTTACATTTGTGCTCCACCCAACATTCACTTTTATTTCAATTAATTCTGTATTCACCATTAATCTTTTGTTTCTTTCCATTAGGACATAACCTAATAACAGTTTAACCTTTCTGTTTTTCAACAGTTTCAGTGTTTTTGTTCTTCTTCATATTGATTTACTTTGTAATGTATCTTATATATATATATGTCATCAACATTATCAAGTGAGTAATACTCAAATAATCATTAGCAACTCCAAATTTCCGAGTAAATGAAAACTTATTTTTTGTTCTAAATCCAAACCTAAAATAGAAAGGACAACTTTATAAAATAGCATATTTTTTAAGTTTTTGTTTTAAAATAAAATCATTAGTTTAAATTTCCAATAATAACACAAATTTAAAAATAAAATGCATTAAAACTATATTTTAATAAAAAATTAGAAAAAATTAACTCAAATATAATGTTTTAAATTTATGTATAATTTATTTACAATAAATAAGTATTTTTAAATAATTATTTGTGATATTTTTAAGATTTGAATTTTATAGTGTTAGATTTGAAATTTTTTTTAAAAAGTGTTATTTAAAAGTATTACTCAAACAAAAATATAATTAATAATCGTAGGTAGTAACTCTTTGTTATTATGTTTCATATCTAACACTATGTCAATTCAAATAATCTTTAATATTTTTAGTCAATTCAATATTAAATTTCATAGGGACTAAAATCTTAATTTCAAATATATATATATATTTTTTCTGTTCACACGTTAACACATATATCCTAATGGTTGTTAATATATAATAAAGTAAATGGCTATTCACAGCCTATGGTTGGTTTGGACAATTAGTGAAAAAACATACTATTGAGCATTTGAGAATAAATACTTGCCCCCTCCACTAGACATGACTATATACTAAACTCTCTATCTTTGTCTCTCTTCCACATCTTTAGCTACCAAAAACCTTCAAACTTTTCCATATTCTTGCATCTTTTTTTCCCTTCAATTAGTTTAATATAGTCGTCGGACTCACCAATGGCACCGGAGGAGAATGCCACGTGCGAGCCGTGCAAGAGTTTTGGGCAAAAATGTAGTCATGTCGTGAAGAAACAAAGGGCAAAGTTATATATTCTTCGCCGTTGTATCGCCATGTTAGTCTGCTGGCGTGACCACAACCACGACCGCAATGAGCCAAACTAATTAGCTTTTTCTTTGATAAATTCTTTTCCTTTTCTAATTAATTAGCTTTTCTTGTTGCTGTTAATTTATCTTGTTTGTCATCTCCATATTTATATAATATAATATATAACATATCAAATGGCTAGCATCTGAATACGTTAATTAGTCTTCATTTTACGTATCTTACTACTATTTTTTTTCAAGATTTAGATAAATATGAGTAGCTTAACTAGTTTAAACAAAATTGTATGTGATGATGAAATCTAAGCTTAAGTACGCCTTTATCTCTTAGAGAAAACAATATTTGCAATGTATGCAAATATTACAACATCAAATATTTGCAGTGTAGTGATAATGTTAATCTAAGAATAATGAGATGTTTACGAACAAAAAGATAATTATTGAATTATGAAAAATGCAAAACAACCCTTTTACTAATTATTTTTCAAAATTTTACTTTAGTTAATATAATAGAACTGTTCGTTTCGTAGCCGCAGGTACCTACGGATGCGTCATACGACGAAACATTGTTCGTTTGACCGCCGCAGTTTCCTACGGTCAAATGGTACGATCAATCGTAGAAAACTGCGATAAAAAATTTTAACCGCTACGAAATGGTAGCGCTTGCGATTAAACAATTACGATACAACTTGCAACGATAACCTACGGCGACAACCTACGACAATCAAACGAATAATAATATTACAGCGTTTAACCGTAGCGTGTGATCGCAGGTCGCTGCCGTATACGTTGCGACAGACAAACGAACAATACTAATATTAGATAAATGTTTCGTTGGTAAATGAGGATAAAAATAGGTGTTTTCTGTGTTAGGGTAATATTCTAAAGATAGAAAGTTCTCTGCTTCAGAATATAACACATCAAACTCATATCAGATTCAGAGTCACAGACTCAATCCCTTCTGTGAGTGTTTCTTGTTGTCCCTCTTTTTAATTCTCTAGCCAGATATTTTAATAAAAAAACTTTGATTCGTATCTTATTTTATTTTTTTCAAAATTTATTGAACTACTATATAATCACGTTGGCTTAGTGATCAGTTATTGTCACTTGTCAGTAATATAATAAATCGGGTCGATACTAACTTATTCACTTTCTGCAATATTAACAAAAGGGGGCCATATAAAAACATAAGACAATTTATGGTTTTCAAATTTACTTTGTTGTTATATAAGGAGAATAAAACACATATGGACGTGTCCTTGAACGGTTGGAAACACATGCTTTCTCCTCGTAGCTTCTTCTATAATATCTACACATATTTTATCATCTAAAACTAGTTCTACACGAACTTTTGTTCTGTTTCCATAGCTACACAAATTCAACAAAATTTTTTTTACACTATCTGTAAATCAGTATATAAAAATCCTCAGTAAACCATGCATTTTGATGGATCAATTACGTCAATAATAATGTACTAAATTCTTAACATCTTACCAAAAAAATAAAATAATATAGTACTACATTAATATCACCAAGAACATACCCACCAACTTTTATTTATTTTGCAGTAACAAATATTGTAACACCATTTCTTGTTCATTACTAATTTTTTCACCATGCACTTTTAAGTTATACCATCATTACTTACTACAATAATTTATTTGGAAAAATTCTTACATCAACTAGACTCTACTATAGAGTAAAATTTTGTTCGATAGTGTAGCTGCAAATTCCGAGTGGCTACAAAAAAAATTCGAATATATAATATAAACCATAGAAAAATACAATGGAGTGTAAACAGTGACGCAAAACGAAAAATAGTTGGAGAATAATGATAGAAAATAATTATGAGAAAGTCCAGTATGATCTTAAGAGCCCACGTGATAGAGTCTTCTTTTATGTCGTCCACGTGATATGGTCAAACTCGTACGAATTTTATGCAATCTATATTTTGACTAGTAGGTGAAATATGATAAATTATTTGTTTTTAGCTGTATCTTTTGTTTTTAGGGAGAGATACTATTTTACTACACGGACTTGGTGAGTATTCCTTTCCAAATTCTTAACCTCTTTAAACCATTCCGTTAAATCATAAAACTCATTACAATTTAAACAAATTATCATTATTTACTTAAATTACGATCGATTAATATAAATTGCGTTTAATTCAATCTTTGTTAACTTGATCTGACCTAAATAACACAGATCTTAACATAATCCAACAAATCTGAACCCGAACTAAATTCTTAAATCCAAACAAAATCTCCAAATCGATTTAGGATTTAATTTTTAGGATCGAGACACAGTCCAAACATTCGACTTAAACATCCAATATTTTTTTCACAATACTTACTCCATAATAAGCGATGTAATCGGAAAATTTTTCTTACATATTTTTTTTCTCTTTCCGAATCACTTTATCAGCTTCAATTTGTTTGATTTAAATCATCATTCGAAAATCTTAAAAAATCAAATCCTAAAATCGATTTGGAGATTTTTGCTCATTTTTGAAATTTTTCTCGGGTACGGATTTGTTGGATTATATTTTGGATCCGCGTTATTTGGCTTGGGTCGAGTTTACAAGGATTGGATTAAACGCAATTTTAGGTTAATCGATCGTAATTTCAGTAAATAATAACAATTTGTTCAATTGTAAACAATTTAAAAAATCCTTGTTAAATTGCCATAAATTTCATAACTTTGTGTAGTGTTTTAAAAAAGTTAAAATTTTTGAAGAGAAATACCGTAGGAAATCCAGATCCGTGTAATATAATAGTGTCGTCACTTGTTTTTAGTTTAACGCAATCTTAAAATATATATTTTATGTATAGTGTGACAAACTTTCTATAACTATTATAAGAAACATTAAATATAATTTGACCGATTTATTCATATCCCATTTTCTTTACACAATTTAGTATCTATTTTATTTCGGACTTGACCAACAAACGAGTTAAAATTCGTCTCTGAAGATCCAACGGTTGTTACTGCATCTTGGAGATAACGTTTAACCGTCTTAACGTTGTTTCTCAGCTCATTTGAAGCTTCACCGTTCATCATCAATCTTCTAACGTTCGCCGAGACTTGGTCCCTTGTTGTCGACTTCTTCTCGCAAAGGTTAATCCCAATGCGCCAATCATCGACCACTAGTTTCCTATTGGTGAACTGATCGGTCAAAAGCGGATAACACAATAACGGTAAACCGCACCAAACGCTTTCCAGAATTGAATTCCATCCACAATGGGTTAAGAACCCTCCAATGGCCGGATTTGAGATTACTGTCATCTGGCAGCACCACTTGACCACAAGACCTCGACCTTGGGATTGGTCCGTGAACCCGGTCGGAAGAAAATCTGGCACGTTGGATCCAACTATATCTGGTCGTAGAACCCAAATGAAACTAACCCCACTTAGTAAAAGTCCATGGGCTATCTCAACGATCTCCTTCTTACCAACATGTGCATAGCTACCAAATGAGACATAAAGGACGGACCCGGTGGGCCGGTCCTTGAGCCATTTTGTACAGTCTGACTCAGCCCATAGGCTTGTGGGGACAATCAATTCGGTTGAGAAAACTGGACCAATAGCATAAACCGGTTGTTTGGCTTGTAGAGCCGAGAGAGAGTCTGGTTCGAGTTCTTGTACAGTGTTACATAAGACGAAATCAGCTCTCTTGACGTCTTTAAAGGCCTTGAATAATATTCTATAGACCACTGAGTTTGTGTCTTCGTCTTTGCCACTCATTTGAAGATATGACATTAAGTCCTTTGGGTCTATTGCTTTAACCCCTGGTACGTAATCAATCACATCTTCGCGATTATCTACCATAAATCAAATTGCAAATATTAATAAACTATATAACTAAGACCATAGTATATTCCTATAAAAGTTCATCAGAATTAAATTTAAACCAACAAAAAAAACATCAACTATCTAGTAACCGACAAAAATAGACCAATCATGCATTTATATTTCCTTCCAAGGCAATAACATAAGTTTTATTTTCAAACTAATTTATACTTAAATAATACTAGTACAGTTTAATAGATTTTAATATGTAGCTAAATCAAAATAATATACTAAATTTATACACATTCCTTGTTTATAATATTGTTTATTAGTTATTGTAAATTAGATATTTATATAATTTTAACTTTTATTTAAAATTATTTTTAATATTAATTTTTATATATTTAAATAATAAAATAAATAATTATTTTTTACGAATTTAATAATATTTTTGGTTAATTTAATAAAATATATTAATTGACTAACCAAATTAGTAACAATAATATATATTGTAATTATTCTAATATTTTAAACTCATTTATATATTTATTTGAAACTTATTGTAATGATAAAACGTCAGTATGGTATTTCGGTTACTAATACGTTAAAATAAAATTATTTTTTTAAAATATTATTTAAATAATATATTAGAATACGTAATACTATACACATGTCATTGACATGATAAATTAAGAGTGTTACCAAGAGATTTGAAATGACCGTTGGATATGAGAAGATCCATATGATAATAGAGATTGAGGACCAAGGCAGGTTCGGTCCAAAACGAGACATTAACGAGGTTGTGCTTATCGCAAATCATAGACGACCATACGTAAAACGTGTCGGCAATCAAGCAAGTCACCGGAGGATTATAATCATCATCATCATCATTACCCCGGCCGGAGAGTTTGACGATGAGATCATCGATATGTGCAGAGAAAACGTGGAGAATACCTTCGAAAAATTGGTCATGGTTAAGCGACCGGTCAAACCCCAAAGGGAAACCATCGTTCACAGTTGTGTAGCGTATGTCGAGCTGGCCGGAGCTCCTGGCGGCAGAGAAGATGTCACCGGTGACACCGTTGTGAGCGGTGGAGATGTGGTGGTGAATGGACTCAGTGTTGACGAAAGTGATGGTGAAGCCATGCGAAGCGAGTTTGATGGCTAAATGAACAAAAGGGATGACATGACCTTGAAGTGGGTATGGTATCATCATGGCATGAGGTTTCCTCGACTTTGCTCTCTCCATTGATTTGCCTTTGAAGAACTTCTTTTTTGGTTTTGCTATTTTGAGTGATGTATTTGGATGTATATATTAGGATATTTTTGTTGTATCATAATTGAATTTTCTAATCGATAGTATCCTTTTATTTTGTTGAAGACAAAAAGTAATGCTTTTCTTTATCTTCGTTTTGATCAAAAGGTAACCACTCATATAATTGACGTCCATTAATCATAAAAATTTAAAATTCAACAAAGTATGTAACATTTATACCATAACTCTTGGAAGAGTAAGTGTTGGAAGAGTAAGTGGTTTCTTCAAAATGAAAAGAGTAACTAGTCTAGGAAAAAATAAGTGATACGGTGGTTGTACCATCTTTACGAGTTTAACTCATACGTGTGAAATTCGATTTTATCTTTTCTCGTAAAACAATATTAAATATTCGCATGAATATATTATGTTATTTAATCTGATACGTTGTAATACAAATAAAAAAACTCTATCCAAATAATTTTAAAACACTATTTTTAGTTTGATGGATTACTATTAAAATAGAAAACATAAAACATTAAAACACATTTCATATGTGTAAACGTGCTTTCTTCTGGAATAAATTTCTATTAAAAACACTTTTACTTGTATTAGACTGCTTTGGATTCATTAGCAAAGTTGGATTTAAGAGAAGATGAGTAGGATGAATATTCAAAGGGCTCCTTAAGACGGTATCTTCGTGTACGAACTCGACACGATGTGTAAGAGTGGACCAGCGTAAAGCGGCGTATCACACTAAAGCAGATTTGTCTTTATATCACAACTTGAATTTGCTTACATCATTTTTCTACCAGACATTTTTATTACCACTCATAACAAACACACAAACAACCAAATTTGACGCAAGTACACAAATTCTTAGTTTTTAGTTAACCCCAACTTACATGGGGAACGAACACAAATTCTTATCTTATTAGAATGGAGTTGTCAAATATGTAAAGGTTAGTTTTTTTGCGTTGCTACAATTGTTCTTTTACTTAAAACTCTTAAAGATGCATATTTGCTTGTGAAGCCATGAAACTAAAGAGCAACGAAAACAGAATGATAGCCAAATAGCAAGTAAATAAAATAAACAGTAAGTGTACACAGAAAAATGTGTGAAAGAAAAGAGTTAAACAAAAGCTTACATCAGATTTTTTGTACAGTGAAGCTATCAGTTATGGAAATGTTTGTTCCTTTTAAAGACAAGAGTCGCTTTTTCCAGCTATCAACATTTTGACCCCATGCATTTGCTTTGTTCCATTTCAGACCATGTTAGACTTATCCTTCTTGTTGTCAAACCCAAAGAGCGAGCAGTTCTGAAATGCATCAAGGCTAGTGGCTATCAGACGGCTCAAACCCCCGAGGCTCTCACTGAGAATCAAATCTTCTGTATACTTCGAAGATCTAATGTCTAGATCTAGTGGTCCTAACGAGTCCGGCTGCAAAGAGGAGTAAGACAATAGAAACAAGTGTTTTTGAATACATGCCTTTTTCCATGTGGAAATGAATGAGATTTGAGATCGAGATTTACCCAATATACATCCGCAAGCCCACAATGGGTCTTCCTGGAAGAATCCATATTAGGATCTGTTGGATCCTCCTCCATTAGATCTCCCTGGTGGTCAGGAAGGTTACAAGGCTCCTCATCGCTGGATATAGCCTAAGAAAGTTACAAAAGTATTGAATCAGATGATTTAGTTCTGTAAACCACCATTGTGGAAGTGTTATGAGCCACTGGTATAGTTACCTCCACCAATTGAGAAGGCTCTCCATTTACTCTGCCAACACTTCCAGGAGAAGCAACATTAGCCAATTTGGGAGACTCTTCGAGACGGTTCTTTTGGAAGGAGAAGGCATCACGTGTTTCTTCATCATCCCATAGGGAGGAAGAGCCAGCAGTCATCGGTAGCAGAGCACTTGGCTTGTTCTGGTGTCTTAGTATATGAGCAGCAATTGCAGCATCAAAAGAGTCAGAGGCAAATGGGACATCCTGAAGGAGGCAATGTGAACCCTCAGTAGTGGGTGGATCCACACAATCACTATCTATGTCATCAGGTACTTCAAAAAGTAGATCACCTATACTTATATTAGTAAGACTATCTGCCCATTCTCCTGCTGATTGTGCATTACCACTGCTCAAATGCTCAAATGGAGTAATAGTCGCTGAAGCAGGTTCATAACCATCTCTAGATTCTGCAGGACGACCATGGATTTCACCAGAGGCACATACTAGACCCTGGCTGGGTTCTACAGATGTCGCTTGTTCAGCAGTTGAATGCACAGATAAGGGTCCAGATTCAGTAAGGAGCATGTTGACCTCGTTCAACTCATTTGCCTCATCCACATTCATGTCATCCTCGAGTGAAGGATAGGAAGCTGCAGTGGGAACTTGAGAAATAATAGAACCTGATGCATCATGGATGAACCAACCATACCTGCAAATACATTTATATAAAAAGAGAATTTAGTTTTCTAAAACATGGAGTTGATTGGATTATTTTGGTTTACCATGTCTGATAATTTGACAAGAAAAAGAACTGCAAAAGGCTAAGAAAGTATAAGAGCAAACCTTAAGCGAAAAACCGAAGGACTTCCCACCATTGAATACACTTCTACTGCGCTTAGAAAAGAGTCATGGGTCCACCTCTGATGACACGTTACAGTTTCTTTTCGTGCATTGTAAGGAAATAGCATTAGCTCTCCAGTCGCACATCTTGAGCTTCCCCATTTCCGGTTGAGATGTTCCAGTACAGATGATATCTTCTTACGGTTACTAAGGGTAAGTTCCAGATGGGGATTGTGCTTGTCCTGTTAACAATCACGTTACATTTCAGGTCTAGGGAAGTACCGGTCCAACCAGCAAAATTCCTATTTGAAGCTTACCATTTCCAAGGATCTTCGAGTACATTCATCAATTGGGAACAACTGAAGTTTCAACTTGGTAGAAAATTGCATGTTGGCATCAATGAGGGGAATGTCCCCAGAGACACATAGAGAAAGTGGAGACTTTCCGGTTAAATATCTCGTGGGACCTAAATCTAAGATAAAAAGAGAATCTGAATCAGAATTTGCTCATGTTAGTCCTCCATAAACAAACATTTAAGAAAATGAAAAAAAAAATTATCATCCAATGCTAGCAAGTAAACCTTTTTGACAATCCATATCTTTGTCGACTGATGATCGTTCCAAATGCTCTGCAGCATCAGCAACCAACGAGACCCCGTCTATTGCAGCCTTTTCCCATCTTCGATAACCTGCTGATTGAAAAACTACAGCTTAGAGTCATGTTAACACAGGAACTACATCAAAGTTAAAATCTACCATGAAAATTATATCATATGCACGGAATATTAAAACCAGGATCACCAAGATAGTGTCCAGAATTTTATGAACACTGAAAAGAGGAGTGCAGAAAACACACACACACAAGATAAAGGGACAACGAAAACTGCCTTCTATAGGTTGATAAAAAAATAGCATAGAAAGAACCTTGTTTTCGCCGTTGCCTTCCCCCTCTTGCAAAGGCTGTATCTTCTTTTTCATCACCAAGACTAACACCTAAGCTCTCACCATGTTTGATAGATGCTCTTCCAGGTACTAATTTTTTACCATTTTGGCCATCACAAAGAATCAATTTAAATGGACGGTTATCTAATCCTCTTTCCCTGCTATGACTTGACATGTTTCCAAGGGAAGCAGGAGAGAAATTTTCTCCCTGGCAAGCCCGTTTTCTGATGCTTTTCCTGCGGTCTTTCATCAATTGGTGTTCCTACATGCAAAAGGGTTTGTCAAAAAATAGTTTGAAAACAAAAACCAGAGATGGTTTCGACTGAAACGAAATATGCATTGCCAACTAACCAAGGCCTCTATGAATAACTTGAATCTCCGGGGTTTGAGGTGAAGTTTTGAAGCTTTGCAGCTATACTTTTCCAGTAAAGACCACCTGCAAGACACAGCATGTTTACTTTGGATAGAAGACCTGAAACGATAATGCAGTAGATGATATATGGAATAAAGTAATCTACGAGAACGAACAAAAAAAAGGGAAAAGCGTTCCCATACTACAGAAGACATTTGGGGTGAACAGAACCCTTAAATGCATATGACCTCTTCTGTTTTATACTCATAGCATGGTATAGCATGTTATCTAAACAAACTTCCCAGCGAGTATTTTTCATCATTTGTTTATGATAATGCACTTCAACAACTTACAATGGTGGCACAAAGCATAATAGAAAAAATGCAAATTTCAAGTACCATCGTAGCATTGCAGCATTTGTGTCCTTTGGGTTCTTGGCATCAAGACTCAGTTCCGGACCCAACAGTTTGTTCATACGTCTTACTAGACGATAATAGTAATGTCTAACCTGCAAATTACAAGAAGTCTCCACAACCATGAGAACCTAAAAGGAAACACCAGAAGTGCAAGTGAAGAAGAAACGAAACACATAGTTCTGACAACGAACCTGGTCCTTGTTTTTGCTTTGGACACGAGAAGTAATCTTCTCAAAATTCTGGAATATCAACACAATTGATAATATCACTCATCCATAACAGGAAATAGAAAGAGAGCCTAACCCATTCAACTACAGAAGTTGATACCTTTCCAACTTGACGAAGCGCAGTGAAAAAACTTTCCTCTTCTTGATGCGTCCAAGCAGCCCATTGCCTAGTCGGCTTCTTAGCTGCACTCCAAATGAGACATAGCATCGCAGTTTCCAATCAGAAAATCAACTTAGCAAAAAAATAAAAGAAACAGATAAGCAAATCTTCTGAATCAATGCTGCATACCAGGAAACTGATCAACAATGATAGAAGCAGAAGAGGCTAAATTCGGGTTGCTATTCTGGTTTAATATGCGGCCCTCATCTATAGGACCTTCAGTGCTCAACAATACCGCCTGCTCGGCCTGCATTGCGCAGTAATACCCCAACGGTTCAAGCATTCATGAGTTTCGAGAGCTCCAAAAACCAAGTTGCAACTCTTCCTTTTTCTTTCAGTTTCCTGCAGATCAAAGGATGAATCTCAAGTCCTAACCATGAAAATAAAATTCCCAAAAATGGTGAGACTTAGAACGAATACAGATGATGCAATCAAGGCGATCATCAACTAAAAATAACAAGAAATTGAGCAACGAATCAAACAGCTTAGACAGAAATATTACATAAAATTCATAAACTTTACATCCATGACAAAAAGTAAAAAGCCCCAATTTGGAAGCTATAATGAAGAACAAACAAATCAACCATCAATAAAAGCCCTAACTTTAATTTCACCAGATCAAAAATGAAACGTCCAATTTTGACCCTATTCCATACCCTAATTCGCTTAATCGACATATATAAATTTAATCTCGCAAGCGAACACAAAAATTTAAGAACTAGGGTTACTAAATACACACACAAAACATTTTACAACGTTTAACAGAAAATCCAAAGTGAACAAGTTTGACCAACATCAAAAAAAAATTACCTGAGAAAGATACAAACGTGAGATTGGATTACAGCTTGGGATTGGCGAACAGTAGTCGATAATTTAGGGCAAATCTAACGAAATTGAAGGAGAAGATACTTTTCCGACGAACATCTACGGTTGAACCAAAGAGAATTTTTTTTTTTTCTTTCTTGTTTTACAAACACATAAAATTAAAAGAAAAAAAATAAAATGAATGTAATAATTAATGACTTGTTATCTAAGATGTGAAAAATATCGAATATATTTTAATGGTTTTGTTTTTGCTGAACTTAACATTTAATAAAGTAAATCATAACTATATTCCTTGAAATTAAATGAGTTTAGCACTTTTTATAAAATAATATTAATTATTTATAAAGAAAGGAAAAAAATATGAAAATCATTAATTTTATTTGGATCTTTTGAATCAAATAAAGTTCACTCGGCCAGTCACTTGGCCTTCATCACGCTAAGTACTATTTAAACAAATAGTTTAATAAAAGTCTGAAAAATAACATAATGGAGGCATATAATATAAAAGAATACGAATTTTTATGTACTATTTTGCCTCATTCTAATGGAAAAATAAAAAAGAAAATTAGTTGAAATTGTCTCGAGCCATTTAAAAGAATAAAAGTCTGATCCAATATATAGATATATGGGCTTCTATTTAATCCAACACTAACTAATCCACAAGATCCAATTTCTTTTTGATTACGTTATTCAACACTTTCTTTAAGGAAAGACAAACCTTCACTACTAATGGATGGGCCAAAATTCTAGATTGCGAATTTCGTAATAATTATGGGCCGAAAAAACTTCAAACTGTTTGAGAAGTTCAATTTGTTATGCGAATCGTTGAGAATTCACCAAAGTATTTGTATGATATAATATAATATACATACGGATATACATTATTCTTAGTATTGTTTATAGACCAAAGGCCAATAAAATATGAATGTGAAATTTTGTATTTTACAAGATAATAAGTCATAGATCAAGCTAGATATAATATTTTCAAGAAAAATCGACCCATAATTTTTTTAAGAGTAATACCCTAAAATAGTACATTTTTAAGTTTATCTTCCAAATTTAGCACACTAAAACTAAAATTCCCAAAATAGCATAAATTATTATGTAAAAATAATTATTTACCTTAAATAAAATATATATAAAATTAAAACAAAATGTTTGGGTTCATTTTTTCCAATTTAAGGTTTAAATTTTTTTTATTAGAAATAAGTTTTCAATTAATTTAGTATTAAATTTGTGCTATTTTTGGAAATTTAAATGACTAGTGCTATATTTGGAACAAAAATTTGAAATGGTGCTATTTTAGTCAATTACCCTTTTTTAACGTTAAATGAATTTAAAATAGATATTTTTTAAAATAGATATTTTTGTACGTTATATAATATAATCTTATTTTGATATGTGATTAAAAATAAATGTCATTTTGATGTGTCATTATCTAAAACATTTCACACTATACTTTAAATTTTAATTTACTAGAATATATATATATATACATCACATATCACCTACTAATTCAACATTGTATTCCTTACGAAATAAAAATATATTAGTTTAAGAAAAATACTAAACATGTATTTACTTACCATATTGAAAAACTACGATTAACAATGTTATGTACAACCAAATTGACATAATACATTTCTTTAGCATTATTTCATCAATTCACTAAAACAATTATATGCATACTAATAAAAAATTTTAAAAACCATGATATACAGTTTTGAAAGAGTTACCAACTAAAATTAAATTAAAATTTGTAAATTTATTATAACTTTTCTCCATTTGTAAATTAAACAAAAAATTAAACGTTTTCAACTTATCACTAAGATGAGAACATAGATATTGCATAAAGAGTAAAATAATATATTTTTAAAAAATTATCATGAAGATTTACCAACTAAAGAGTCACTATCGTTTCTTATTATATGATTAATTTACTACTAGATGAGTCTCTACACATATTCAACTTAAATCATTAATTTAAAATCATTTTCTTCCAAAATTTTATGCATTTCATGTACATTTATCCAATATCAGATTCTTTAAAACTATTCCTTAAATTTGTTAAGTTATAAGATACAATTTTTAAAAGAATAAAAGTCTGATCCAATATATAAATATATGGGCTTCTATTTAATCCAACACTAACTAATCCACAAGATCCAATTTCATTTTGTCAACACTTTCTTTTAGGAAGACAAACCTTTACTACTAATGGATGGGCCAAAATTCTAGATTGCGAATTTAGTAATAATTATGGGCCAAAAAAACTTCAAATTGTTTGAGAAATTCAATTTGTTATGCGAATCGTTGAGAATTCACCAACGTATTTGAAATTATAATATACAAACGGATATACAATATTCTTAGTATTGTTTATGGACCAAAGGCCAATAAAATATAAATATGAAATTTTTGAACAAGATTAATAGCCTTACAATGCTAAAGGTTTCAAATCGAAGTTTAGTATTGGTTACACCACCATTGCGTTTTTTTTTAGACATAAAATTCAACTTTCTTTCGTATAAATATATTAAATTTTCGTATAAAAATATTGGATTGTTACGTTAGTTTATTGTGTCTCAATACTGTGCAAAAGCATTAACTAAAAACATGCAAAAAGCTAATAATTTTTTTGAAACCCATAAAAATCCTAATTTTTTTATTAGTAAAAAATTTACATGAGGATTAGTTTTTTTTTCACCTTTTCGGTATTTTATCACATTCATTGTAAAATATATATTTTTGGATATAATTTTATACTATCAAAAAATTTGAAATTTTGTAATTTACAAAATAATAAATCATAGATCAAGCTGTAAATAATACTTCTGTTTTTCTAAATTTAGGTTAAAGGAATTTAATCATATTCAATTTGAACCCTTTTAAGCACATAAGTGTTTTGAATGTTCCAAAATTCTTTATATTCATTGAAGACCATTTCTATAATTTAATCTTATTTTGATGTTTGATTTATAAAAAAAATATCAATTTGATAAACATATCACACTAAATTTGAAATAAAGTTTAATTTACTTTAATATTTAACACACATGTCACCTACTGGTTCAACATTGTATTCCTTACGAATAAAAAGATATGTATATTAGTTTAAGAAAAATACTAAACATGTATTTACTTACCATATTGAAAAAATACAATTAACAATGTTACTAGATTTATATCCACGTCATGCGTGGGGAAAAATATTCATAAATTATATTTTATTAGTAAATATAAATTAAATTAAGAAAGAAAAAAAATATTTTTTATGAATTTAATAATATTTTTTTTGGTTAGTTTAATAAAATAGATTAATACTCTAACCAAATTAATAACAATGACTTGTAATTATTCGAATAACTTAAACTTATTTATATATTTATTTGAAATTTACTGTAATGATGAAACGTAAACATGGTATTTCTGTTAATATGAGAGTAAAGTTATTTTCTTAAATTGTTTCTCAAATAATATATTAGAGATTAGGTAATAACTTAAATCTATTTATATTTATTTGAAATTATTTATAAATTAACGTATTAAAAATTTAAAGAAATAAAAATTATTGTTTTTGCAAATGTAAGATTAGTTTTTGGTTAGTTGAATAAAATATATTGATTTTCTAACCAAATTAATATCAGTGGCATGTATTGTAATTATTCTAGTAACTTAAACCCTTTTATATATTTAAGCTGAAAGTTGTTGTGGTGTTGACACGTCAGCATGATATTTTTGTTATTAACACGTCATGGTAAGGTTACTTTGTTAAAAAGTTTTTCAAATAATATATTAGGGATGTACAACCAATTTGACATATTACATTTCTTTAGCATTATTTCATCAATTCACTTTCATTTTAACTCTAAAACAATTATATACATACTAATAAATTAAAAGCATACCATGATATACAGTTTTGAAAGAGTTACTAACTAAAATAAAACTAAAATTTGTAAATTTATTATAACTTTTCTCCACTTGTAAATTAAACGTTTTTAACTTATCATTAAGATGAGAACATAGATATTGCATAAAGAGTAAAATAATATATTTTTAAAAAATTATCATGAAGATTTACCAACTAAAGAGTCACTATCGTTTCTTATTATATGATTAATTTACTACTAGATGAGTCTCGACACATATTCAAATTAAATCATTAATTAAAATCATTTTCTTCCAAAATGTTATGCATTTCATGAACATTTATCCAATATCAGATTCTTTAAAACTATTCCTTAAATTTGATAAGTAATAAGATACAATTTTTTTGCAATTTCGTTTGCATATAAAATGTTGGCAAAAGAAAATTAGTGTTACATATAAACTGTGAATATATAATAAAACAAACATTTTTTTATTTTATAGTAAAATACTTTCAAACATAAATTTTTCTTTTTTCACTCACCTGCCTTGACCAATCCTTTTTCACTCAGCTTATTTAATTAAATTATCTCTAGATGAATCGATGAACACATATTCAAATCAAATCATCATTAAATTATATTTAAAATATATATCATATCTATATTCAATTAAAAAACAACACAAAACAATTATTGATATATTTCTATTCATATATTTTAATTAGCAAACAAATTACCCATATTAACTTAAAATTTTTACACTATTTTTTCTATTATTGTTAATTCACAAATATTATATAACATATTAAATATTTGAAAAAATATGGGTAACAAAATTTCATTATTACTACCTAATTTCAAAATGTGGGATCAGTCTGTCCCCCAAACATGATGTGTGATTGATGAAGATGCATCATCTCTCAAGCACATTGAAGTCAAACCAATAGATTCCAACTCCGAACCCTTTTCAGATTCGCAACCTAAACCAAGATTTATATACAAACACTATATACATTATGTGTTGGCTAGAATTATTTTAGATGTTTGTAACCAACCACTTAAATAATCGTTAAAAATAATAAATAAATGCACATTGATAAGAATTTTTTTTATTAATTGGCATTTGTATAACTGAGAAACATTGTTGAATTCCCACTGGTCAACAGTAAATTTTGAGTAGAAACAATAGTTTGACTGAATTTAAATATTAATTAATTGTAACTATTTAAACTATGTTTAACAAAAACGTATTTGTTGATAATTCATATTCATGTACCATTGTAATCATTTGAAAACATATCTCTAATATATTATTTGGAAAATATTTTAAAAAAATAACTTTATTTTGATGTGTTATTAACATAAATATTATACTAACGTGTTATCACTACAATTAATTTCAAGTAAATATATAAATTGACTTAAATTATTAGAATAATTACAATATATGTCATTGTTATTAATTTGATTAAAAAATTAATATATTTAATAAACTAACTAAAATAATATTAAATACATAAAAACTGATTATTTTATTTTTCTTAATTCATATATACAAAAATTAATATTAAAAAGAATTTTAAATAAAAATCAAAATTCTATAAATAATTAATTTATATTTACTAATAAAAATATAATATACAGTTTGCAAATATTTTTTACCACCTATGTCGTGGTTATAACTTATAAATCTAAATGAAATTACTATTTCATTACGTTTGATTTAGTTCTTGATGTTTCGCAAACTTGGGTTTTACTATTCGTGGTGAGTATTCAAGATCCACGTGGCAATATTGTAATGCAATAGAGAGATAAATAGATAGATATGAATCATTTGCAACCACAAAAATAGATATATGTCGATTATTTTTTCTCTCTCCTTCCTCTCTTCATCAAATTTATAAGATTATTAATAAAATCGATAATAATAAATATATCATTTTGAGAGTGAGAATGGAGATATATGCCTAGCAGACAGTGCTACAACGCATACAATACTTAAAGATAAAAAGTTTTTCTCCTACCTCAAAATGAAAGATTCCGCCGCAAGCGTAAATACAATATCGGGTAATGCAAATATTATCATAGGCTCCGGAAGAGCTAGTTTTTCAATGCCAATGGGAACGAAATTTGAAATAAATGATGCTTTATATTCCCCCAAGTCTCATAGAAACTTATTAAGTTTCAAAGACATCCGTACAAATGGATATCACATAGAGACAATGAGCAAAAATAACATTGAATATCTTTGCATTACATGGGAGCAGAAACAAATATTGGAAGAATTACCAATGATGTCCTCTGGATTATATTACACAAAAATAAATATAATTGAATCGTATATTATGGTAAACCAGAAGTTTACGAGTACATTCAAAGTCTGGTATGAAAGACTAGGACATCCTAGATCAGTTATGATGAGAAAAATTATGCAGAATTCTAATGGCCACCCATTGAAAAACAAGAAGATTTTTCAATCATGCGAGTTTTCGTGTAAAGCATGTTCTCAAGAAAAACTTATTACTCGGCCATCACCAGCCAAAATTAGTAATGAATCCCTAGTATTCTTAGAAAGAATACATGGTGATATATGTGGGCCTATTCACCCATCATGTGGGCCATTTCGATATTTTATGGTTTTAATTGACGCATCTAGTAGATGGTCACATGTGTGTTTGTTAACCACACAAAATATGGCTTTCGCAAGATTCATTGCCCAAATAATCAGGTTAAGAGCTCAATTCCCTGATTATACTATAAAGAAAGTAAGACTTGACAACGCTGGTGAATTCAAGTCACAAGCCTTTAATGATTATTGTATGGTTCTCGGAATCGATGTTGAACATCCGGTTCCGCATGTTCATATAAATGGTATCTCCCAATTTCAGTATGGGGTCATGCTATATTGCATGCGACAGCATTGGTCCAAATAAGACCAAGTGCATATCATGAATATTCCCCATTACAATTAACATCTGGCCAGAAGCCTGATGTATCTCATCTCCGAGTTTTGGGTGTGCGGTTTATGTTCCTATAGCCCCACCACAAAGAACAAAGATGGGGCCACAGAGAAGATTAGGAATATATATTGGATTTATATCATCAAGTATTATTCGGTACCTTGAACCACGAACTGGTGACATGTTTACGGCACGATTTGCCGATTGTCATTTTGATGAAGAAGAATTTCCTAGGTTAGGGGGAGGAATTAAACAACTGCAAGAAGATATTAAATGGTGTACGCCATCTTTGTTGTATCTTGATCCTCCCACAAAACAACGTGAAATGGAAGTTCAGAAAATCATACATTTGCAAAATATTGCAAACCAGTAGCCAGATGCATTCACAGATACAAAACGAGTGACGAAATCATATATACCCGCTGTGAATGTCCCATCAAGAATTAATGTTCCTGTAGAACATGTTGATGGCGATAAAATAAATGAACCCAGAGTTCAGTTAAAGAGGGGGAGACCGATGGGCTCAAAAGATAAAAATCCCCGTAAGAAAAAGTATTTGGGAGAACAAAATCAAAAGGTTTTGGAAGAACCTTACAAAAAGCGTCTCGAAAATACTTGTGAAAAGGTTATAGAGGAACCAACTCAAACGGAATGTCCGGAAGACATATGCAAACAGGTTTCTGAAAATCGTGAAGTGGAACTCCATCCAGAAGACGAACGCAATATAGAAACATATGAGATTTCAATTAACTATACCCAAAATAGAAAATTATAGGTTAGAAATGAAATAGAGGATATTAATGGTATATTCTCCTTTTCTGTGTCCAAAGAAATTGAAAATGAAAATGATGATGCAAAACCAATGTCTGTAACAGAATGTCAAAAAAGGTCTGATTGGGAAAAATGGCAAATAGCCATAAGAAATGAATTATTCTCTCTACAAAAAAGAAATGTTTTCGGACCCATTGTCATTACACCTGAAGATGTAGTGCCAGTTGGGTGTAAGTGGGTTTTTGTAAGAAAAAGGAATGAGAAAAACGAGGTCACTAGATATAAAGCACGTCTTGTTGCACAAGGATTTTCTCAAAGGTCGGAAATAGATTATGAAGAAACATATTCTCCGGTCATGGATGCAATTACATTTAGATATTTAATGAGTTTATCATCATCCAAAAGGTTAGAAATGCACCTTATGGATGTCGTGACTGCATACCTGTATGGAACCCTTGATAGTGATATATACATGAGAATCCCAGAAGGATTCAAGATCCCAAAAAGATCAAAGATCTCTAAAGGACCCAAAGAACTATATTCAGTCAAATTACAACGATCATTATATGGGTTAAAACAATCCGGACGCATGTGGTATAATCGCTTAAGTGAATATCTGTTGAAAAAGGATATATTAACAATGCGATATGTCCTTGCGTATTTATAAATAAATTCCCATCAGGCTTTGTGATCATTGCTGTTTATGTAGATGACCTGAATATAATTGGAACTCAAAAGGAAGTTGATAATGCAATAACTCATATGAAAGAAGAGTTTGAAATGAAAGATCTTGGAAAAACAAAATTTTGTCTAGGACTCCAAATTGAACATTTCCAAGATGGGATATTTGTGCATCAATCAAATTATACGAAAAGAATATTGAAACGATTTAATATGGATAAAGCGAATCCTTTGAGTACTCCAATGGTTAATCGATCACTTAATATAAACAAGGATCCATTTCGACCTTGTGAAGATAATGAAGACATATTAGGTCCTGAAGTACCTTATATGAGTGCTATCGGTGGACTTATGTATCTCGCAAATTGCACTCGACCAGATATAGCATTTGCTATAAATTTACTTGCGAGATATAGTTCATCACCTACACGAAGACATTGGAGTGGAATAAAACATATTTTCCGTTATATCCAAGGTACGATTGATTTGGGATTATTTTATTCTAGAAACCCCGAGTTTGGTTTAGTTGGTTTTGCAGATGCTGGATATTTATCGGATCCACACAAAGCTCGGTCCCAAACCGGTTATGTTTTTACACTTGGTGGAACTACAATCTCGTGGCGATCTCAAAAACAAACTTTGGTTGTCACTTCTTCAAATTACGCTGAAATCATTGCCCTTCATGAAGCTTGCAGAGAATATGTATGGCTCAGATCTATGACTCAACATATAGAAGGAGCAAGTGGATTAATCAACAATAAGGAGCCAACAAAATTATTCGAAGATAATGCTGTATGTGTGACCCAAATCAAAGAAGGTTACATGAAGAGTGACCGAACAAAACATATTCCTCCGAGATTTTTCTCCTATATCCAAGAACTTGAGAAAAATCAAGAACTTAACATCGAGTACATTCGTTCAAGTGATAATGCAGCAGATTTGTTTACAAAGGCGCTTCCTACGACAACGTTCAGAAAACACGTTCAGAATATTGGAATGTGTCATCTGCGAGACTTATAAAAGGAAACATATCTATCTTTTCGAGGGGGAGATTGCGTATCTGTACTCTTTTTCCCTTATCATGATTTTTATCCCGTTGGGTTTTTACATGATAAGGTTTTTAACGAGGCAGAACGCAATAATTTAATAATAATAAATAATCAAGGGGGAGTGTTGAAAAGGTCAACAATGTCGTCTGATTATTTATGTAAACTTACGTTTGCCGACTTACTCTTTCTCTATAAATACGTAAGTTACTTCATTCAGATGAAGTAACTTTTCTTTCTTCCTTCTTTCTCTCTTCATCTGTAAAATTTATAAGATTATTAATAAAATCAGTATAATAATAAAATCTCTATCTCTCTATTATTATTCAACAATATGTTACTTTTTGCATTTATTTAGTTGATGAATTTCTTGTATTTTCTGCTGCCAAATCCACTTCCATGAAGGAGACATGAGTGGCCTTTGATTGGATTTTGCAACCTATATCAGCCAATGTATATCATCACTATTAATTTAATATTTGTCGATATATATATTCATAGCTAGTGAGCAATGACATAACATCTTAGGTGGATTTCCATTTGATTAAATGGAGTAATTGATCATTTGTATTCATGATATTTATCTAAATAAACTGATATTTGTACGTTTCTTGGTAGCAATCAGCTAATTTAACAAAAAAACCAAAAACCAAAAATAACCAAAAATAATCAAAAATAATTAAAATAATCAATATAATCAAAAATAACCAAAAAATAATTAAAAAATAATTGAAAATAACTAAAAATGACCAAATATAATCGAAAATAATAAAAAATAACTAAAAATAACTGAAATATCCAAAATATCTGAAAATATTTCGGATAACCAAAAAAACTGAAAATAATTTGGTTTTTTCGGATATTATTTTGGTTTTCGGTTTAGTTTCGATTAGTATCATGATTTTCTAAAATAATATCCGTTCAGTTATTTTTTTATAACCGAATACCAATCGAAATCTATTTTTCGCTTCGGTTTCGGTTGGATTTATTTAGTTCAAATTATTTACCCAGACCTACAATTAAAATGTAACGTATTTAATAAATATTCACTTCGAAACGACAATAGTTCTGCAAATTTATTAAATTGAGGATTGACATAAAACAAACAATAACATATATTAATTAGTTAGTGTATTCATTTTCATCTTCTTACATTATGTAGATTAGTTGATTACTGACACTATAATTAAAGTAAAGGAGTTAATTATTTAACTAAAGAACTAAGTAATAAAGGAACGATGTTACACGTAAGAGCCAGTTAGCTCCAATCTCTGGCTACTTCGTCTTACTTGAGTACCAAATTTTAGGTTTCGACCCTTAGGATTTCTTCTATTTACAATTTAACCCCTTACATAACAGAGCAACCGTTGGGGTTCTCGTCGCTGAATATTCCTGGAGGAGTGTTCATGTTTGTCTGCGAGTACGGCACGTAACTTTCACCTCCTGATTCTGGATAACTCTGGCTGTAAACATGTCCTTCTTGCCAATACATCGGAGCCGTCGGATATGAGTATCCATAGAAATCCATTTTATTTATCGTTGCCAACGGCGCACCTCCTCCTCCGTTGCCGATTTCCTTCTTCTCGCCATCTCCAGCCTTTTTCTTCTTCTCTACGCCGTCTCCGGCCTCTTTTCTCTTCTCTCCTCCGTCTCCGGCCTCTTTCTTCTTTTCTCCCGCGTCACTTTCTTCCTTCTTTGCTTCGTTAACTCCGGCAGCTAGACCCTCTTTCTTTGCAGCTTCCTTCTTCTCGGCAGCTTCGTCGTCTTTTTTGACGGGAAGAATAGGCTCAACGGTTCGTTTGAGTTTTCTAGTGAGGAGAGGCACAAGTTCTTTGACGTCAATTGTTCCTTTCACCGTCACCACGTCTTTGGCTGCGTCGATGGTCACAGTTTCGACCCCTAATATAAATTAATTAGCATAACTAAATTGTTTTATGTTTAAAATTTTAATAACTTCGTTGGTATATTAATCACCTTTCCTTAATTACCTTTGATTTTCAAAATTAATTTCTTGATTTTCTGAATACATCCTTCACAATGTAGTCTGATCTTTAAAGCCACCGAGCTCTGGCATTAACAAAAAGTAAAGTTAAATGAGCCACACTACCAATCATTAACCAAAACTTTTTTTCTTTCCGAGTTGCTAATTAAGCAAAAGCATAGTTGTCTCTTGTCTTTATTCAATTAAGTAACCTCTCTGGGAGCAGCCGGAGAGAGAGGATCGGTAATGTTATCTCCACCGTCAGCTTTCTTCTCTTCAGTGGCAGCAGTGGCAACGGATCCGTCTACCTTCGACGGTGACGGTGGAGGTGGGTTGACGAGTATTACCTTTCTCTTGGTTTTCTCCTCCAACTTCTCCCGGAGTTTTACCGGATCGATCTTTCCTACTACCGTAAGCTTATTACCACCGGTATCTGCCGTCACATCCTTCACTCCATCAAACTGCTGCATCATTCGTTTGACCTTCTTGGCGCAGCCTTCGCAGTGCATATCCATTTTGTAAACAAAGGCTGCGGCGGAGGCAGGTGCAGCCGGGTTTGCCGCAGTGTCTCCTCCGCCACTCTCTGACTTCTCTTCGGTCGTCTTAGCTAAGACTTCAGTGGCTACCTTCGTGTCTTGTTCAACTTTGGCACCTTCTTGTTTCTACATGCACATAACTAAATACATCAAGAAAAGTTTGGATAACAAAAACTCAAAATCAAGCAAAAATAAATCACTCACCTCTTCCATTATTTGATTGAAAATAAGCTCTGATATATATATATATATATATATATATTGTAACTGAAGGATAAAGAGATGTTTGAATGAGGTAAAGTAGAGGCAAGTGTGTGTATTTATAGAGAAGAGTGGGTCGAGATTATTATTAGTATATTAATTGAAACTAAAATTTACTGAATATCATATGATTGGAAGTTTACATTTATATATAAACTTCAAATGTAACATATAATATATATATATATATATATAATGTTACTTCTGAAAACAAAAAGGTTATCATTTCTCAACTTCGACTATTTGATTATTGGAGTCTAGATTAACCGAATCTGACTCAATTTAAGGTTAAAAAAATACATTTGACGAATAGTTACAAAGACTATACATTCTGTTTAAGAAACAAAAAATTATGTTAGAAGATATCACGATTTTAAATGCAAACTAATTACCGTGAGGCAACGTATATTCTATAATTACAAATATAAAGCCACATTTTTCGTGTGACAAAAACAAAATTTAAAAGGGCAATTGATTAAAATAACAGTATTTCAATTTTTTTTAAAAAAAATATATCACTGATTATTTAAATTTTCAAAAATAATATAAATTTAATAATAAAATAATAAAAAACTTCTTTTTAATGAAAAAATTTTAAATCATAAATTGGAAAAAGATATTCAAACACTATGTTTTAATTTTATATATAGTTTATTTAAGTTAAATAATTATTTCACAAAAGAATTTATGCTATTTTTAGAATTTTATTTTTAATGTGTTAAATTTGAAAGATAAAATTAAAATGATACTATTTTAGGATATTATTTTTTTAAATGACAGTTAATTTAAAATATATTGAATATGTATCAACATATATGAGATATAAAAATTTACTTTGAACTATGCCTCTTTTGTTTCCCAAAATAATTATGAACTTTGAGTCTAAGACAATATATCAAGTTGAAGATTAGTTTTTCATATTACGTTTTGTTAGAGTTTACCTAATTAAAAAAAATATTTAACAAATATTCTTCTTTTGAACCCCCAAAAGTTTTATAAACTAAAACTTTCAAAAAATATTTGAAAAAGAAGAGAGAAAATTTCATCAACCAAGCAGGTTATTTTTAATTTACTATTACGTTTAATATTTTATATAAAAAATCAAAATTTTAGTACAAAATGATATGTCATGGTTATATTAATACTATCAATATTGTGACATGCATGTAGACTTATTGACTGAACAACATTTTATCACATCATTTCTGAATTTCTATTTTTGACAGAACTTATAAAGAAATGAAAGATAAAGATGACTTTTTCTTCTCTGATAAATTAGAATTGGATAAAGTAATTGCGTGTGCAAATTGCATATAGTCTCGTCTTACTCTAAGTGAAGTTGATGGAACTTCCTCTTTTGTGTTTCATCTGATTTTGTATTGAAAACATTTACAACTCAAGACCATATGAGTCAATCACTTCACCCAAAGTCAAGACCATATGATTTAATTTACCCATGAAAACATTGAGCAAAACAGAAATCACCCACAACCAAAGCCCCCAATAACCTAAACCACAAAAAAAATACATGCACTATGCTCTAAATAAATATTTAGCTATCGTAGATTTGTGTAGTATTTTTAGGAAAAGCAAAGACAATATTTTTTATTTGATACCACATTTTATGTTACATCTATTTCAAATTGTTAAGATCATATCTAAAATTTTAAAATACAAGGAAAAAACTAATAATGAATAGTAATTAGATTAGTGGTTTAGCTACTTCTACATATATTATATAACTAGATTTATACCCACGCCATGCGTGGGGAAAAATATTCGTAAATTAAATTTTATTAGTAAATATAAATCAAATATTTATATTATTTTAACTTTTATTTAAAATTAATTTTAATATTAGTTTTGGTATATACAAATTAAGAAAAGAAAAATAATTATTTTTTATGAATTTAATAATATTTTTTTTGTTAACTTAATAAAATATATTAATTCTCTAACCAAATTAATAACAATGATATATTTGTAATTATTCTAATAATTTAAATTCATTTATATATTTATTGTAATTATTTTATTAATAACACGTCAATATAAGGTTATTTTATTAAAATATTTCTCAAATAATATATTAGAGATTATGGTAATAATTTAAATATATTTATATTTATTTGAAATTATTTATAAATTAACGTATAAAAAATTTAAAGAAATAAAAATTATTATTTTTGCAAATATAATAGTATTTTTTGGTTATTTGAATAAATTATATTTATTTTCTAACCAAATTAATATCAGTGGCATGTATTGTAATTATTCTAGTAAGTTAAACCCTTTTATATATTTAAGCTGAAACTCGCTGTGGTGTTGACACGTCAGCATGGTATTTTTGTTATTAACACGTCAGTGTAAGGTTAGTTTGTTAAAAAGTTTCTCAAATAATATATTAGGGATACAGTTCAATTATACTTTTTTCGTATAACAATGCTAAATTTTCGTATCAAAATTTTAGATTATTGGATTGATTTATTATATTCTAGGTGAAAAAAAACTGACAAATTGAGGGTTAATTTGTCAAATTGTTGACCAATCATAAATACATTGGCATAGTATATTGAAGAATTCTAGATATGCGTGTGTAATGAGTATACTTTAGTATGATTTTCTATTGATATTACATTTCAAAAAAAATGTGCAATTTCCACGTTTTTGTAATGTACTATTCATTAGTTTCACATAACCAATACATTACATTTAGAGACCAAACATGATTAAACGTGGATCTGCGATCCATTTCTTTTAAAAAAAGCTTTAGACTTTTGAAAACAGTCCAATTTTGAAAAAACGTTAAAAACGATCCATTTTTCTTTTTATTTTGTAGTTCTCCAAAAATCAAAAATGGCATTCATTGCTTTACATAAAATTTACATGAATAATAGCGTATATAACTAACATTTATTTTCACATTAGTAATCGGTTATGTAATATAAATTTTAAAAAATTAAAATAGATTTTTAATCTTTAATCTACAGACTGTTTACGAAAATTTATATAGATTTTAATCTCTGATCTATAAACTATTCCAATAAAGTAAAAAGTGATGTTCGTTTCGTAGCCGCAGAAACATGCGGTTGTATCATGCGGCCAAACATTGTTCGTTTGACCGTCGCAGGTTCCTGCGGTCAAACGCTGCGGTCGACCGCAGAAAACTGCAGTAAAAATTTTTAACCGCTGTGAAATTATAGCGTTTGCGATTAAACAATTGCGATACAACCTACGACAACAATCTACGGCGATCAAACGAACAACAATATTGCAGCGTCTGACCGCATATCGCTGTCTCGGACGCTGCGGCAGACAAACGAACAACGCTAAAATCAATCTTCTGGCATTTTAGGTTGAATTACTAAACTAATTTGAACTGAATAAACAGTAAAATTAAAAAAAGGTGTTTTAAAGAGTTGGGTGATATCGTCCCGTTCATCCTTTTAATGGTCCATTTTGTCAACATCGTGTTTATTGTGTTGTGTTGAATTTTTTTTCACATGATTCTGTGAGTGACGTAATACGTGAGATGGACAGATTTGATAGTCTTATAAGATGTAGAGTTCGATTGAGAATTTTCTTTTCTATTATCTATAAGTTTCTCGTTCATAAAGGTAATGATCAAAATGAACATAAACATCAAAGTGTGTGTAGTGCTGTGAAGCGGGTCGGACCCGCTCCGTGGTGGGTTAAAGATTTTTTTTCAAAAAATTTTTTTACTCGCAAAACCCGTAAATCATTTTTTTAAAACCCGCACCCGCCCCGCATTAATCTAGCGGGTTTGCGGGTGACCCGCAACTCTTTTCGTTTTTAAATTTTTTTAAAAATATTTAATTAAAATAAATCTAAATAATAATAAATCTAAAATTAATACATCAAATATATCATAATTCAATTTTTAAAACATCAAATTATATAAATTTTGAATATCAAGTTTGGTATTAAATTGGTTTAGAATTAAATTGGTTTAAAATTAAATTGGTTTAAAATTAAATTGGTTTATAATTAAATTAGTTTAAATTTTGGTCAAATAATTTTGACCCAAAATTTGCGGGTACCCGCCAACCCGCAAAATAATAAAACGAAACCCGCACCCGCCCCGCTATACCAAAATTTCGACTCGCACCCGTCCTGCATATAAACTTTTTTTTCTTTCGACCCGCACCCGCCCCGCAGCGGGTCAAACGGGACGGGACCCGCGGATAAGGAGCCAAATTGACAGGCCTAAGTGTGTGATTGTATTTTGTTATTCGATGTCTTATTACGTGTCTACATTTTATGTATTGTAATTTGGAATTTAGGACTAAAATTCAATATGGTCGCATATTTTCAGCAGCTAAAGATATTTCTATAGTTAAAAATGATAAATTTGTTATAGACTATATATATAAATGAAAATAGTTATTAAAATATAAAACTCTTGAGTTTGGGTCATTTTTAAATATCAAACTTGTTAATAAATTATTTAAATAACAAAATGTTGTTGAACATACCAATTTAAACATTCGATTAATCAATATTAACGTTATACTTAACATCATTAATGATAATTATTTTTTTTGTTTGCCTTAATCGATGTGGTTCAGTCTATAATATTGTAAGCCACCTTCTTATGTTTTTTTTTATGAACTAAACTCTTTTCTCCTTCAGTCAAACCTTAAATCTAACTTTGTCAAAAACAATTTTATTTTACTGATTCTTACGGTAGCAGTGGCGAAAACGAACTGATCAGAACCTATAAAGAGTCATGATTTGTTTTAAGTTGGACAAATGTCTAAAATAACATATTTTTAAGTTTTTGTTTTAAAAATAGTATCATTAGTTTAAATTTTTAATAATAACACAAATTTAAGATTAAAATGTATTAAAACTATATTTTAATAGAAAAAAATTAAACTCTAAATTGGAAATAATGAACCCAAATACAATACTTTAATTTTATGTATAATTTATTTAGAATAAATAAGTATTTTCACATAAATATTTATGCTATTTTTGGAAATTTAATTTTATGATGTTAAATTTGGAAGAATTTTTTTTAAAAATGCTATTTTAAGATATTACTCTTGTT
>CM032159.1:241318-291636 GCA_018901935.1 Pugionium cornutum | reverse complement strand
CACTTCACGACTATTTGATGATGAAAGAAGCTGACTTTCACCGTCGGTCATTCCAACAGCTAACCCTGAGAACTCCACATCTTTCTCTGTATGCAATATGATATCATCGTCTACCGTTCTTTCTACCTTATCCTTTCCACTAGCCTCAGCCTCAGAGCCTCCGGTCTCATTTCCTGTACCTTCAACATTTCCTGCGCCTTCAACATTTCCTGTGCCTTCAACATTTCCTGTGCCTTCAACATTTCCTGTGCCTTCAACATTTCCTGTGCCTTCAACATTTCCCGTGCCTTCAACATTTCCCGTGCCTTCAACATTTCCCGTGCCTTCAACATTTCCCGTGCCTTCAACATTTCCCGTGCCTTCAACATTTCCCGTGCCTTCAACATTTCCCGTGCCTTCAACATTTCCCGTGCCTTCAACATTTCCCGTGCCTTCAACATTTCCCGTGCCTTCAACATTTCCCGTGCCTTCAACATTTCCTGTGCCTTCAACATTTCTTGTACCTTCAACATTTTCCGTACCTTCAACACCCGTTATTGGAGCTGACAATGGATTAATTTGTATATCATACTCAACCTCTTCCATTTTATCTCGAATGGCTCTTGTGGTAGCAGCTGCCTCACATCTGTCTGTTTCAATAGCTGTCTCATAATCTGCTGCTGCTTTAGCCGCCACTTGCTCATCTGTTATATTTCTCAGATTTGCCGAATATTCCTCCGAGCAAGGGAGGGCAGTCTCTGTGTTCGAGTTATATTCCATTTTGTTCTCTACTGCAGGCTGAGAGCCTTCAAAGTTCACTGGAGAGCCACTGGTCTCAGAAGAAATCTCTAGTTGTTCCTCTACAACCTCTTTCTCGTCAGAACCGCTGCTCTTCTTCATGAGGTCAAGCTTCATCTGAATGTCTGAGAGTTCTTTGGCCAAAGACTTTCTATAGTCTCTGATACTAGGATGCAAGCCCTGCAGGAAGAAAACCACATATATAAACACAGCCAAATATAAGCATAACAGAACCACTTATTATAATCGGACATTTTGACTCTGTGGACAGAGAATAAACGATGATGAGAAAACTATCCCCGTCTGCTAATAAAAATCGACAACACAAC
Source organism: Pugionium cornutum (assembly GCA_018901935.1). Lineage (NCBI taxonomy): Eukaryota > Viridiplantae > Streptophyta > Magnoliopsida > Brassicales > Brassicaceae > Pugionium > Pugionium cornutum. The sequence continues at coordinate 290,530 of CM032159.1, read as the reverse complement.
AAACGATTAGTCTCTCTTTCATTACCTGGACAGAATCAAGTTTTAATAGAAGATTCATCACCATTTCTCCCAATATAACAATCTCCTTTTCTGCACTGTATTCATCATTAGAAGCTTCTAGCGTCTGGATACGCTTTTTAACATGACCCATCTGCTCGCGGACAGTAGCTATCTCCTTGAGTTTCTTTAATGGCTCCCATCTCCTCAGATCATATCCGCGAAACAAAGATTGGATCATTCTGGCAGCTTCCTCCTCTGTAAAGGTCTTCTTTATAGGTTTTTCTCTATTGTCCTCAGTTTCACAAGGTCTAACATTCTCACTGTTTCCTCCTCGCAAGCTAGAATTTATTTCAGCTGTTTCTTTTTCTGTTCCTCTAGCATCTAGGCGTCCCTCAGACATCGTCTCTACGTTTGCCTCTTCACTTTTTACTTCACAAGCCTCGGTGACAGTCCTTGCTTCAGCCTTATTGGTGCTCAGTGGGGTCTCTTCTGACGTTAAAGGTTGTTCCTTTCGTCTAGGAGGGCTTAGAGACTTGGAACCACTATTTCTCCTCTTCGGCAACGGGTCAACACGCAGACAAACCGGAGGTAATCTAGATGCTTTTGGTGAAGAAGAAGGCTGCTCTTTTTTCATCTTATCAACAGACTGTGACTTCATAACCCCTTTGGTTGGTTTTATTGGTTCCGGCACATGGTTCTCTGATAGTTTGAGACGTGGTTCTTCTTGACGGGTCTCCACGGGTATACTTCTCGTGGAACTTTTCTCCTCCGCATTCGAGTGTACCTTGGACTTAGCGTTCCCTTCTTCGCCTTTGTGTTGGGCAATTTGACCTCCACTAACGTGCAGTTCAGACGGAATAGATTTCGAGTCCTCAGAAGCTTCAAAGTCTTCCTGCTTCCCATGAGATGGTATCAAAAAAATAGGATACGGCTCTTTATTGACTACTTCCTTCCCCTCTTGACCTCGCAATAAGGATTTCAGCTTGCTAATATCAAACGGTTGTTGTCCGATGTTGCTATTTTGCAACTGTTTACTGTCTAGATTTTGTAGGAAGGGCTTCATGGTGTTCTCTTTGAATGGAAAACATCCATTCCAAAACTTAGGATCACCTCTCTGGACCTTCGTACTGTCAGTAACTTGGAGCTCAGCAGGATGTTGATCATGACTTCCTGACACAGGAGAGCTTCCATGCTCTTGATTCAAACCGTTCTTATGAGGAATCCAAAGGATGGGATAGGGGAACTCGGCTGAACGAACAGGATTTACAGGCTCCCCGTTGTTTCCTTTCACAATATCCGGCTCGTGCTCTTCAATTACAATGCTTCTATCACTGTTCGGGCGAGAGCATTTTGTACAGCGATGCTCCCCAGGCACACCCTTATCGGAATCATACCAAGGTTGATAAGTAGCTGGAAATGGTGGATGAATGCAGTAAGGAGGAGCATAAGTCGCGTGAGGATGGAACCCAGAATAGTTCATGCAGCATGGATGATAAGGTACTTGTGGGGGATAACAAGGAGGCCAGTAAGTATTGTACGCATGAAATATTCCATTACACGGTGATGGAGCAGGCCAATGTTCACATGGTAGTGGCGATGAAGCATCCATTGTCATGTGTTGAGGATAATTCCCAAACCCTTGATGACAGTTTCCTTGTGCTCCTCTCATCTGGCCTGGTCGTGACGAATTCATGTATACAGGCATCATCTTTGGTCGGATTATGCTGCAGCAAAGATTCCCAATTGATAAGAGAAGAATACTATTAGAATTTGGATAATCAACGAGTGTCAGACTAAAAAAAGCCAAATCCTTCTTAATATAAAATAAGGAGTCAAGAACCCTCCAAGCCAAAATGCATTTCTAGAAAAACCCCAACTTGTAGCTTCCCCAGATCATAACACAAAGCACTGTTCCCCAAACGACAATTGTTTAAGCTAATACCAAGTAAGAATGTCGTTGGTAACAACCGGCTCACCGCATTGGTCTCATCGTAATCGAAAAATGGACAAAGATACATACAGCGAATTTGACATGTTTGATCTTTGACCGGCATTTCCAGTCAGAGAATTCTTTGTGAAAGACTGATCGGTTCAAAACTAAATAGGTGCAAACATAATCCAAAGTTGGATGACTACAACTTGTATACGTGGCTAAATATCCCTGATTAATCGAAGTGGAAGATTCGGATTTTCTCAACTAAAACTGTGTCAACTATGTTATTTTAGGATCTATGTTCTATCCTCTGTACCATTTGTTTTACAATTAAAAATAGTAAAGCTATACCAATTGCATTTTCAGGATAGTATAACAACTTCGAAACTCCGATTTCAATCAGAAGGGAAAGCGAAAGAGCTTACAGAAAAACGAATCGAGACGCGACAGAAACACGATCGGAATCCTCCAAAACGATTCACAACTCCAGATGACTCGGTTACTACAAAACTCTCTCCTCAAACGCAAATTTCTTCGTTTGATTTTTTTTTCTTTTCTGATTAAGATGATTATGGTTCTTTTGTCTGGATAGGAAGAATCTTAAGACACACTTAATTTATAGAGAGAGACGAAGAAGACTTGGAGGGAAAAGATATTTCTTCTACTCTCCAGATCATTCTCGCACCCTCAACCAATCTGAAGAATCTGGTTTTAAGTTAGCGAATGCCAGCCGCTGGATTTAGATCTACGATTTCAATTAAAAGGCCGTTGTGTGAGTGAGGCCCGTTGATATATATTAGGCCTTTATTATAAATGTGATGGAGCTTAATAAAATCACCGATGACTCGAGTTGACCCGACCCGATTAGCTGGTCCGCGAACTGAAACTATGAAAATTATTTGCTGAATCCACATTCGGATCTACCTGCGCGACAATATTGAAATTCAATCTTACAGAGGAAGATTCTTGTCTCTTTGATAAATCCTCGGGGGAGGAATTTGTGACTCTGTCGGTTTTCGCGTTGTTACCGGAGCTGCTCCTTTTGTTTGTGTGTGGGAGTCTCAGAGATGAATTCTCCTAATTTTCAGCCTCCAAAACCACCGTTTCACTGGGCTCCGATGCTACCTCCGGATCCGCCTCGTTCAGCTGTGTTTTGGAACGCAAAGAACACAGTCGATCAGCTTGAACAACTAAAAGAGACGCTTAACCTTGCAAAATCGATGTAAGAAAAGCCACCGACCTTGTAATTTTGTGATAGGTGAATCGATTGAATCTAGTCTAATTCCATTGCCAGTTAGAGCAACTTTGTATTTTAAAGCACATTGGCTTTTACAAGTCTACTGTTGGTGAATTCTTAGGGAGAAGGAACTGGAAGCTTTGATGATGATCAAAGATGCTAAGGGGTCAACGGAGATTGTAGAACAAGGGCCAGGATTAGAATGTCTCAGATATCTAGAAGGTATGAAGGTGGATTTGGAACAGCAAGAGACACTTTCAGTAGAGGCTGCTAACTCCTTGATGTCTACCTTAAGAGCACAGCTTGAGCCGTTTAGGTTTATGGTTGGCGAGAATATTCGATGGGAGGAGACATCTGCAGCAGTAAGATTGTCTTGCAGAATGAAAAAGTCGAAAAGGAACACACTGTGGAAGAAACGAAAGAGACGACGTGTTGCAGAGATGCGCGCTAAGGTTGATTTGTATGTTATGCTCAGCTTATATTTTTTTAGGCACGTTGAGTTTGTAACTTCATCATTTTGCTGGTATGGTTTCAGGAGCCTGAAAGATTTGAACAAGCTAATCGAGCGGCTGATGAATGGAGGGAAAAGGAAATGGCCAAGGACATGGCAAACAGAAAGGTAAAATCGCTGTGTACTAAAGCGATAGGTATCTGTTGCTCATTCTGGTATCTGAGGGTATATTTGGTTTCAGGTTGACGAGATGAAGGCAATTGAGAAGGTCAAGGCGAAACGAGAACGAAGGAGACTAGAACCGGAGGTGAGATTTCTAACGATGATTTTCTCCTTTATTGCTGGTGATCTTAGACATTTACTGAGAACTTGATATAGGTTTCATAGGGATTCTTCATTCTTGTATAGTTCTTCTCCTTTAAGTGTTTCTTTTCAGCCTTTTTATCACAAACAATCTCATGGTTTCAATATTTTAGCTTGAACTAGCTCTAATCGTTGAAGAATTGCAAGAGTTGCGTTCCCTAAGAATCCAAAAACTAAAGAAGCAAGGTATGTTAATAATCTGAAGTGGTACAATACATTCTGATACCAGAGACTGACTGAAGTAAATGGGTATATGAAAACTGTACAGGACATTTTCTTCCGGAAGAAGATGACAAGTTCTTTGAAAGTGTTCGTGCTGCAGTGGAGCTAGAGGAAAACCAAACTCAGTACATAACTAACACAGAGACCCAAGGGAATGTGATTGCCTCCGTGGAGGATACTACTCTCACCACTAGCAACGAAATCAAGAAAGAGGGGGAGAAAGAAAGCAATACTGTTGCATCTTCTAGTGTGAAGACCATGGAAGCTTCTGATAATGTATCAAATTTACCGGTGGAATTCTATCACTACTACTACGGAAGCAATTTAGACATGGGCAGACTTATTGAGGTGGGTTTTATTGAAATCCCCATATCTCTTTTCCTTTTGCCAAACTTAAAAGAGGTAACTCAGCTGGTTTTATGGTGTAAAAAATATACAGATCAGACGAGAATGGGATGCATATCTGAGTCCAGGAGGAAGGTAAGTTTACCAGATTTAATATCCATAACATAGACATGTTTTTTATTGTGTCTTAAGAAAAGATCTTTGATTATCTATACAGCCGTATACCTGGACATTGGGTGCAGCCACCGCCACCAGCTAATGATATATGGGCTTCGTGTCTTGTTAAAATTCAAAAGTGAGACCTTAGTTAATAAAAAGGTTTCAGCCAGATACATAAAAAAGTGATACATATTGTCGTGTTTTACTTGTTCTGTTCTATTTTATTAATTACAACTTTACAAGTAAACGAGTGATATAAAACAGTCAATATTTACTTACAACAGACATTGCAAAAACAGTAAGAGAATTGAAATTCTCGCTTATTCCGGTAATTTTTGTTTGAATCATTATCTTGTGTAAAAATTGAATTAAGCAATTTTAAACAATTGATCGTAAATCATCATCTCTTTCTGCTTTCCGACTTAATCCCCATTGCGACTCTTAAACTCAAAGCAATTGCGACTGATCTCCTAGCAATTGATTTCAGCCATGCATTTCGCAGATGAAAATATACAAACATTTTCACTATTTCTTTAGTATTAATTTAATAATTTATGTCGTCTTGTCGTCTATTCAATCGTCAGAATTACCTTTTTAACAATTTGATGAAGTTTTAAAACCATGGTCGACGTCGAGGAAGTGAAAAACATAACAACGCTATTTCGTATATTGAAATAAAAAACACGATTACAACAATTAATTGGTCAACTTCACTAATTTCTGTTGTTTTGATTTACTGTTACATGTCCTCTTCTAGTCATCTATTAAATCCTCAGAAATAAAATTGTAACAAAGTAAATGAACAAAGGTAAATAACTACTACTTCGTTTTATGTCCGGTCGTAATTGTCAATAAACATATATTTGAGCTCATTGAAGATGTTGATGAAAACGCTATCAAAAGAAATGTGGGGAAGATGATTGTTGAGCTATTCAATTGACAATGAATCACAACTGCCCATCTGCCTCAAAATTGATATCGCAGGGAAATCTTTCGTGCAAAGCGCATTTGACAGCACTAAGCCGATACACACAATCCCTGCTTTCAAGTTTCTAATTTTTAAATACAAATTTTCATATTAAACTATACGCCAAAAACACAAGACGATCCGCGAAAAATAGAACGTCAAAGAGTTCTTGGCTACTCACTCTGCGAAGGTTAATTAAATTGTTAGAGAAGCCTCATTTTATGAGCATACTCGCTTCACTGCTGGGTCCTTCGCTTTTCTTTTTTTTTTTCAAATGTTCTCAAGCAGATTTTAATCGAAAACTTAACCAACAAGGGATGAAAAACCGAAATTCGTAATTAGTACGGATCTCGGAATGGTTCACCAATCTCCGATTTGAATTTCCGAAGGTAAACTTGGCTTGAATACGCATTAATTACAGCGTTTCACCCATAGGTCCTTCGTAATATAAATTGAAACCGAAAGAAAATGAATTCGACGCTCAGCGAATACGAACCATAGTGTAATCGGATATTCATTTCATGAGACGAGATTCGCCCCACGATCTGTTAACATTCCGATATCAACTCTTCATCGCATCTCTCGATCCAGAGACAGTTTCAAGATAGACAAAAAAAAAACGTGAATTAGAAAACATAAAGAAATTGCTGAAACGGCGAGAAAGAAGAACAATAAGCCCTAAGGTAGCAGTGGAGTGTGATATTTCTTTAGATCAGTTTATATAGAGCATGTATTAGGGCTACTGCGACGTATCATAGCCGTTGGAGTTGCGATTATAAATCAACGGGTGTGGGTTAAAGGCCATCTTTTTATTTTCTGTAGTTCTGCACTTTGTGTTTTCAGCCGTCGATTGTGTTTTAAGTTAGCGAATGCCAGCCGCTGGATTTAGATTTACGATTTCAATTAAAAGGCCGTTGTGTGAGTGAGGCCCGTTGATATATATTAGGCCTTTATTATAAATGTGATGGAGCTTAATAAAATCACCGATGACTCGAGTTGACCCGACCCGATTAGTTGGTCCGCGAACTGAAACTATGAAAATTATTTGCTGAATCCACATTCGGATCTACCTGCGCGACAATATTGAAATTCAATCTTACAGAGGAAGATTCTTGTCTCTTTGATAAATCCTCGGGGGAGGAATCTGTGACTCTGTCGGTTTTCGCGTTGTTACCGGAGCTGCTCCTTTTGTTTGTGTGTGGGAGAGAGGAAGAGATTGAGCTATGTGGAGTTCGATTGCAAATTTGAAGGAGAATTTGAATAAGATCGCGCTCGACGTGCATGACGACGACGAAGAAGAAGATCTCACCATTAATGGTTCCACCAACGGCAGCGGTGATTTCCTAGAATCTGATCGGAGGAATTCTAATGGGTTTAGAAATTCGAGGTCGAGGTTTCAAATGGCCAATGGAGTCGAATTACCTGTTCATGAGGTATTCGTCTCGCCCATGGTCATTATTGAATCATCTTCTTTCTGGATATATTCTAGGATCCGAACATTGCTTAATCACAGATTCACAGTACTGGTAGTCTGACATGGGCTTTTGTGTGTTCAAACTTTTAGTCTTAGAAATGGTTTCCAGAATGTGGTGGTTGTAATACTCTACTGTTTAACTTTTATGCTCCATTTTTTAGATTGAGAAATATAAAGCGGCCATTTACAAGCTTCAAGAATCGGAAGCAGAAATCAAAGCTTTGTCAGTAAATTATGTGGCACTATTAAAAGAAAAGGAGGTAAAGAATGTGCATAGTTTTATGAAGATTCTCGTCTTGCCCATTCAAAACACTTTGTTTTTTTTTCTTTTATACATCGGTTTCATGCTCTTTCCTCACACATAAACTACTTTGGTTACAGGATCAGATTTCCAGATTGAACCAGGAGAATGGTTCATTGAAACAAAATTTGGCTTCAACTAATGCTGCTCTTAAAGAATCTAGAGCCGATCTTTCCATCGCATCAAACAAAAATGCTATCGAGGTAGATGCAGCTGTGTACCTGTTTCTGATTTGGTCTTCAGCAAGTCCGTTTACCATTGTTTGTTAACTGTAGTTGTTCGTTTGGTGTTTGCTTAATTGGTCGTGGACCTTTGGTAAACTCTCTAGTCTCTATCAACTTTCTATTCGCGTATGGTTTCTTATGCTATCTGGCTCTACTACTTACTAGCCTGCAAATCTTAATGCTCAGGAAGAATGATGCCTCTTATGTAGTCGTAATGTTGCAAAGCATATATCGTGTAGTGCATGGTATATTGGTATTGTGGTATATTGTATTCAATGCAACTGAGGCTTCTCATGATAACAATGTTAAGGTTTACATAATTATATTAACTTAGTCTTCTGTAGGGAAACAGTGATTCACCCAACAGGTCGCAAAACTCTCTGAAAAAATGGAGAAGTCAAAATCATTTGTATAATAGCATTGCCTCAAAGCAAAACGGGACAGAGGACGATTTTGAGTCACATAAAATGGAAAAGGTAAGAGCTTTGCATTTTTTAGTTTGTTAGATGAATGTGTTTTGATGTATTCCGACAGTCTAATTAAATTATCTTTATCCTACGCAAATGACCTTATTCTCTGTAATAAAAGTTCCCTAAATTACCTCTTGTGCATTCTTTTCGCTGAATACGGATCTAAGCGAAAATCTGAATTACTTTAGGAGTTTGCAGATATGCTTGAAGAGAAAACCAGGTCAATGGCATCTGCGCAGGCTAGACTGCTTGAGAAAGAGCGAGAAAAATCAGCAAATCTGCAGATTTCACTACAGGGTATATATCAGCACTAGTAGCTTGGGTGTTTCTTTATACTTTTGTTATATTGTAATCACTCACCTTGCTTTCATCAGAGGAGCGAAAACAAAATGAGTTTTTCAAGGGGGAATTCCAGTCTCTGAGGTTAGACAAAGAAAAAGTAAGTTTTTGATTTTAAGAACTTAAAATTTTTGTCTTTTCGTACGGATCACCATTTTTTTATTACAGTTTATAATCTTATTAATGAGTAGAAATTTGTTCCAACTGTATGTATACAGACTTTCATGGAGATTAGCAAAGTACGTAGTGAATTGGATGCAAAATTAGCTGAAATCAAACAACTGGAGATGAAATTGAATGGTCAGGAAGAGGAAGCTGTTGGAATTTCCATAGAAAATCTAAAAGGGATTAACAAAGCTCTGGAGAAGGAAAATAATGAGCTTAAGGTTCATTTTCCTACAAACGTTTATTTTCTTAACAAGGAATTTTTCATTTCTAGTTTCCTTCTTAGCTCGGAATCTGAAACTGATCTACATTTTCCTCTGTTGTGTAGTTAAAACGAAGAGAAATAGAGGCTGCTTTAGAAGCCAGCCAAAGGTCAACAAGTGGCACACACTTCCCAGAGGGCACAGGGTCTCCTAGTAGATATCCTAGTAGTTTGCACAAGGTTCTTTCATGCAAACTTTTGATTCAGTTGTCTTTCAACTTAAAGTTTGTCTCAGTGCGAAAATTTTTAAGTGTGGCACAAGCATTTATTGTTCCTTCTTCTGCTTCTCGTCATGTACAATTAGGAGAATCCTGAAAGCTTCCCTGGGAAAAAAGATATGGAGAAATCTTTGCAGAGGCTGGAAAAGGATTTAGACGAAGCACGAAGAGAAAAGGATAAGGCACAACAAGAACTAAAGCGGCTCAAACAACACCTATTAGAAAAGGTTATTTATCCTAAAGCTAAAGTAATGTTGTACTTATGCAGCACCAGTTATGTTTATTTTATATTACCTGCTAATAATTTGCATTAATTTTGCAAAATTGATCAGTTGCCGTACAATTTTAACTTTTAAGATGTGTGATGAATTGTACTTTTGGCAATGTTTTCCTTGTCTCTGTGAATAAAATTCTATAAAAAATTTGTGGTATATTTTAAAGGAAACTGAGGAGACTGAGAAAATGGATGAAGATAGTAGATTGATTGAAGAACTTCGCCAGACCAATGAATATCAAAGGTCTCAGATATTAGGTTTAGAAAAAGCTCTTAAGCAGACAATGGCTAATCAGGAGGAAAACAAGTTGAGCAACGACCATGAAATCCGGGAGTCAAAGAGTATGATTGCAGACTTAAATCAAAAGCTTGCAAATTGTTTGAGAACAATAGATTCCAAAAATGTGGAACTTTTAAATCTTCAAACTGCCCTCGGCCAGTACTACGCTGAAGTTGAAGCTAAGGTTGGTGTACCAAGAAATTTTAAGTTTTTCCTTTTTAGGTGTAACCTTGATTCACTTATGTCTTGCTGTTGTTATTTGTTATAGGAGCATTTTGAACGAGAGCTTGCAGTGGCTAAAGAAGAGGCGATGAAACTCTCAGCTCATTTGAAAGTAAAGTCTTTAATCCTTTGATCCTTTCCTTTGTCAACTGTGTAATATGTTGTATGGACTTTGGTTTATGCCATTCTTCTGTTTCTTAAGTATGTTGATGAGCAGTTAGAATCATCAAAGAAAGAAAAGGAGGAAGTCACATTTAAGCTACTACACGCAGAGCAAATTGCAGTAGAATGGAAAAACAGAGTAAGCAAGGTTGAAGAAGATAATGCAAAAGTAAGGCGTGTTCTTGAACAGAGCATGACTAGGCTCAATAGAATGTCAATGGACTCTGATTATCTTGTTGATAGGTAAGCCATTGACTTTTGTTTATATGTTCAGTTGTCTATTCGATTATCTTGTTGATAGGTAAGCCAATGACTTTTATCTCGTCATATTGTTTTTTCAGGCGTATTGTTATCAAGTTGCTGGTAACGTACTTCCAAAAGAATCACAGCAGAGAGGTTGGTTAAAATTTCAAAAACAACTATTTTGATCTACTTAACCTCTCAATCAAGTTAGATCATGCTCAAGCTTTGATTGATTTGAAAGCAATCTTTTGCAAGTTGTAAACAAAAACGGAGTTTCTCCATCAGTCTTTATACTGGCATTTGCGTTTGCAATTTATTTATAATAAATAAAAAATTGACTAAAGACCAAAAATTGTGGAGGAAAACACTTATTTATGATTTTTAACACTTAAAGCTTATTTTCATCTCCTGAGTAGGTTTTGGAGTTAATGGTTCGAATGCTGGGATTCTCAGAGGAAGACAAACAGCGAATAGGATTGGCACAACAAGGAGCAGCGGGTAAAGGTGTTGTTAGAGGAGTATTGGGATTACCGGGCCGCTTAGTGGGTGGCATCTTAGGCGGTGGTGGTGGTTCACCGGAGTCGCATCCTACTATAGCTTCAGATAACCAGGTATCAATGGTTTCAAAAAGAACGCTTTGAATGTAATATCATTTGATTTATGTCGCTCTTGTTTTGGCTCAGTCTTTTGCAGATATGTGGGTTGATTTTCTTCTTAAAGATGCGGAGGAGCGAGAGAGAAGAGAAGCAGAAGAGGCAGCAATCAAAGACAAAGAGAAGGCTTCTACAACGCAGAGACCAACTTATGACCAATCTGATTCGGAGTTTTCAACGGTGCCTCTTACTTCGTCGGATAGTAATCACAGGATGTCGAGATTACTCTCTTGAACTGGTTTGGTACATAATACACTCTTTATAGGAATCTAAATCCTGAATCTCTTGCTTCTTGTCTTGTAATTATTCTTTCTCACACTTTTTATTCTATTAATTCTTTCTCACACTTTTCTTCCTGATGTATAAATGTTATCATTTTGGGGAAAATATGTTTGGACTGAGAAGAGTCGGAAGACTTCAAGAAACAATAATTGCAAAATTGTATCATATTATGTTATAGTATTTTAAGATGACAAAAAAATTGTGAAATTTAAGCTATGTTAGATTATTATGTATATATTCGCCAAATGTATTTGTTCTCTTGTTTCATGTGTAGTTAATTCGCTAAGAGAGTAAAAACAAAAAAAAAAGAGTAATGGAGAAGGTAATGTATTTGCCTAACCACTAATAAAATTTAATAACTGCAGTGGAAAAATGGAAATGGTGTCTACGCATTTATAAAATTATAAATAAAACCACGGAAACATGGATGCGCATGAGCAATGAAATTCCTTGACACAATCAAATAGCAAAATTAATCAACAACAAAAATAAATCCAGAAATGGTAAATCTCCGATCGCCTATGGTTTTGTGGATCGTAAGTTATTGAAAAAATAATAGATTATAGTTAAGAACAATAGAGGTGAAAATTAAAATAAGTCGCGAAGGGAAGGGAGCTTGATCTCACCTTGAGTCGACACAGGAATGGTAATGTCACCAACAATAGGAATGTCGAAGGTTAGTCCAATGTCGAGTTGATAGTCAATGTCCCAGTCTGTACTAATGTCTTTCATCAAACTAACCGCTATGCTATAAGCCACCTTAACCGGTACGTCCAGAACCGTCGTGTTGTTCCCAACCAATGAACCTGGGTCCGGTATTGTGCCTGACGCTATCGGCCTACGTACGTACGTAACCAAAAACATTAATGTTACAAACCAGCACATGAGATGAACCTATATGCAACATCACACATGCATGGCGCATGCGTAAACTAGATCAAATGCGTGATAATTTATACGGCCGGATTATGGATCATAAATTAATTTGTGTATCAACAAGTGTACAATCCGGATGTTTCAATTATTGTGAGATAAATGAAAGTGGTGATGTGAATCTACAGAAATGAGATCGAAGAGAACCTTGTGGCACTTTTGAGGATGTAAGAGATCTGGCAAATAGGAATGGATTGAGAGTAAGGATTCTTGACGGAGACCTTGGCGTGGTAATCGACTCCTTGACGTGTCACGCCTTTGAAATCGACGTCGTCCACTGTGGCTTCCGGCGTCGGAATATTGGCCAGCTTCTCCGCAAAGAAACCTTTGGCTTTGTCCAACAAGCTTGAAATCACCGAAGCATTTTCTGCAACCACCTTTTCATCCGATGATGCCATTGTCTCTTCTGATTGATTGCTTCCAAATAATTAGATCTCTCTCTCTCTCTTTCTCTTTCTAATGTCTTTGCCTCTAATTATATATATATAATTTTCTCTTTTAAGCAGGATTGTTAATACCTTAATTAAAAGACACAAATTAATTACCTTATTATAAAAGAAGAAAATATAAACACCATTAATAATAGCTTCCCCATTCAGGCCGGATCTGAGCCCAAGCAAAGCAAACCCGTGCTTGCACTTCTAAATATTAATACAAAAAAATCGGCTCTTTTTCCAAAAGTATTTTTAGCACAATGACAAATAAAAATAAATTGTCTCTTTGAGTTTTGCGGTTTGAGTACTTCTATCAACATAATTTTTAAAAAATTAGAACGACCCATTTTTTGGTAATATGAAACTGCCTATAATTTTTGTTCGCTTGCGGTCCTATTAAATTTAGGACCGGCTCTGTCCCCATTAATGCATATTCGAAGGAGATATTCGTTTGTTTTTGGAGCATCAAGCTCAATACGTGCGTTTTTTTCCTTTAAAATAGAATATAAATCAACATCGTAACAAATTAATAGCATTTTACCAAAATACGTATGGCTGATTTACCAATTTACACTCTTTTTTTTACAAATACAACTAGTCAAAACATATTTTTCCTAATTTAAAAACATGGTTTGAGAAATACTGGAGGCATACAGACTTTTCTTCTCTGTTTGATTACACATACTAATGTTTAGAATGGTTTCGTATCTTTTTATTTTATTTTGTTGTTATCATTTGGAGTACAATGGACAAATCCAATAATCATGTTTTCCTCTTCAACTCCAACATTTTTTAAAATTGATACAAAAGTACCCACTTGCTCATTCCATTTGTGACTTGGACTTGTACCATAGTTTTCTGCTCTTTTTTTGGAGTCTATTTAAGGATACTGATTACAAACATAACTGTTTGTATGTGATATGAGAGTAAATACAAAACAGTGATCACTACGAAGAAACGAAATATCAAACTGTTTCCTTCATTGATTATGCAATTAGTATCGTGTGGTTTATATACAACCACTAACACGCATACTTAAATGAGTATTCACAAACTCTATGATCTTCATCATTCTTTCTGTGAGTGAAGAGCAATTCGCGGATTTCTCATCGCCTTCTTCTTCATATGGCTGATATCATAAGGATAATTGTGGCCGTCCATTGAAGAGGAAATGTGAATCAACGAATATGATTTACTCTCTGTTGGAATAATTTTTATGAATAAATTTGCATGTTCAATTGGGTAATATAGCCCAAATATTAATTGCAAAAATTGTTGGAATGTGAATGAGAAATGGGCATTGGACTCATTAAAAAACCATAAATTTGTTGGCTAAAATAATGAGGAGGAACAAAAGTTCCACATTGGAAACTTGAGGAAATATCCTCTAGTATATAAATGGGAGAGCTCATGTAGTAGCTTAAAAGAGTTGGAGAGAATAGGGACTGAGCTACGCGCGCGCCGCCGGGCCGGGCCGAGCTCGGGTCTTGGCAAAGGGCCGTAGGCCCAATAAGGTTCTTTTTGGGCCAAATTTTGATTATGTTTTTGGCCCAAAACCGAATCAAAACCCTAAACCATACCCACGATTTTCTCTCCTAACCGTCCACGGTTTTTTCGTCGGTTCGGTTTCCTCCCACGTTTTAGGATTGCGAATACCGCTCCCTTAAGGCTATAAAAACAAGCCTTAATCCTCATTAACCTAATAAAGCCGCCACCTTTTTGCATTCTCTCCAAAAAGTCGTTCCAGCGATCTTCCTCCTCTCTTCTTCACGCACTGTACGTTTTTCTTGAGAGTATATCGTAGATTATTGTTCGTAGATTCTACAATTGGGTGTTGCGATTGTAGTCTCATCGTGGTTGTATCCTAGGATTCAAAATCTCATCAAACCGCCACATTGCGGGAGATTTATCGAATTAAGGAAAGAGATCAAATCTCGCCTCCACGAATTTGTCTTCTTCTTAATTCGGTTTTTAATCGTTTCATCCGTAAATCGTTTTTTCATATCGTGATTTTCATATCCGGTTTTTCGCGTTCTAACACTCTCTAGATTCACATTCTATGTGTGAGTGAAAGAATACTTAACGTGGAATGTATGGGAGAGAGGTCAGAGAAGAAAATCAAAGGTTCAGAAGCAAAAATTCCTTGTGTGACTGAAAAACCAGGAGGATCTATTTTCTGAACAAGTTAATATATGGTTACTCTGTCGCTTCTCCAACCAAGAAGGATACACATAACACATATGTCTTAAGCCGAGGTAACAAGAAAGTGATATTATATTTATATGCCAAAGTCATAACTCTGATACCATTTTTAAAGCTAATGCCATGCTTTTTCAATAGATATATTACAGAACTCTAATGGTACAGTATCCAGTATTAGTTTGGAAGGGAATTATTTTTTATAGTTGCTGTTAAAGTGACATCATTCTTAATCCCGCTAGTTCTGTGTCCCCACTAATCCACGGCTGGGTCGCAGAAGTTGCTTGAACAAAGCAATCTTAGGGACATTCCAATGCTCCACGTGTCTGCATAAACCCATTAAAAACATATGAAACAAGCTTCAAAGTTGAAGGAGGTTCGTTCATTTCTATGATATATATACGAGCTCATAACTAATCTTTTACCTGCAAATTTTTCCGGAATTTGTGTCGAAATAATACTCTGTGTAACCAGTTGCTGTATAAATAAGAAATTCCATAAGTAAGACGTAAAAGTTTTATTTTTTGTTGTCAGCAATCATTGAAGACTTTCCATCAAAGTTTCAAACTTTACCTTAACAGGCTAAAGCAATAGGTGTCCCTTTTTACACAAGATAAAATGTTAAGATAAATATTGAAATCTTTTCTGATGATACCTGAAAGAATGGGTTTCCATGGAAACGACATGACACAGCTAAATTTCCAATGTCCAATTCCTTTATCCTGCAAAACCCATTATGGAGCTCCGGCTATGAAAACAAAAACAAAACAGGTTTTGTCCGACGTCGGAAAAAAATATCATCTTTTATATTAGTTGATCGTACATCGAAATTCTCCCATTTCACGAGTTTCATATTCGATTTCTGAACTAGTGTTCCGAAATTAGTGCAATTCCTTTTGAAACGAGTAAGACCCCTGAAGGAACCAGCCGGATCGGCGAATTCGCACTTCTCCTCATAAACCTCTGGCGTCAAGTTCCCTGAAGAAGCATCAAAAGAAGAAAATCCTAGATCCTGATTTAGACAAAGGAAACAAAATCTAGATCCTGATTTGGATTTTTTTTCACTGACCTGTGACGAAATACGATCGTTTGAAGTCTTGTTTAATCGAATCCACGACGGCTACACGAACGAGCCGTCCCGAACAATCAACAGGAACTTCAAAGCCTGTCACAGTCGAAGGAGGAGACGCCGGAGATCGGAAAACGGAAGCAGCGATTCCGAGTAGCTCAGATCCGTACCAAGCGATCTTAAGTAGAACATTCTCTGGCTCTGGTCCTTTACTCATGTGTGGCTCGTTATTAGGATTCTGTCCTCTGCAATTCACTCCAGTTGTTCCGAATCGGTGGTTACGCCGGAATATTGAACGGCCACCATCGCCGAAATAGCTGAGATTGATGGTGGCGAGGGAATGAAAGGAAAGAGAAGCTATCATTTTTGGCCTTAAGTGTGATTCATCAAGGAAATGCGAGTTTTACCTTAAAAGTATCTTATTTGTGGTTTGTAGCGACCACACAAAATAGTGAGTGTAACAACACAACGAGCATAAATCTGATTCGGTAGATAATGAATCAAATTAGTGATTTTTTTTTTCACAAGAAGAATCTCTACAGACCAATATTCTTTCAACTGAAACACAAAATTGCCTTGCTAGTCTTGTTCTAGTCTTTCTTCACAAGAGATCTGCAGTTTTGATCAGCTGATCATTTCGATGGCACCGGGTAAAACTCTAAACTTTCTAGGTAGAAACCCAAGATGTTCTCCATCTGACTGAACATAGATACTTCCACTGTCTGAAATCTCTTGAACTTCGATACTTTGTACACTACACGAAAAAACAGCTTAAAGTAGGTAACTTTTCGAGTGCTAAGGACATTTACAGAAGAAAATGTTTCAGAGAACAGCAGAAAATCTGACCTTCTTGAGCTCACATTGTTAACCGAGAGATGCGTCCCTTTGTATAGCTTATGAAGTTTCAGTATGAAATCATACCATTTAAAGTCTTGAAGCGTTACAACCTGTAGAGAAGTGTATGAAGGTCAAAAGCTATAACATTTAAAGCATAGGATTTGAGATCTAATAAACGAACTATCGCACCTCAAGATTTCCATTTCCAGGGGTGGCGTTAGGCGTGATTTTCATTCCACCACCAAAATATTTAGCATTTCCAATGCAGAGGGCGGTAACCTGAGGATATATTTCCCATTCACCTCCATTGACCTTCAAATATTACACTTGTTTTCTAGTTACTTGAAATGGCATTTTGTAAGAATTTTGGCAGTTTTCGGAAATGATTTCCTACCCTGATTCTCATATCTCGATTATGATGCCCCATAAAAGCTTGCAGGGCACCAATTACGTAGCACAAGTTTCCAAATTTCTTGTACTTCGAAGCATAAAAACCTGCCTTTGCGCTCCTGCAAGTGATGGGGAACAAAACAGGATACTTATAACCGCCTCAGCAAGGATCAGTCACACATATCAAACATGAAATTCCATGATATCCTTACAAATGAACATCAGCGACGTTAATGAAGTAATGCATATCCCTTCCCTCCTTGTCGATAACCCCGACATCAACCCGTGATCGCAGCCCTGAAATAAAACAGGTTATGTGATAACATATCAGCATAATTACTCAGAAGGGTGCTATGTTCTATTTCCTTAAAATGGATTCAGTGACATACCTTGAGCAATGCGCTCCACGGCTTCACATGAGTCGTTTTTCCTAACAAAACACATAATATACTCAAGATTTGGCTCAACATGAGTTTGGAAAACAAATCACATCAAACCGAAGTTGCAAAACCTAACCAGCCAAATGTTCTAGCAAAATCCGAGCCAGTACCTAACGGAATGAGCTGAAAAAAATAATAGAATGATGTCGTAAACTGTAACTACGCAAGATATATGAAAAAACAAGTACATAGTCATCCAAGCTACTCACACCAATTGCGGTGGAATGACTAGCTTCACTGTTGAGATTAGTGACAGGTTTTCCCTCCCAAAAAAAACCATTAACCACCTGTAGATCAAAATAATAGAATGAATGCAACTAGGAAATCATAAGCTTTGTAATTTTCAGCAAACTTCTCTGTTATAGCAACCAAAAGACACAATTCTCTAACCTCGTGAAGCGTTCCATCACCTCCAACCGCAATTACAGCATCGGCGCCATCCCTAATGGCCTACGTTGATAATTCAAAGCAACAAACAATTAGCTTAAAACTAAATTTAAAAGACACAAAATACATACCAAATATTATATATATATGATTTTCACAGACACTTACCTCTCTGGTAATGTCAATGGCATGAGAAGGACCCGATGTTAAGGTTTCACATATCTGGAGGAAACAAAGAAGAAGACGGTAATCTCATGATAGATAATAAGAAACTGAAAACAGCAAACGAGATGTTATCATTATAACACGTCATACAAAGGTAAGCAAAGCAAAAACTCACATTACAGTCTTTACCAAGACGAGATCGAAGGTGAGGAAGCAACTTCTTCCATTCCTTAGCTGTTTTACCGTTAGCTCCTGAATTCATGTAGAAGACATGAATAAACATCAACAGGTAATAACTCAAAACCCCCCAATTCCACCTGGAGATTGATTCTCATAGATAAAAACATCGTTTTTAATTCCGATTAATCCAGATCTCTGTAATTTCTTCACCCATTGAATAAGAGGCAAACACACCTTGAGGATTTACGACGAAAACGAGATCACGGCGTCGGGAGGAGGAGACGGCGGCGGCACCACCATTACCACCGCAAAGGGTGATGCGATCAGAGGAGAGATCAGAGGAGATGTAGTTTTTTTCCCTAAGGAACGAATGTTTCGCCGTATAAGGGCAAATTGAAATGCAACAACTATATCGTAGCATTGTATGGCCGAAACTCGGCTCCGGGAGACATCATCGCCGTTATCAGTTCATAGCGCACTTGGAGAGACTTCTGTCTCAGCCAGAGGCTTTGTCTACTTTTATGGGCCAACTTCCCCTTTTTAAGTCCGTATTGGGCTTAAACCTAATGGCTCGTTAAATATTCGGATGTGAGCAGTCACTGAGGTGTAAGTTTGTGACAAGCAGAGACTTCATCAGAGATTCAGACCTATAGAATGACGCATGTACCTCCGCCACAAATATTTCTCAGACGACCAACTAAAAAATTCTATGAAGCATTCTAAGATCATTTACAAAAGACTTTCTGTGATTGCTTCATTTCTGTCAGCTTAAAATGGCCGGATTCTCGGAAACTGAGCTTCGTGTTAGCAATATATATCCTTTTTTGTGTGTGTTCTTCTGAAAATCGAATTCTGTATATTTAGTTTTAGATAGAGTTAAACTGTTTTCCTTAAAAGCTGAGTTCCGACCATCTTCAAATGTAAATTATGACAGAAAAGTTTGTTTCCAGGTGGGTTTTGCACAATTGCAATAAAATTTGGTTATTTTGAAGAAAAAAAATATTTGGTTTAAGATCTCCAAAGTTGTCAGCTTTTTGGACTCTGAAGTTGGGATTGTTTCTCAATTATCCATAGCGTGACACCTTGAATTGAAATCAAATCTGTTTATACGACTGGTTAATTATGATGATTCTAAGTTTCTAACAATACGTTTCTCAGTGTCTAGCAAAATGAGTCGACCACAAGGTCCATGACGGGTTTCTTCCCATTTGGATATCCATTTCTGATGTTCATCACCGAAGGGCTCAGATTAATCCCCAACGGCTACTTTCTCTATTGAGCGGCTTTGAGCTATTTTTGACAGAGAGACTAAATAAACGTATGCTTAAGAACAAAGATGACATCCTCGCTTTTTCTTGGATGAAACTAGCTATGCAGTTCTAGACAGTCTTGTTAAATCTCTGAGCTTGCCTAAAGTACAGAGCTCGCCTGAAGGAAAGGTTCTTATGCAGGCTTTTTATGGTGTGAAAGTTTGAACGGTCTATCTCCACCAATGTTTTTACTGCAGGCTTGTCAGATTTCACCAAGGATCTTTTCAGTTTACCTGTCTCTGAAAAACAAGGGCCTTTACTGGTATGCAGAGTATTGTAAATGCTGAGAGCAGAGACATGTTGTCTTCCCGTAGAACCATCAAAGAGCTGGAGAACGTTGATGCTCGTGTCTAGAAGCTATACCCAATGATCCAAGTTAGCTTTGATTCTGCCAAAGTTGAAACTTATAAGAATTACAGTATGGATTTGGGGACACCAGCTGAAAAATTGTCTCAAAGGTTAGATCAGTTACTAAAGGAAGTTGACAGTTTTTACAAAATAACTTTAAGTGGCTGCAATGTGTTGCTCTGTAATCTTAGGTCAAGTGACTCAGTCTCTGGCAATGCAGTTGGAGAAGATGTAGATTAAGACTTTTGAGTTAAACAAATTAACTCTTAAAAATTGCAGTTTTGGATCTCTGAAAGGTTTCTATTTCGTTTGCTTGAGTCCATCTGTTGAGCTAGCCTCTTCGGTTAATTTTGTTGGTTCTTGTCTGTATCGAAATCAACTCTGCAATATAATATAATTTTTTTACGACAGCTGTTTGGTTTGAAACTTCTGAAATCAAATAAGATTAGAAAGGATAACAGACTTTGATTCAAATATTGATGCAATTAATAGTAACAAATGGAAAATGCAATATTGAGGTGCCGAGTGACTCTGCTTTCTTGTGACCATACACGTATGTGATCTTTCATAATCCTTTGAATCACAGGTCACTTGAGAGATCTTTTACAGTTGAAAAAAAGCTTCTTTCTCTTCACGTGGATTTAGCGTCTTCAAGAGAGACATTTTGGAGAGATCCTTCAACTTCAACAAAAGCCCTTCTTCTGGTCTCTCTATTTCTCACTCGGTCTTGGTCTGACCATTGCATCATGTCTGGAGAATCAAGCTCTGGTTCTAACGATCATTGCATCAAAGTTGTACCAACACACGGTGGCCGCTATGTTCAGTACAACGTTTATGGACAGCTCTTTGAAGTTTCCAGAAAGTATGTCCCTCCTATTCGTCCCATTGGTAGAGGTGCTTGTGGTATTGTCTGGTAAGTTCTTTTGATTCTTCTCCTGATCAATTATCCAAGCCTTCTTCTTTTGAAGGTTCATAGGCTCTTGATTCTTGAATTCCAGTGCTGCGGTGAACTCAATGACTGGAGAGAAAGTGGCTATTAAGAAGATCGGTAATGCTTTTGATAATATTATTGATGCTAAGAGAGCTCTACGTGAAATTAAGCTTCTCAGGCATATGGATCACGAAAACGTAAGCCCAACCATCATTTTCTGACAGTTGAAAAAACATCTTAATTTATAGTTTTCTCTAGATCTCTCAAGTGTTCCTGATCTTCAAGGGCGAGGCAAAACAAATGATTTCTCTGTTAAATCTTAGTGAAAAGACTGGATTTGTTATCTCATGCTTGCTTTTCGTGAAAAAAATACCAATCGAAGTGGATCTTTGATTAATTTCATCATCAAGCTGTTTGATTCTTCAGGTTATAACCATCAAAGATATTGTAAGACCTCCGCAACGAGATATCTTCAACGATGTTTACATTGTATATGAGTTAATGGACACTGATCTTCAGCGAATCCTCCGTTCTAACCAACCGCTAAACAATGATCAATGCCGCGTAAGTCTTTTTGTGTTGTTATCATCATCTCTAAGCTTTCTGACCTGACCTGATCCGATCTGATCTTTGTTCAATTTACTTCTCTTCCTTTTACAGTTTTTTGTGTACCAGCTCCTAAGGGGGCTCAAATACGTGCACTCGGCCAACATATTACATCGTGATCTAAGGCCAAGCAACGTGCTACTTAACTCGAAAAACGAGCTAAGGATTGGTGATTTTGGGCTTGCAAGAACAACTTCCGACACAGACTTCATGACTGAATATGTCGTTACTCGTTGGTACAGAGCTCCGGAGCTGCTTCTTAACTGTTCAGAGTACACCGCAGCTATTGATATTTGGTCCGTTGGCTGCATACTCGGCGAAATCATGACAGGGCAACCATTGTTTCCAGGCAAAGATTATGTTCATCAACTTAGGCTTATCACAGAGGTAAAAAAAACCATCAGTTTTCCACTTTTCTGAATCATCACTTAAAAATCCATTCCTTGAAACTAGCTTGTAGGCTCTCCAGACAATTCCAGTCTCGGTTTCCTTCGCAGTGACAACGCAAGAAGATACGTCAGGCAACTTCCGCGATACCCGAAACAACAGTTTACTGCAAGATTTCCGAAAATGCCGCCTACTGCTGTCGATTTGCTAGAGAAAATGCTCGTATTTGATCCTAACCGGCGCATCTCAGGTAACAAACACAAAAATCCTTAATCCATGTGAGTTTTTTGCAGTTTGTTTGTTATAAAATGGTTTGGATTTGTTTATATTCTGCTTCTGTTGTGTGTATAGTGGATGAAGCACTTAGCCACGCCTACCTATCAACCCACCATGATGTGACCAATGAACCAGTCTGTCCAATTCCTTTCAGCTTTGATTTCGAGCATCCGTCTTGCACAGAAGAACACATAAAGGAGCTTATCTACAAGGAGTCTGTCAAATTCAATCCTGACCATTGAGAGAGAAACATGTTCGATGATTCCTTTTTTTCTTTTAAGTCGCTCCGTTTGATCTCAGATTCCTTTATATTGAATCTAAACTCTCTTTTTTTAATCTTGGTTGAATAATTTGCTATGATGATACACATATTTTATCTCTCTTAAGCTGCCGCAGAGCTTGACTTCCTTTAAATCAACTATGATAGCACACAGAGGCTAGTCTTGATCTTTAGTTCGCTTTGTAAAAGTACAGATATTGAGCTTACATGCGTTAATGTCAATACATTGGTCGGAAAAATCAGATTAATGTCTCTACGTATATAAAATAGAAACATATAACTTGTGTACTTGATTTTCTTAATTTAACAATTTTTTAAAAAATTTGTCACAACAACTTTATTTAAACCAAGACTTTCTCTTTTTTATATATACATAAACATGATTAAATTAACATGACTCTGGTCTCTGTCGAACGCGTAAGAGACTGACCGACTGACTATTCATGACCAAAGGGAATTTTATTAACCAAATGCAATATCATATCTCGACGCGCCAACAGCCGTGATTGCACCAAATCTCGATCATCTAACAACCGTTCGATTAGCGCGTGAACACTCTACACTATTGCGCAGCGCGCTTGAAGTGACCCCAAAAGCAATGAAAAGCGGAGTCACAATTCTTCATATCATATGAAAGTCCTTATTGAACAACAATTTGATTGTATTTCGTCAAAACGAACGACTAAAATGATCTCGAAAGATGCGCTTCTTCTCCTCAAACTAACAGTCTAACAAAGAGAAACAAAAGTTCCTCCTACTATGGCAGAGATTTCAAATCTGGGTTTGACAATTCTCGTCGTCTGCTCATGGGCTTTCTCTAGCTGTAGTTCTCTTCAAAATTCTGGGGAGGACAGTAATGGAAGCTTCTTCACGGTCTCGAGCTTCAGGTACCCAAAATCCGAAGTCAGGCCCTACGACACGCGTTACATCAGAGGTTTTATTGATTTCATCAATAGCCTATTGGATTCTAATCATTTCATTAAGCAGGATCTTATTTTTCGTATGATTCTCTGTTTGATTCCGTAGTTGATTTGCCTCCATGGTTCTCATCTCTAAATGTTGCTATGGAATCTGATGTAGACATCGTAAGTATACTGATTTCTCTCAACGTAGATTTGATTGTTTTAGAATCCATAGAAAAATGTGAAGTTATTGCTATTTATTAATTGGTTTTGGATTTGTTTTTTGGTAGACTCCAAAGAGCATTTCGAAGATGTCGAAAAGTCTTCTTCCTGTTATATGTTTCAGAGATGGTAGTCCTCCTCTGCCTGATGCCTCAACCACCGCTCTTAAAGGTTTAGGTACGCTTTAGGTTAAAAACATGTAGTTAACTTCTTTTTCTGCTCAAAGAGATCACCTACCTTACTATTTAGGGAATTAAAGAATTTAATTTCTTGAATGCTTTGTAGAGCTAGGAAGGTTCTTCAATGGATCTTTTGAAGGATTTGAAGATATTGAGATTGCAGAACAGTGTTACCCGATGCAGAAGAACATATCCTTGAGGTTGACCAATGAACAGGTAAGCTTCTAAATTACCCAAAAGTTCGTGTGTTTGGAAAATTGTTTAGATGATGATTTTCTGGTTTGTTGTTGTTGCTTACAGATATCTCCTGGAGCTTGGTATGTTGGCCTTTTTAACGGAATTGGGGTTACGAGGACTCAGGGGAAAATGGTACGAGTTCAAATTCTGGTTTCAATGATTTTTTTTCCATCTTTTTCCTTTTTTTAATTTGATCTCTGATTCTCTGACACGGATGCTGCACAGATTGTTCGTTCCTCGGCGTTTTCATTTAGTGCCAACATTAGTGTTGAAGGTTGTAAAACCGCTACTATGTGGGGGCCTTCCTGCAACGAGACTATTTATCCCCTTTCATGTTCTCGGTTCGATAACCAGACAGGAAGTGTTGTTTCTTGCTCAGATTCTTTTCCTAGTTCTTGTCTGGCCGATGTTGAAACAAAGACATATGCTTTAGATGTAGATGGAATAGCTGAACAATTAGTTATTATGGCATCCAATGTGAAAGTAGATTCCAATGAAAGTTATCTCATGTGTTACGCCCGATTTGGAGCTATTGCTTCAGAGACTCTACATGATTACGCTGGTGATATACACAAAGCTCCCTTAGTTATTAACAAACCGAAAGTTGGTCGATGGTATATTGTTGTTAGTTTTCCTGGACGGGAGAACCGGCTTGTACAGGGCACAAATTCTACTTCTAAGATCTGCTTTTCAATAAATGTTAAAGTATTGGGGTGTCCCATGGGAAAAGCAGGACCAAACTGTGGGCAGCAAATGTACATGCTTCAGGTAATTTGCTCTAAAGCTTCTGAGTATGTCAAAATCAAGATTGAGCTGGATACTTCTTGGAATTGTTGAACACGATTCATTGTATGCAGGCAGTTATGAGGAGAGGATCGCTGACACCTTTTGAATCGTACTATTTTCCGGTCAATGAAGCTTTACCTTCAGGCTCGAGCACAGATTTCCCCCTCGAACCCATTTTCAGTAACTTCTCCTCTATTCCTGAATTAGACACAAGCACATGGACTTATTTTCT
Source organism: Pugionium cornutum (assembly GCA_018901935.1). Taxonomy (NCBI): domain Eukaryota; kingdom Viridiplantae; phylum Streptophyta; class Magnoliopsida; order Brassicales; family Brassicaceae; genus Pugionium; species Pugionium cornutum. The sequence continues at coordinate 265,554 of CM032159.1, read as the reverse complement.
CTTGAACATTCCTCAAGGAGGTGCTGGTGGGCATATCCACTTCAGATTAACATCAGAATCCACGATACAGTATGAAGTATATCTTAGATTTGGTGGATTGCCCACCCTTGATGACCGGGATTATTATTATGTGAATCAAACGAGTGCCAGCCGCTCAATGTTCTTCTCATTGTATAATTCTAGCCAAGAAAAGGTTGATTTCTACATATTGTATGCTCGAGAAGGAACATGGTCATTTGGGTTAAGGCAGCTCAATGACTCTACTGCTCCTGCTGCGTCTAGAGGTCCACCTACTCTAGTATCTCTTTCTCTTGAAAGATGCCCGAGAAGGTGTTCTTCTCATGGGCACTGCCGATATGCTTTTGATGCTAGTGGATTGACAACTTACAGGTGTCTTATATCTCGAGTGTATCAAAATTTCTAAATACATGGAGAGTAGGTTATTTGAAGTGTTAAACCTCTTCGTGTTTTGTTTCAGCTTTTGTGCTTGTGACCGAACCCACGGAGGATTTGACTGCGGCATTGAAATTGTATCACATCGAGGTGTCGTAATCTATCAGTGTTTGAAAATTTGATAATATTTAAGTACTGATGTGCTTGAAACTTGATGCAGGACATATCATTCAGTCTATTGCACTAATCGCATCAAATTCGGCGGCTCTTTTGCCAGCTTACTGGGCTCTTCGGCAGCGAGTAATTTTCTTAGTTTACACTCATTTCAATGCTTTTGGTTTGTTTCTTTTCTCATCGAAAAGCTGCTGTTCATGTTCTAAATAGGAGTATGCAGAGTGGGTTCTGTTCACATCTAGCGGTATATCGAGCGCTCTATATCATGCATGTGATGTAGGCACCTGGTGCGTGTTAACTTACAACGTTTTACAGGTATAGGTAGTTGCTAGCTGCATCATTGCCATTCTCTGTGATATTATACTTGGTGATGAGATGGTAAATTTTTGTACTTCAGTTCATGGATTTCTGGCTCTCTTTCATGGCGGTGATTGGTACCTTTGTGTACTTATCCACGGCCAATGAAGCAGTCAAGAGGACAATACACACAGTTGTTGCCATTCTCACAGCTTTATTGGCCTTAACTAAGGCAACAAGGTATCTGAGATTTGGTTGAATGGTTATGATAATTAGCTCTTTGGAACTATCAGTAAGCCATTACATTGGTTTGCTCTTGATTCGCAGGGCGTCAAATATTATCATTGTATTAGCAATCGGGTCACTTGGTCTCCTCATTGGGTTTTTGGTAGAATTTGTTACCAAGTATAGATCGTATTGTGGGTTGGCTTCATTGAACATGCTCAACAGGTAACAAAAGGAATGCATTCCGTTTCCTAAAATCTTCAACATATAATAACCACAATGTGACAAATAATCATATTTTATGAGTTCTGTCATATTTTTGTTGTAGGCCGCGGGCAGTCAAAGAATGGATTAGTAATTTAATCAAGACGCTCAAGAAACGATTTCGTTGGGGCTTTGTGGCCGCCGGTCTTGTAGCCTTTACCATGGCAGCCATCAGTTTCAAAGTGGAAACCAGTTCAAGCTACTGGATTTGGCACAGGTGTGTGTACTTCAAGCGTCCAAATATGAGTAATAGCGGTTGGTACTACTTTATGAAAACTGACATATAAAAATTATGTGCAGTATTTGGCATTGCACCATCTACACATCTTCCTTCTTCTTTCTCTGTTCGAAGATTGCAATTGTAAATAACGAGAACCAAGCCCACAATGGAGCTGACAACTACGAGTTAACAAGACAAGACTCGCTACCAAGAAACTAAAGCATAAAGATAGAGGCTTTTACTAGATTCTTTCTGTGCTTTGTCCTAATATCGACCAAAAAAGTTTTAGAACAGAACAAGACATGGTGATGGGTAAATATATAGGATTTTCTCTCATTTCGATTCTTTCGATATGGCACCTGGACCTCACTTCCAATTCGTATCTCTAATCTCGTATCTCAAATTAATTATTTTTTATTTTATCTCAAAAACTGAAAATCTCATATGTGTTAATTTTACGAATTTTGAGAAAAGTTTTAAAGTTTTGAAATATATTGTTATATACTTTATTCACATCTTTAATGTATATAAGTAGTGTTCCGGTGATTTTTTTTGTCTATAATTATATTCATTCGTCAACAAATATCTCAATAAGATATTATGTGATTTTTCGAATTGTTTAACGTTAATTGTTAGAAATGTTAATCTAATAACTCTAATTTATTAATAACTATTTTATTTAAATATCTTATATTAAAATAATGTTTTCTAATTTTTTTTAAAACAGTTATCCTTGTCGAATTAATTGTCTTTTATTTTGTTCCAAAAAACCGAAAATCTCAAAGGGATTAGTACACGAATTTTGAAAAAATTGTCAAAGTTTTGAAATATGTTATTAAATATTTTATTCACATCATCGATGTATGTGAGTATTGTTTGAGTGATTTTTTCGTCCATAATTATCTTCATTCGCCAGAAACAAATATCCCAAAAAGATATTGCATGATTTTTTGAACGTTTAACTTAAAAATTGTTTAAAATGTTAATCTAAAAACTCTAATGTACTAATAACTATTTTATTCAAATATTTTATATTGAAAGAATGTTTTTTGATTTTTTTAAAACAGTTATGCTTGTCGAATTAATAATCTTTTATTTTGTCCCAAAAAATTGAAAATCTCAAATGGTTTAGTACATGGGTTTTGAGAAAATTGTTAAAGTTATGAAATATGTTGTTAAATACTTTATTCACATCTTCGATGTATTTGATTAGTGTTTGGGTGATTTTTTCGTCCATAATTATCTTCATTCGCCCAGAAACAAATATCCCAAAAGATATTGCATGATTTTTTGAAATTTTTAACTTAAAAATTATTAAAAATGTTAATCTAATACCTCTAATATACTAATAACTATTTTATTCAAAAACCTTATATTGAAAAAATATTTTCTGATTTTTTTTAAAACAGCTATACTTGTCGAATTAATTATATTTTATTTTGTTCTAAAAAATCAAAAATCTCATCAGGGTTAGTCCACGGGTTTTGAGAAAATTGTCTAAGTTTTGAAATATGTTGTTACATACTTTATTCACATCTTCGATGTATGTGAGTAGTGTTTGATGATTTTTTCGTCCATAATTATCTTCATTCGCCCAAAAACAAATATTCCAAAAAAATATTGCATGATTTTTCGAGTTATTTAACTTTAAGTGTTAAAAATGTTAATCTAATGACTCTATTGTACTAATAACTATTTTATTAAAAGATTTTATATTGAAAGAATGTTTTCTGATTTTTTTTAAAATAGTTATCATTGTCGAATTAATTTTCTTTGATTTTGCTCCAAAAAACCGAAAATCTTATATGGGTTAGTACACGAGAATTGAAAAAATTATCAAAGTTTTGAAATATGTTGTTAAATACTTTATTCACATCTTCGATGTATGTGAGTAGTGTTTGGATGATTTTTTCGTACATAATTATCTTCATTCGCCCAGAAACAAATATCCCAAAAAGATATTCCATGATTTTTCGAATTGTTTAACTTTAATTGTAAAAAATATTAATCTAATAGCTCTAATATATTAATAACTATTTTATTCAAATATCTTATATTGAAAGAATATTTTCTGATTTATTTTAAAACAGTTCTTTGTCGAATTAATTATCTTTTATTTTGTCTAAAAAAACCGAAAATCTCAAATGGGTTAGTACACGGCTTTTGAAAAAATTGTTAAAGTTTTGAAATATAATTTTAAATACTTTATTCACATCTTCGTTTTATGTGAGTAGTGTTTGAGTGATTTTTTCGTCCTTTATTATTTTTATTCGCCCAAAAACAAATATTACAAAAAGATATTACATGATTTTTTGAATTGTTTAGTTTAAAATTGTTAAAATATTAATCTGATGGCTCTAATGTACTAATAACTATTTTATTCAAATATCTTATATTGAAAAAAAATTTCTGATTTTTTTGAAAAAGTTATCCTTGTCGAATTAATTATCTTTTATTTTGTCTCAAAAAAACGAAAATCTCATAAGGGTTAGTCCGTGGCTTTTGAGAAAATTGTCAAAGTTTTAAAATATATTGTTAAATATTTTATTCACATCTCGATATATGTGAGCAGTGTTTGTGTGATTTTTTCGTCCATAATTATCTTTATTCGCCCAGAGACAAATATCCCAAAAAGATATTGCATGATTTTTCGAATTGTTTAACTTTAATTGTTAAAAATGTTAATCTAATAGTTCTGATGTACTAATAACTATTATATTCAAATATTTTATATTGAAATAATGTTTTCTGATTTTTTTAAATCAGTTATTCTTGTCGAATTAATTATCTTTTATTTTTTCCCAAAAAACCAAAAATCTCAAAGGGGTTAGTACACGGGTTTTGAGAAAATTGTCAAAGTTTTGAAATATGTTGTTAAATACTTTATTCACATCTTTGATATATGTGAGTAGTGTTTGGGTTATTTTTTCGTGCATAATTATCTTCATTCGCTAAAAAAAAATATTCCAAAAAGATATTGCATGATATTTCGAATTGTTTAACTTAAAATTTTTTTAAAATGTTAATTTAATGGCTCTAATGTACTAATAACTATTTTAATTTTTTTTAATTTTTTTAAAATAGTTATACTTGTGGAATAATTATCTCTTATTTTGTCCCAAAAAATCGAAAGCTCAAAGGGGTTAGTACACGGGTTTTGAAAAAATTGTCAAAGTTATGAAATATGTTGTTAAATACTTTATTCACATCTTCAATGTATGTGAGTACTGTTTGAGAGATTTTTTCGTCCATAATTTTTTTCATTCGCCCAAAAACAAATATCCCAAAAAGATATTGCATGATTTTTCGAATTGTTTAAATTTAATTGTTAAAAATGTTAATCTAATAGCTCTAATGTACTAATAACTATTTTATTAAAAGATCGAAATAATGTTTTCTGATTTATTTTAAAACAGTTATCATTGTCGAATTAATTGTCTTTGATTATACCCCAAAAACGCGAAAATCTTATAAGAGTTAGTTCACGGGTTTTGAAAAAGTTGTCAAAGTTTCAAAATATGCTGTTAAATACTTTATTCACATCTTCGATGGATGTGAGTAGTGTTTGGCTAATTTTTTCGTCCATAATTATCTTCATTCGCTGAGAAACAAATATTTCAAAAAGATATTTCATGATTTTTCTAATTGTTTAACTTAAATTTTTTTAAAAATGTTAATCTAATGGCTCTAATGTACTAATAACTATTTTCTTCAAATATCTTATGTTGAAAGAATTTTTTCTATTTTTTTAAAACAGTTATACTTGTCGAATAATTATCTTTTATTTTGTTCCAAAAAACCGAAAGCTCAAAGGGGTTAGTACACGGGTTTTCAGAAAATTGTCAAAATTTTGAAATATGTTGTTAAATACTTTATTCACATCTTTGATATATGTGAGTAGTGTTTGTGTGATTTTTTCGTGCATAATTATCTTCATTCGCTCAAAAACAAATATTCCAAAAAGATATTGCATGATATTTCGAATTGTTTAACTTAAATTTTTTTTAAAATGTTAATTTAAAGGCTCTAATGTACTAATAACTATTTTATTCCAATATCTTATATATATTGAAAGAATGTTTTCTAATTTTTTTTAAACAGTTATACTTGTCGAATTAATTATCTTTTATTTTGTCCCAAAAAACCGAAAATCTCATATGGGTTAGTCTACGAGATTTGAGAAAATTTTTAAAACTTTGAAATATGTTGTTAAATACTTTATTCACATATTCGATGTAAGTGAATAGTGTTTGGGCGATTTTTTGTCCATAGTTATATACATTCGCCCTGAAACAAATATTCCAAAAAGATATTGCATGATTTTTCGAATTGTTTAACTTAAGAATAGTTAAAAATGTTAATCTAATGACTCTAATGTACTAATAACTATTTTATTCAAATATCTTATATTTAAAGAATGTTTTCTGATTTTTTTAAATTAGTTATTTTTTTGAATTAATTATCTTTTATTTTATACTAAAAACCGAAAATCTCATAGCGGTTAGTATACGGGTTAAGAGAAAATTGTTAAAGTTTTAAAATATGTTTTTAAATACTTTATTCACATCTTCGATGTATGTGAGTAGTGTTTGGGTGATTGTTTCGTCCATCATTATCATCATTCGCACATAAAAAATATCCCAGAAAGATATTGCAAGATTTTTCGAATTGTTTAACTTAAAAATTATTAATCTAATGGCTCTAATGTACTAACAGCTATTTTATTCAAATATTTTATATTGAAAAAATGTTTTCTAATTTTTTTAAAGCAGTTATACGTGTCGAATTAATTATCTTTTATTTTGTCCCAAAAAACCAAAAATCTCATAGGGGTTAGTACACGGGTTTTGAGAAAATTGTCAAAGTTTTGAAATATGTTGTTAAATACTTTATTCACATCTTCGATGTATATGAATAGTGTTTGGGTAATTTTTTCGTCCATAATTATCCTCATTCGCCCAGAAACAAATATTCCAAAAAGATATTGCATGATTTTTCGAATTGTTTAACTTTAATTGTTAAAAATATTAATGTAATGGCTCTAATGTAATAATAACTATTTTATTCAAATATTTAATATTGAAAGAATTTTTTTGATTTATTTTAAAATTGTAATCTTTGTCGAATTCATTATATTTTATTTTGTCCCAAAAACCGAAATTTTTAAAGGGGTTAGTACACGGGTTTTGAAAAAATTGTCAAAGTTTTGAAATAAATTGTTAAATATTTTATTCACATCTTTGATATATGTGAGTAGTGTTTGGGTGATTTTTTCGTCCATAATTATTTTCATTCGCCCATAAACAAATATCCCAAAAATATATTGCGTGATTTTTGGAATTGTTTAACTTTAATTGTTATAAATATTAATCTAATAGCTCTAATGTATTATTAATTATTTTATTCAAATATTTTATATTGAAAAAATATTTTCTGATTTTTTAAAACAGTTATCCATGTCGAATTAGTTATTTTTTATTTTATCTCGAAAAACCAAAACTCTCGAAAGGGTTAGTACACGGGTTTTGAGAAATTTGTCAAAGTTTTGAAATATGTTGTTAAATATTTTATTCACATCTTCGATGTATGTGAGTAGTGTTTGGGTGATTTTTTCGTCCATAATTATCTTCATTGCCCAGAAACAAATATCCCAAAACGATATTGCATGATTTTTCGAATTGTTTAACTTTAATTGTTAAAAATGTTAATCTAATAATATCTAATGTACTAATGACTATTTTATTCAAGTATTTAATATTGAAATAATGTTGTCTGATTTATTTTAAAATTATTATACTTGTCAAATTAATTATATTTTATTTTATCACAAAAAACCGAAAATTTCAAAGGGGTTAGTCCATGGGTTTTGAGAAAATTGTCAAAGTTTTTAAATATATTTTTAAATACTTTATTCACATCTTCGATATATGGAGTAGTGTTTGGATGATTTTTTCGTCCAAAATTATTTTCATTCGCCCAGAAACAAATATTACGAAATGATATTGCTTGACTTTTTGAATTGTTTAACTTTAATTGTTGAAAATGTTAATCTAATAGCTCTAATATACTAATAACTATTTTATTTCAATATTTAAAAAATAAATATTACATGATTTTTTGAATTGTTTAACTTTAATTGTTAGAAATGTTAATCTAATAGCTCTAATGTACTATTAAATATTATATTCAAATATCTTATATTGAAAGAATATTTTCTGATTTTTTTTTAAAACAGTTATACGTGTCGAATTAATTATTTTTTATTTTGTCCTAAAACACAGAAAATCTTAAAGGGGTTAGTACACTGGTTTTGAGAAAATTGTCAAAGTTTTGAAATATGTTGTTAAATACTTTATTCACATCTTCGATGTGTGTGAGTAGTATTTGGGTGATTGTTTCGTCCATAATTATCTTCATTCGCACAGAAACAAATATCCCAAAAAGATATTGCATGATTTTTCGAATTGTATAACTTCAATTGTTAAAAATTATAAAAAATGTTAATCTAATGGCTCTAATCTACTAATAACTATTTTATTCAAATATCTTATATTAAAAAAATGTTTCCTAAATTTTTTAAAACAATTATACTTGTCAAATTAATTATCTTTTATTTTGTCTCAAAAAACCGAAAATCTCAAAGGAGTTAGTCCACGGGTTTTGAGAAAATTGTCAAAATTTTGAAATATGTTGTTAAATACTTTATTCACATCTTCGATGTGTGTGAGTAGTGTTTGAGTGATTTTTTCGTCCATAATTATCTTCATTCGCACATAAACAAATATCCCAAAAAGATATTATATGATTTTTCGAATTGTTTACCTTAAAAATTGTAAAAAAATGTTAATCTAATGGCTCTAATCTACTAATAACTATTTTATTCAAATATCTTATATTGAAAAATATTTTCTAATTTTTTTAAAACAGTTATACTTGTCGAATTAATTATCTTTAATTTTATCCAAAAAACCAAAAATCTCAAAGGGGTTAGTACACGGGTTTTGAGAAAATTGTCAAAGTTTTGAAATATGTTGTTAAATATTTTATTCACATCTTCGATGTATGTGAATAGTGTTTAGGTAGTTTTTTCGTCCATAATTATTTTCATTCCCCCATAAACAAATATCCCAAAAAGATATTACATGATTTTTCGAATTGGTTAACTTTAACTATTAAAAATATTAATATAATAGCTCTAGTGAAATAATAACTATTTTATTCAAATGTCTTATAATGAAAACATATTTTACGTTTTTTTTAAACGGTTATCCTCGTCGAATTAATTATATTTTATTTTGCAACAAAAAACCGAAAATCTCAAAGGGAACATACACGGGTTTTGAGAAAATTCTCAAAGTTTTGAAATATGTTGTTAAATATTTTATTCACATCTTCGATGTATGTTAATAGTGTTTGGGTGATTTTTTCGTCCATAATTATCTTCATTCTCCCATAAACAAATATTTCAAAAAGATATTGCATGATTTTTCGAATTGTTTAATTTTAATTGTTAGAAAAGTTAACCTAATAGCTCTAATGTACTATTAAATATTCTATTCAAATATCTTATATTGAAAGAATATTTTCTGATTTTTTTTAAAACAGTTATTCTTGTCGAATTAATTATATTTTATTTTGTTCTAAAACACCGAAAATCTCAAAAGGGTTAGCACAACGGTTTTGAAAAAATTATCAAAGTTTTGAAATATGTTGTTAAATACTCTATTCACATCTTCGATGTATATGAGTAGTGTTTGGGTAATTTTTCGTCCATAATTATCCTCATTCGCCCAGAAACAAATATTCCAAAAAGATATTGCATGATTTTTCGAATTGTTTAACTTTAATTGTTAAAAATATTAATGTAATGGCTCTAATGTAATAATAACTATTTTATTCAAATATTTAATATTGAAAGAATTTTTTCTGATTTATTTTAAAATTTTTATCTTTGTCGAATTAATTATATTTTATTTTGTCCCAAAAAACCGAAAATTTTAAAGGAGTTAGTCCACGGGTTTTGAGAAAATTGTCAAAATTTTGAAATATGTTGTTAAATACTTTATTCACATCTTCGATGTATATGAGTAGTGTTTGGGTAATTGTTTCGTCCATAATTATCCTCATTCGCCCAGAAACAAATATTCCAAAAAGATATTGCATGATTTTTTGAATTGTTTAACTTTAATTGTTAAAAATATTAATGTAATGGCTCTAATGTAATAATAACTATTTTATTCAAATATTTAATATTGAAAGAATTTTTTCTGATTTATTTTAAAATTGTTATCTTTGTCGAATTAATTATATTTTATTTTGTCCCAAAAAACCGAAAATTTTAAAGGGGTTAGTACACGGGTTTTGAGAAAATTGTCAAAGTTTTGAAATATGTTGTTAAATACTTTATTCACATCTTCGATGTATATGAGTAGTGTTTGGGTAATTTTTTCGTCCATAATTATCCTCATTCGCCCAGAAACAAATATTCCAAAAAGATATTGCATGATTTTTCGAATTGTTTAACTTTAATTGTTAAAAATATTAATGTAATGGCTCTAATGTAATAATAACTATTTTATTCAAATATTTAATATTGAAAGAATTTTTTTGATTTATTTTAAAATTGTAATCTTTGTCGAATTCATTATATTTTATTTTGTCCCAAAAAACCGAAAATTTTAAAGGAGTTAGTCCACGGGTTTTGAGAAAATTGTCAAAGTTTTGAAATATGTTGTTAAATACTTTATTCACATCTTTGATGTATATGAGTTTGGGTAATTTTTTCGTCCATAATTATCCTCATTCGCCCAGAAACAAATATTCCAAAAAGATATTGCATGATTTTTCGAATTGTTTAACTTTAATTGTTAAAAATATTAATGTAATGGCTCTAATGTAATAATAACTATTTTATTCAAATATTTAATATTGAAAGAATTTTTTTGATTTATTTTAAAATTGTAATCTTTGTCGAATTCATTATATTTTATTTTGTCCCAAAAACCGAAATTTTTAAAGGGGTTAGTACACGGGTTTTGAAAAAATTGTCAAAGTTTTGAAATAAATTGTTAAATATTTTATTCACATCTTTGATATATGTGAGTAGTGTTTGGGTGATTTTTTCGTCCATAATTATTTTCATTCGCCCAGAAACAAATATCCCAAAAATATATTGCGTGATTTTTTGAATTGTTTAACTTTAATTGTTATAAATATTAATCTAATAGCTCTAATGTATTATTAATTATTTTATTCAAATATTTTATATTGAAAGAATATTTTCTGATTTTTTAAAACAGTTATCCATGTCGAATTAGTTATTTTTTATTTTATCTCGAAAAACCAAAACTCTCGAAAGGGTTAGTACACGGGTTTTGAGAAAATTGTCAAAGTTTTGAAATATGTTGTTAAATATTTTATTCACATCTTCGATGTATGTGAGTAGTGTTTGGGTGATTTTTTCGTCCATAATTATCTTCATTGCCCAGAAACAAATATCCCAAAACGATATTGCATGATTTTTCGAATTGTTTAACTTTAATTGTTAAAAATGTTAATCTAATAATATCTAATGTACTAATAACTATTTTATTCAAGTATTTAATATTGAAATAATGTTGTCTGATTTATTTTAAAATTATTATACTTGTCAAATTAATTATATTTTATTTTATCACAAAAAACCGAAAATTTCAAAAGGGTTAGTCCATGGGTTTTGAGAAAATTGTCAAAGTTTTTAAATATATTTTTAAATACTTTATTCACATCTTCGATATATGGAGTAGTGTTTGGATGATTTTTTCGTCCAAAATTATTTTCATTCGCCAAAACAAATATCCAAAAGATATTGCATGATTTTTTGAATTGTTTAACTTTAATTGTTAGAAATGTTAATCTAATAGCTCTAATGTACTATTAAATATTTATTCAAATATCTATATTGAAAGAATATTTTCTGATTTTTTTTTAAAACAGTTATACGTGTCGAATTAATTATTTTTTATTTTGTCCTAAAACACAGAAAATCTTAAAGGGGTTAGTACACTGGTTTTGAGAAAATTGTCAAAGTTTTGAAATATGTTGTTAAATACTTTATTCACATCTTCGATGTGTGTGAGTAGTATTTGGGTGATTGTTTCGTCCATAATTATCTTCATTCGCACAGAAACAAATATCCCAAAAAGATATTGCATGATTTTTCGAATTGTATAACTTCAATTGTTAAAAATTATAAAAAATGTTAATCTAATGGCTCTAATCTACTAATAACTATTTTATTCAAATATCTTATATTAAAAAAATGTTTCCTAAATTTTTTAAAACAATTATACTTGTCAAATTAATTATCTTTTATTTTGTCTCAAAAAACCGAAAATCTCAAAGGAGTTAGTCCACGGGTTTTGAGAAAATTGTCAAAATTTTGAAATATGTTGTTAAATACTTTATTCACATCTTCGATGTGTGTGAGTATTGTTTGGGTGATTTTTTCGTCCATAATTATCTTCATTCGCACATAAACAAATATCCCAAAAAGATATTGTATGATTTTTCGAATTGTTTACGTTAAAAATTGTAAAAAAATGTTAATCTAATGGCTCTAATCTACTAATAACTATTTTATTCAAATATCTTATATTGAAAAATATTTTCTAATTTTTTTAAAACAGTTATACTTGTCGAATTAATTATCTTTAATTTTATCCAAAAAACCAAAAATCTCAAAGGGGTTAGTACACGGGTTTTGAGAAAATTGTCAAAGTTTTGAAATATGTTGTTAAATATTTTATTCACATCTTCGATGTATGTGAATAGTGTTTAGGTAGTTTTTTCGTCCATAATTATTTTCATTCCCCCATAAACAAATATCCCAAAAAGATATTACATGATTTTTCGAATTGGTTAACTTTAACTATTAAAAATATTAATATAATAGCTCTAGTGAAATAATAACTATTTTATTCAAATGTCTTATAATGAAAACATATTTTACGTTTTTTTTAAACGGTTATCCTCGTCGAATTAATTATATTTTATTTTGCAACAAAAAACCGAAAATCTCAAAGGGAACATACACGGGTTTTGAGAAAATTCTCAAAGTTTTGAAATATGTTGTTAAATATTTTATTCACATCTTCGATGTATGTTAATAGTGTTTGGGTGATTTTTTCGTCCATAATTATCTTCATTCTCCCATAAACAAATATTTCAAAAAGATATTGCATGATTTTTCGAATTGTTTAATTTTAATTGTTAGAAAAGTTAACCTAATAGCTCTAATGTACTATTAAATATTCTATTCAAATATCTTATATTGAAAGAATATTTTCTGATTTTTTTTAAAACAGTTATTCTTGTCGAATTAATTATATTTTATTTTGTTCTAAAACACCAAAAATCTCAAAAGGGTTAGCACAACGGTTTTGAAAAAATTATCAAAGTTTTGAAATATGTTATTAAATACTTTATTCACATCTTCGATGTATATGAGTAGTGTTTGGGTAATTTTTCGTCCATAATTATCCTCATTCGCCCAGAAACAAATATTCCAAAAAGATATTGCATGATTTTTCGAATTGTTTAACTTTAATTGTTAAAAATATTAATGTAATGGCTCTAATGTAATAATAACTATTTTATTCAAATATTTAATATTGAAAGAATTTTTTCTGATTTATTTTAAAATTTTTATCTTTGTCGAATTAATTATATTTTATTTTGTCTCAAAAAACCGAAAATTTTAAAGGAGTTAGTCCACGGGTTTTGAGAAAATTGTCAAAATTTTGAAATATGTTGTTAAATACTTTATTCACATCTTCGATGTATATGAGTAGTGGTTGGGTAATTTTTTCGTCCATAATTATCTTCATTCGCCCAGAAACAAATATTCGAAAAAGATATTGCATGATTTTTTGAATTGTTTAACTTTAATTGTTAAAAATATTAATATAATGGCTCTAATGTAATAATAACTATTTTATTCAAATATTTAATATTGAAAGAATTTTTTCTGATTTATTTTAAAATTGTTATCTTTGTCGAATTAATTATATTTTATTTTGTCCCAAAAAACCGAAAATTTTAAAGGGGTTAGTACACGGGTTTTGAGAAAATTGTCAAAGTTTTGAAATATGTTGTTAAATACTTTATTCACATCTTCGATGTATATGAGTAGTGTTTCGGTAATTTTTTCGTCCATAATTATCCTCATTCGCCCAGAAACAAATATTCCAAAAAGATATTGCATGATTTTTCGAATTGTTTAACTTTAATTATTAAAAAGATTAATGTAATGGCTCTAATGTAATAATAACTATTTTATTCAAATATTTAATATTGAAAGAATTTTTTTGGTTTATTTTAAAATTGTAATCTTTGTCGAATTCATTATATTTTATTTTATCCCAAAAACCGAAATTTTTAAAGGGGTTAGTACACGGGTTTTGAAAAAATTGTCAAAGTTTTGAAATAAATTGTTAAATATTTTATTCACATCTTTGATATATATGAGTAGTGTTTGTATGATTTTTTCGTCCATAATTATTTTCATTCGCCCAGAAACAAATATCCCAAAAATATATTGCGTGATTTTTTGAATTGTTTAACTTTAATTGTTATAAATATTAATCTAATAGCTCTAATGTACTATTAATTATTTTATTCAAATATTTTATATTGAAAGAATATTTTCTGATTTTTTTAAAACAGTTATCCATGTCGAATTAGTTATTTTTTATTTTATCTCGAAAAACCAAAACTCTCGAAAGGGTTAGTACACGGGTTTTGAGAAAATTGTCAAAGTTTTGAAATATGTTGTTAAATATTTTATTCACATCTTCGATGTATGTGAGTAGTGTTTGGGTGATTTTTTCGTCCATAATTATCTTCATTGCCCAGAAACAAATATCCCAAAACGATATTGCATGATTTTTCGAATTGTTTAACTTTAATTGTTAAAAATGTTAATCTAATAATATCTAATGTACTAATAACTATTTTATTCAAGTATTTAATATTGAAATAATGTTGTCTGATTTATTTTAAAATTATTATACTTGTCAAATTAATTATATTTTATTTTATCACAAAAAACCGAAAATTTCAAAGGGGTTAGTCCATGGGTTTTGAGAAAATTGTCAAAGTTTTTAAATATATTTTTAAATACTTTATTCACATCTTCGATATATGGAGTAGTGTTTGGATGATTTTTTCGTCCAAAATTATTTTCATTCGTCCAGAAACAAATATTACGAAAAGATATTGCTTGACTTTTTGAATTTTTTAACTTTAATTGTTGAAAATGTTAATCTAATAGCTCTAATATACTAATAACTATTTTATTCAAAGATCTTATGTTGATAGAATGTTTTCTGATGTTTTCAAATCAGTTACCCTTGTCGAATGAATTATATTTTATTTTGTCCCGAAAAACCAAAAATCTCATAGGTGTTAGTCCACGGGTTTTGAGAAATATGTCAAAGTTTTGAAATATGCTTTTAACTACTTTATTCACATCTTGGATATATATGAGCAGTGTACGTGTGATTTTTTTATCCATAAATATCTTCATTGGCCCAGAAACAAATATCACAAATCGATATTGCATTATTTTTCAAATTGTTTAAATTTAATTATTATAAATGTTGATCTAATGGCTCTATTGTATTAATAACTGTTTTATTCAAAGATCTTATGTTGAAAGAATGTTTTCTGATGTTTTCAAAACAGTTACCCTTGTCGAATGAATTATCTTTTATTTTGTCCCGAAAAACCGAAAATCTCATAGGTGTTAGTCCACGGGTTTTGAGAAATATGTCAAAATTTTGAAATATATTTTTAACTACTTTATTCACATCTTGGATATATGTGAGTAGTGTACGGATGATTTTTCGTCCATAAATATCTTCCTTGGCCCAGAAACAAATATTGCAAATCGATATTGCATTATTTTTCGAATTGTTTAACTTTAATTGTTATAAATATTGATCTAATGGCTTTAGTTTAATAATAACTGTTTTATTCAAAAATCTTATGTTGAAAGAATATTTTCTGATGTTTTTAAAAGAGTTAACCTTGTCGTATGAATTATCTTTTATTTTCTTCTGAAAAACCAAAAATCTCATAGGTATTAGTCCACGGGTTTTGAAAAATATGTCAAAGTTTTAAAATATATTTTAAACTACTTTATTTAAATCTTGGATATATGTGAGTAGTGTACGCGTGATTATTTCATCCATAAATATCTTTTTTGGCCCAAAAACAAATATTGCAAATCGATATTTCATTATTTTTCGTATTATTTAACTTTAATTGTTATAAAAGTTGATCTAATGGCTCTAGTTTACTAATAACTGTTTTATTGAAAGATCTAATGTTGAAAGAATGTTTTCTGATGTTTTCAAAACAATTACCCTTGTCGAATGAATTCTATATTTTTTTATCCCGAAAAACCGAAAATCTCATAGGTGTTAGTCCACGGATTTTGAGAAATATGTCAAAGTTATGAAATATGCTTTTAACTACTTTATTCACATTTTGGATATATGTGCGTAGTGTACGGGAGATTTTTTCGTACATAAATATCTTTTTGGCCCAGAAACAAATATCACAAATCGATATTGCATTATTTTTTGAATTGTTTAAATTTAATTATTATAAATGTTGATCTAATGGCTCTAGTGTACTAATAAATGTTTTATTCAAAGATCTTATGTTGAAAGAATGTTTTCTGATCTTTTCAAAACAGTTATCCTTGTCAAATAAATTATCTTTTATTTTGTCCCAAAAAACCGAAAATCTCATAGGTGTTAGTCCACGGGTTTTGAGAAATATGTCAAAATTTTGAAATATATTTTTAACTACTTGATTCACATCTTGGATATATGTGAGTAGTGTACGGATGATTTTTCGTCCATAAATATCTTCCTTGGCCCAGAAACAAATATTGCAAATCGATATTGCATTATTTTTCGAATTGTTTAACTTTAATTGTTATAAATGTTGATCTAATGGCTTTAGTTTAATAATAACTGTTTTATTCAAAAATCTTATGTTGAAAGAATATTTTCTGATGTTTTTAAAAGAGTTAACCTTGTCGTATGAATTATCTTTTATTTTCTTCTGAAAAACCAAAAATCTCATAGGTATTAGTCCACGGGTTTTGAAAAATATGTCAAAGTTTTAAAATATATTTTAAACTACTTTATTTAAATCTTGGATATATGTGAGTAGTGTACGCGTGATTATTTCATCCATCAATATCTTTTTTGGCCCAAAAACAAATATTGCAAATCGATATTTCATTATTTTTGGTATTATTTAACTTTAATTGTTATAAATATTGATCTAATGGCTCTAGTTTACTAATAACTGTTTTATTGAAAGATCTAATGTTGAAAGAATATTTTCTGATGTTTTCAAAACAATTACCCTCATCGAATGAATTATATATTTTTTATCCCGAAAAACCGAAAATCTCATAGGTGTTTGTCCACGGGTTTTGAGAAATATATCAAAGTTTTGAAATATGTTTTTAACTACTTTATTCACATCTTGGATATATGTGAGTAGTGTACGGGTGATTTTTTTGTCCATAAATATCTTCCTTGGCCCAGAAACAAATATTGCAAATGAATATAGCATTATTTTTCGAATTGTTTAACTTTAATTGTTATAAATGTTGATATAATAGCTCTAGTTTAATAATAACTATTTTATTCAAAGATTTTATGTTGAAAGAATATTTTCTGATGTTTTTATAACAGTTAACCTTGTCGTATGAATTATATTTTATTTTGTTCTGAAAAACTGAAAATCTCATAAGTGTTAGTCCACGGGTTTTGAAAAATATGTCAAAGTTTGAAATATTCTTTTAAATACTTTATTCACATCTTGGATATATGTGAGTGTACGGATGATTTTTCGTCCATAAATATCTTCCTTGGCCAGAAACAAATATAAAATCGATATTGCATTATTTTTTCAATTGTTAACTTTAATTGTTATAAATATTGATCTAATGCTCTAGTCTACTAATAACTATTTTATTCAAAGATCTTATGTTGAAAGAATGTTTACTGATTTTTTTCAAAACAGTTACTCTTGTCGAATGAATTATCTTTTATTTTGTCTCGAAAACCAAAAATCTCATAGGTGTTAGTCCACGGGTTTTGAAAAATATGTCAAAATTTTGAAATATGCTTTTAACTACTTTATTCACATCTTGGATATATGGGGTGATTTTTCGTCCATAAATATTTTCTTTGGCCCAGAAACAAATATCGCAAATCGATATTTCATTATTTTTCGAATTGTTTAACTTTAATTGTTATAAATATTGATATAATGGCTCTAGTCTACTAATAACTGTTTTATTCAAATATCTTATGTTGAAATAATGTTTTATGATGTTTTCAAAACAGTTACTCTTGCCGAATGAATTATCTTTTATTTTATCCCGAAAAACCAAAAATCTTAATCCACGGATTTTGATAAATATGTAAAAGTTTTAAAATATGCTTTTAACTACTTTATTCACATATTTGATATATGTGAATAGTGTGGGTGATTTTTCGTCCATAAATTCTTATCCTAAACAAATATCAAATCGATATTGCATTATTTTTCAATTGTTTAACTTTAATTGTTATAAATGTTGATCTAATGGCTCTAGTTTATTAATAACTATTTTATTCAAAAAATTATGTTGAAAGAATGTTTTCTGATGTTTTCAAAACAGTTTACCATGTCGAATGAATTAATCTTATATTTTGTAAGGAAAAACCGAAAATCTCATAGGTATTAGTTTGTACGGGTTTTGAGAAATATGTCAAAGTTTTGAAATATTTTTAACTACTTTATTCACATCTTGGATATATGTGGTCAGTGTATGGGTGATTTTTTTCCATAATTATCTTCCTTGGCAGAAACAAATATCTAAATCGATATTGCATTATTTTTTTGAATTATTTAACTTTATTGTATAAATATTGATCTAATGGATCTAGTACTAATAAATATTTTATTCAAAAATCTTATGTTGAAAGAATATTTTCTGATGTTTTTAAAAGAGTTAACCTTGTCGTAAGATTTATCTTTTATTTTGTTCTGAAAAACCAAAAATCTCATAGGTGTTAGTCCACGGGTTTTGAAAAATATGTCAAAGTTTTAAAATATATTTTAAACTATTTTATTTAAATTTTGGATATATGTGAGTAGTGTACGCGTGATTATTTCATCCATAAATATCTTTTTTGGCCCAAAAACAAATATTGCAAATCGATATTTCATTATTTTTCGTATTATTTAACTTTAATTGTTATAAATGTTGATCTAATGGCTCTAGTTTACTAATAACTGTTTTATTAAAAGATCTAATGTTGAAAGAATGTTTTCTGATGTTTTCAAAACAATTACCCTTGTCGAATGAATTCTATATTTTTTTATCCCGAAAAACCGAAAATCTCATAGGTGGTGTTAGTCCACGGATTTTGAGAAATATGTCAAAGTTATGAAATATGCTTTTAACTACTTTATTCACATCTTGGATATATATGAGTATTGTGAAAGTGATTTTTTCGTCCATAAATATCTTCATTGGTCCAGAAAAAAATATCACAAATCGATATTGCATTATTTTTCAAATTGTTTAAATTTAATTATTATAAATACTGATCTAAGGGCTCTATTGTATTAATAACTGTTTTATTCAAATATCTTATGTTGAAAGAATATTTTCTGATGTTTTCAAAACAGTTACCCTTGTCGAATGAATTATCTTTTATTTTTTCCCAAAAAACCGAAAATCTCATAGATGTTAGTGCACGGGTTTTGAGAAATATGTCAAAGTTTTGAAATATGCTTTTAACTACTTTATTCACATTTTGGATATATGTGCGTAGTGTACGGGAAATTTTTTCGTACATAAATATCTTTTTGGCCCAGAAACAAATATCACAAATCGATATTGCATTATTTTTCGAATTGTTTAAATTTAATTATTATAAATGTTGATCTAACGGCTCTAGTGTACTAATAACTGTTTTATTCAAAGATCTTATGTTGAAAGATTATTTTTTGATGTTCTCAAAACAGTTACACTTGTCGAATGAATTATCTTTTATTTTGTCCCGAAAAAACCAAAAATCTCATAGGTGTTATTACTACACGGGTTTTGAGAAATATGTCAAAGTTTTGAAATATGCTTTTAACTATTTTATTCACATTTTGGATATATGTGAGTAGTGTACGAGTGATATTTTCGTCCATAAATATCTTCTCTGGCCCAGAAACAAATATTGCAAATCGATATTTCATTATTTTTCGAATTGTTTAACTTTAATTGTTATAAATATTGATCTAATGGGTCTAGTCTATTAATAAATGTTTTATTCAAAGATCTTATGTTGAAAGAATGTTTTCTGATGTTTTCAAAACAATTACCCTTGTCGAATGAATTATTTTTATTTTGTCGAAAAGAAAAATCTCATGGTGTTAGTCCACGTTTTGAGAAATATGTCAAAATTTTAAATATGTTTTTACCTACTTTATTCACATTTTGGATATATGTGAGAATTATGCGGGTGATTTTTTCCATAAATATCTTCCTTATCCGAAACAAATATCGCAAATCGATATTGCATTATTTTTCGAATTGTTTAACTTTAATTGTTATAAATGTTGATCTAATGGCTCTAGTTTACTAATAACTGTTTTATTGAAAGATCTAATGTTGAAAGAATGTTTTCTGATGTTTTCAAAACAATTACCCTTGTCGATTGAATTCTATATTTTTTTATCCCGAAAAACCGAAAATCTCATAGTGTTAGTCCACGGATTTTGAGAAATATGTCAAAGTTATGAAATATGCTTTTAACTACTTTATTCACATCTTGGATATATGTGAGTATTGTGAAAGTGATTTTTTCGTCCATAAATATCTTCATTGGTCCAGAAAAAAATATCACAAATCGATATTGCATTATTTTTCAAATTGTTTAAATTTAATTATTATAAATACTGATCTAATGGCTCTATTGTATTAATAACTGTTTTATTCAAATATCTTATGTTGAAAGAATGTTTTCTGATGTATTCAAAACAGTTACCCTTGTCGAATGAATTATCTATTATTTTATCCCGAAAAACTGAAAATCTCATAGGTGTTAGTCCACGGGTTTTGAGAAATATATCAAAGTTTTGAAATATGTTTTTAACTACTTTATTCACATCTTGGATATATGTGAGTAGTGTACGGGTGATTTTTTTGTCCATAAATATCTTCCTTGGCCCAGAAACAAATATTGCAAATGAATATAGCATTATTTTTCGAATTGTTTAACTTTAATTGTTATAAATGTTGATATAATAGCTCTAGTTTAATAATAACTATTTTATTCAAAGATTTTATGTTGAAAGAATATTTTCTGATGTTTTTATAACAGTTAACCTTGTCGTATGAATTATATTTTATTTTGTTCTGAAAAACTGAAAATCTCATAGGTGTTAAGTACACGGGTTTTGAGAAATATGTCAAAGTTTTGAAATATGTTTTTAACTACTTTATTCATATCTTGGATATATGTGAGTAGTATACGGGTGAATATTTTGTCCATCAGTATCTTCATTGGCCCAGAAACAAATATCTCATATCGATATTGCATTATTTTTCGAATTGTTTAACTTTAATTGTTATAAATGTTGATCTAATGGTTGTAGTTAACTAATAACTGTTTTATTAAAAGATCTTATGTTAAAAGATTGTTTTCTGATGTTTTCAAAATAGTTACCCTTGTCGAATGAATTATCTTTTATTTTGTCCCAAAAAACCAAAAATCTCATTGGTGGTTAGTCCACGGGTTTTGAGAAATATGTCAAAGTTTTGAAATATGCTTTTAACTACTATATTCACATCTTGGATATATGTAAGTAGTGTATGGGTGATTGTTTCGTAAATAATTATCTTCCTTGGCCCACAAACAAATATCGCAAATCGATATTGTATTATTTTTCGAATTGTTTAACTTTAATTGTTATAAATGTTGATCAAATATCTTTTGTCTACTAATAACTATTTTATTCAAAGATCTTATGTTGAAATAATGTTTTATAATGTTTTTAATACAATTACCTTTGTCGAATAAATTATCTTTTATTTTATCCCGAAAAACCGAAAATCTCATAGGTGTTAATCCACGGGTTTTGAGAAATATGTCAAAGTTTTGAAATATGCTTTTAACTACTTTATTCACATCTTGGATATATGTGCGTAGTGTACGGGAGATTTTTTCGTACATAAATATCTTTTTGGCCCAGAGACAAATATCACAAAAGCATATTACATTATTTTTCAAATTGTTTAACTTAAATTGTTATAAATGTTGATCTAATGGCTCTAGTGTACTAATAACTATTTTATTCAAAGATTTTATGTTGAAAGAATGTTTTCTGATGTTTTCAAAACAGTTATCCTTGTCGAATGAATTATCTTTTATTTTGTCCCGAAAAACCGAAAATCTCATAGGTGTTAGTCCACGGGTTTTGAGAAATATGTCAAAATTTTGAAATATATTTTTAACTAATTTATTCACATCTTGGATATATGTGAGTAGTGTACGGATGATTTTTCGTCCATAAATATCTTCCTTGGCCCAGAAACAAATATCAAAATCGATATTGCATTATTTTTCAATTGTTTAACTTTAATTGTTATAAATGTTGATCTAATGGCTCTAATCTACTAATAACTGTTTTATTCAAAGATATTATGTTGAAAGAATGTTTTCTGATGTTTTCAAAACAGTTACCCTTGTCGAATGAATTATCTTTTATTTTGTCCCTAAAAAACCAAAATCTCATAGGTGTTAGTCCACGGGTTTTGAGAAATAAGTCAAAGATTTGAAATATTCTTTTAAATACTTTATTCACATCTTGGATATATGTGAGTAGTGTACGGATGATTTTCCGTCCATAAATATCTTCCTTGACCCAGAAACAAATATCGCAAATCGATAATACATTATTTTTTGAGTCGTTAAACTTTAATTGTTATAAATATTGATCCAATTGCTCTAGTCTACTAATAACTATTTTATTCAAAGATCTTACGTTGAAAGAATGTTTACTGATTTTTTCAAAGCAGTTACTCTTGTCGAATTAATTATCTTTTATTTTGTCTCGAAAAACCAAAAATCTCATAGGTGTTAGTCCATGGGTTTTGAAATATATGTCAAAATTTTGAAATATGCTTTTAACTACTTTATTCACATCTTGGATATATGTGAGTAGTGTACGGGTGATTTTTTCTCCATAAACATCTTTCTTGTCCCAGAAACAAATAATGCAATCCGATATTGCATTATTTTTCGAATCGTTGAACTTTGATATTTATAAATGTTGATTTAATGGCTCTAATCTACAAATAAATATTTTATTCAAATATTTTATGTTGAAAGAATGTTTTCTGATGTTTTCAAAACAGTTGCCATTGTCAAATGAATTATCTTTTATTTTGTACTGAAAAAGCGAAAATCTCATAGGTGTTAGTTAGTCCACGAGTTTTGAAAAATATGTCAAAGTTTTGAAATATGCTTTTAACTACTTTATTCACATCTTGGATATATGTGAATAGTGTACGGGTGGTTTTTTCGTCCATAATTATATTCCTTGGCCCATAAACAAATATTGCAAATCGATATTGCATTATTTTTCGAATTATTTAACCTTAATTGTTATAAATGTTGATCTAATGGCTCTAGTTTATTAATAACTATTTTATTCAAAAAAATTATGTTGAAAGAATGTTTTCTGATGTTTTCAAAACAGTTTACCATGTCGAATGAATAATCTTATATTTTGTAAGGAAAAACCGAAAATCTCATAGGTATTAGTTTGTACACGGATTTTGAGAAATATGTCAAAGTTTTGAAATATTCCTTTAACTACTTTATTCACATCTTGGATATATGTGGGTCATGTATGGGTGATTTTTTTCCCATAATTATCTTCCTTGGCTCAGAAACAAATATCGCAAATCGATATTGCATTATTTTTCGAATTATTTAACTTTATTGTATAAATATTGATCTAATGGATCTAGTCTACTAATAAATATTTTATTCAAAGATCTAGTGTTGAAATAATGTTTTCTGATGTTTTTAAAATAGTTACCCTTGTTGAATGAATTATCTTTTATTTTGTCCCGAAAAACCGAAAATCTCATAGGTGTAAGTCCACGGGTTTTGAAAAATATGTCAAAGTTTTGAAATATGCTTTTAACTATTTTATTCACATTATGGATATATGTGAGTAGTGTACGTGTGATTTTTTCGTACATAATTATCTTCCTTTACCCAGAAACAAATATCGCAAATCGATATTGCATTATTTTTTGATTTGTTTAACTTTAATTGTTATAAATGTTGATCTAATGGCTATAGTCTACTAATAACTGTTTTATTCAAAGATCTTATGTGGAAAGAATGTTTTCTGATGTTTTCAAAACATTTACCCTTGTCGAATGAATTATCTTTTATTTTGTACGGAAAAACCGAAAATCTCATAGGTGTTAGTCCATGGGGTTTGAGAAATATGTCAAAGTTTTGAAATATATTTTTAACTATTTTATTCACATCTTGGATATATGTGAGTAGTGCACGGGTGACTTTTT
>CM032159.1:36086-241308 GCA_018901935.1 Pugionium cornutum | reverse complement strand
TGTAGCTCTCAGCAAAGTCAGGATCATCCTTGTATAGGTCCTTGATGTGCTTGAATCCTAGGACCTTTGTCTCCATGGTGGATATCAAGGCAAACCTCCTTGATAGTGCATCGGCTACCACATTATCTTTGCCCTTCTTGTACTTGATGACGTACAGGAAGGTCTCTATGAACTCCATCCACCTGGCATGTCTCCTCTTGAGATTGGTTTGCCCTCTGAGGTGTTTGAGAGTCTCGTGATCAGTGTGGATCACAAACTCCTTGGACAGCAATTAATGCTGCCAAGTCTCCAATGCTCGGACAAGGGCATAAAGCTCCTTTTCATAAGTGGGGTAGTTCAGTGAGGCACCACCAAGCTTCTCACTGAAGTATGCCACTGGTCTACCTCCTTGGGTTAGCACTGCTCCTATGCCTATTCCAGAGGCATCACACTCCACTTCAAACGTCTTGTTGAAGTCAGGCAGGACTAGCACTGGTGCATGTGTAAGGCTATCCTTCAAGGCCTGGAATGCCTTCTCCTGAGCTTCTCCCCAGCTGAATCCCACGTTCTTCTTCACTACTGCCATCAATGGTGAGGCAATACTGCTGAAGTTGGGCACAAATCTTCTGTAGAAGCTGGCCAGTCTGTGGAAGCTCCTCACTTGGCTGATGTTGCTTGGTGTTGGCCATTCTTGTATGGCTCGAATCTTCTCTTCATCAACCTGTAGACCCTGTGAACTTACAACAAAACCTAAATAGACAAGTTTATCAGTACCAAAGATGCACTTCTTGAGATTGGCATAAAGCTCTTTTTGTCGAAGGGTTTTAAGTACCATCTCAAGATGTGTGAGGTGTTCCCGTAGGCACTTACTATAAACTAATATATCATCAAAGTAAACCACTACAAACTTACTGATGTACACCCTAAGAACTTGGTTCATAAGGTGCATGAAGGTGCTTGGGGCATTAGTCAAGCCGAATGGCATGACTGTCCACTCGTAGAGCCCTTGCTTTGTCTTGAAAGCAGTCTTTCATTCATCACCTTCCTTCATCCTGACCTGGTGGTATCCACTCTTGAGGTCTATCTTGGAGAAGACCATGGCTCCACTCAGCTCGTCTAGCATGTCATCCAGCCGTGGTATCGGATGCCGGTACTTGACTGTGTTGTTGTTGATTGCTCCGGCAGTCCACGCACATTCGCCAAGTCCCATCCTTCTTGGGCACTAGTAGCACTGGTACGGCACATGGACTGGGGCTCTCTCGAACATAGCCTTTCTCCAGGAGCTCCTTGACTTGCTTCTCAAGCTCCATGGACTCCTCTGGACTCATCCGGTAGGCTGGCCGGTTGGGCAGGGCTGCTCCGGGCACTAGGTCGATCTGGTGTTCTATGCCACGTAAAGGAGGCAAGCCTGCTGGTATCTCCTCTGGAAATACATCCTGGAATTTGTTGAGGAGTGTTGCTACTTCATGAGGTAGCTCTACCTGTCCCTGTTCTATACTCAACACTTCCTTGAAAACCATTAGTAACATTAAGTCCTTCGAGGCTAAAGCTCTCCGGACATGACTAGGTTGAATAAGAAAGTTAGACTTGACAAGTTTCTTTTCCTTACTCATCTGGAGTTGTAGCTCATGTACTTGGGCAGGTGTAAGAGGAGCTAGGCTGACCTTTCTCTTGTCATGCACGAAGGTGTAGAGATTGGTTCTGCCATCATGCCTGGTCTCTTTGTCAAACTGCCATGGTCTTCCTAGTAGAAGATGGCCAGCTTGCATGGGCACCACGTACACCACCTGGTCTTGGTACTTGCCCACACTGAATGGCACAGTGACTTGCTCATGAATCTTGAGCTCCACTTTGTCATCGAGCCATCTCAGTCTATATGGTCGAGGATGCCGTGTCCTCTCTAGACCTAGCTTATCAACCATATACGCACTAGCAACGTTAGTGCAAGAACCACCATCTATGATGAGGTTACATACCTTTCCCTTGATGGTGCAACGGCTGTGGAAGATGTTCTCCTTTGGATGGTCTCTGAAGGATCCACCATTGCACTGAGGATACGCCTAGTGACCAGCACTTCCCCCACATCAGGGTACTCAATGTCACCATATTCTCCTCTTCTGGTTCATAGTCCTCTTCATCTTGGGACTCATATTCTCCTGCCTCCGTAATCAGCATGACTCGGTTGTTTGGGCACTCCCTTGAGATGTGTCCACGTCCCTGCACTTGAAACAAGTTATGTCACGTGATCTTTGAGGGTTAGAAGACTTACCAGGCTCTCTCTGGTCACGGGTGGGTTCAGGAGGCTTGCTCTTGAACCTTGACTCGATCTCTACGCTTTTGCCTTTGTCCACTGTCTTAGGCATGTTGCTTGGTGCCCAAGGTGTCTTAGGCTTGCTGCGGATGTCTTGGCTCTTACGCTTTGATGTGCTGTTCAGCTTGCACAGATAGGTGGAACAAGTCCTTGAAGTCGTTGTAGATTTGCCTTTCCACCTTGCAGCTGATCCTTTCTTTGAGTCCATCCAAGAATTGCGCCATCAATGCTTCTTCATCATCATTGAGCTCCAATCTGTTCCTTAACCTCTCGAACTCTTCATAGTACTCTTCTACTGATCTGGTACCCTGCTTAAGAGTACGAAAACGTCGTTGTAAATCCCTATGAAAGTAAGGTGGAACATACCTTTGTCGCATGAGGTCTTTCATGTTGACCCATGAGTCTACGGGTCTCATTCTCTTCCTCCTTCTGTCAGATACCTCACGATCCCACCAGATGAGGGTATTGTCCGTGAGTTGTGCTACTGCCATTGAGACTCTTCCTAGGTCCTGGTTGGTTGTAGTGATCAAAGATATGATCCATTCGCTTCTCCCAATCTAGGTAAGCCTCGGGGTCTACTTTTCCTGCAAAACTTGGAGGAGTTAGTTTAACATCAGGATGAATTACCCGGTTGTAGGTGTGTTCATCTCCATCCTCATGACGTCTAGGAGGCATTCTTGGTCTCTGGTGAAGACCATATGGCTCAAAGCCATCATCTTCTGCCTCTGGTTGCCGTGGAGGTCCTCTCGGCCTATGGTGATAGTTATGAGGTTGCGTGTCCTCATCTCCATCTGGCTGGGGTTCCTCCTGTTCGTGCCGTGTCCTAAGGTACTCAGGACCCTCAGGACGATCTTGCTCAGCTCTCACGTGCCTTATGGCCTGGAATCTTACTGGTCTCTCCACGCCTCCAACCTCTCGCCTATGGATGCGAGTTGTGTTTGGAGTGTGGTGAACATGGCCATCATGGCTTCAGCTGCGTCTCTATTCTCTTCTCCCATGTGTGCTACAAAGAAAGAAGACAATTAGGGTGCTCCTAAATTATTAGGAGAGTTTTCTTTTTATATGTGGTTTGAAAAAAATGCAAAAGGAAAAATTCTAAAGAAAGGAAATTCGAAAAAGGAAACTTCCTAGACAACTTGTGCTAGCTGTCCAATTCGAATTCTTTTAGTATCTTTTCTATTTTCTTTTTCTTTTCTTGTTAATTAAACTTAAAATAAAGGAAATATGACTTAAACAAAAAGGAAAACGTGAATGATAATGCAAAAGTGAACCTAAACCCTAGTGATACACGTAGGAGGCTAGATGCACTTGGTTTGGGAGTTTGATGTTGTTTTTTTGATTTTTCTTGAATACGACTTAAACTAATGCAAGAACTAGAAATAAGACAAGCAAAAGGATAGAAACAACCTGGTTTAGGAGCTTTAAGCTCTGATACCAAAATGATACAAACCTTGATTCAAGGATGTATGCGCGTGGGCTGTTTGGAGAAGTTTAGGTGAGAAACTCGACCTTAGACTTCTTGGATAAGGGTTTTTGGGTTGGTATTCGATGGAAAGGTGAAGTGAACCACACGAGTGGTGATGAACCTCGTGATAAATCACAAACTTAGAGCTAGGAGGGCTGGTCTCAACTAGGTTCTAAGCGCACAAGTTCTTGAGAGAAAACTTGTAGAAAAAGTTCTACTTTATTAATAATCAAAAAGGTTGTCGAACTACAATGCTGGAAGGAGCCTTATTAATATGCTCGACAGCTTGACCTTCTAGGGTCGACACAAATAAAGAAAAGGAAAGTTTACAAAAGTGCACAAAAGGAAAAGATACAAAAGTGTAGAAAAAAGGACCTATTCCTAAAATGTTCTTGACTCAAAAATGTAAAGCAACTAGATCCTACCCTGCAAAACAGAAAGAGGCATATATTCTAATGTAAACTTACCTTAACTCACCTCACGGCCAAGAAATGGAAGGTGGTCGTCCTTGTGGCATGCACGCGCCTTGCTCCTAGTCTTCGACTTGGAGTAGGGTTAAATATCTTTGGGCCCTGACCTCTCTTGCCACTAAAGCCCAAGTCTCTGATGTTCCTTGTGTTGTTGAGAAGCCTTTGGACTCTAATTTGCTCTTCTGTCCCATTGTCCTTAGCTGCTCTTCCTCTAGAAGCTTGTCGACCCATAAGCTGAATTTGTGGAAGAGTGCTCTTGATCTGCTTCTTGTCATTGCTCCTGGAGGTACCACTGGTGTAGATACTTCCTCTAAGTGCATGTCCTGGAGCTGGTAGCTCATTTGGTCCGAGTCCTCTTGTGTAGAAATGGAAGTGTGCGTGTGCTCGGCTGGATGGCCTGTACCGGCTGGATTGTGCGCGGTACTGGCCGGAATGACTTCAGGACCGGCCAAGTTGATCCCGGAGTCGGCGGTGTCATCAGGGGGGACCGGCGGTGTCATTCACGTCCCCACCAAGTGTGCCGGAAGCTTGGGCCTCTCCGCCGGCGATGTTGACCGGTCTGGTCCTATAGGTCGAAGGTCCGACGGTACTGTCTGGTCCGGCAGGCGCGCCAGATGGTCCTGCTGTCTCGGGCAAGCTTTCTGGTTGGCCAGTCTGGTCTCCTGGCTGGATGTACGACCTGATGTCCTCATCAGGAAGTCACTGTGCCATTCAGTGTGGGCAAGTACCAAGACCAAGTCGTATGCGACGTGGTGCCCATGCAAGCTGGCCATCTTCTGCTAGGAGGCCATGGCAGTTTGACAAGGAGACCAGGCATGATGGCCGAACCAATCTATACACTTTCGTGCATGACAAGAGAAAGGTCAGCCTAGCTCTTCTTACACCTCCCCAGGTACATGAGCTTCAACAGCAAATGAGTAAGGAAATGAAGCTCATTAAATCTAACTTTCTTATTCAACCGAGTCATGTCCGGAGAGCTTTAGCCTCGAAGGATCTAATGCTACTAATGGTTTTCAAAGAAGTGTTGAATGTAGAAAAAGAACAGGTAGAGCTACTTCCTGAAGTAGCAACTCTCCTCAATAAGTTCCAGGATGTGTTTCCAGAGGAGATACCAGCAGGCTTGCCTCCTTTACGTGGCATAGAACACCAGATCGACCTAGTGCCCGGAGCAGCCCTGCCCAACCGGCCAGCCTACCGGATGAGTCCAGAGGAGTCCATGGAGCTTGAGAAGCAAGTCAAGGAGCTCCTGGAGAAAGGCTATGTTCGAGAGAGCCCCAGTCCATGTGCCGTACCAGTGCTACTAGTGCCCAAGAAGGATGGGACTTGGCGAATGTGCGTGGACTGCCGGAGCAATCAACAACAACACAGTCAAGTACCGGCATCCGATACCACGGCTGGATGACATGCTAGACGAGCTGAGTGGAGCCATGGTCTTCTCCAAGATAGACCTCAAGAGTGGATACCACCAGGTCAGGATGAAGGAAGGTGATGAATGAAAGACTGCTTTCAAGACAAAGCAAGGGCTCTACGAGTGGACAGTCATGCCATTCGGCTTGACTAATGCCCCAAGCACCTTCATGCACCTTATGAACCAAGTTCTTAGGGTGTACATCAGTAAGTTTGTAGTGGTTTACTTTGATGATATATTAGTTTATAGTAAGTGCCTACGGGAACACCTCACACATCTTGAGATGGTACTTAAAACCCTTCGACAAAAAGAGCTTTATGCCAATCTCAAGAAGTGCATCTTTGGTACTGATAAACTTGTCTATTTAGGTTTTGTTGTAAGTTCACAGGGTCTACAGGTTGATGAAGAGAAGATTCGAGCCATACAAGAATGGCCAACACCAAGCAACATCAGCCAAGTGAGGAGCTTCCACAGACTGGCCAGCTTCTACAGAAGATTTGTGCCCAACTTCAGCAGTATTGCCTCACCATTGATGGCAGTAGTGAAGAAGAACGTGGGATTCAGCTGGGGAGAAGCTCAGGAGAAGGCATTCCAGGCCTTGAAGGATAGCCTTACACATGCACCAGTGCTAGTCCTGCCTGACTTCAACAAGACGTTTGAAGTGGAGTGTGATGCCTCTGGAATAGGCATAGGAGCAGTGCTAACCCAAGGAGGTAGACCAGTGGCATACTTCAGTGAGAAGCTTGGTGGTGCCTCACTGAACTACCCCACTTATGAAAAGGAGCTTTATGCCCTTGTCCGAGCATTGGAGACTTGGCAGCATTAATTGCTGTCCAAGGAGTTTGTGATCCACACTGATCACGAGACTCTCAAACACCTCAGAGGGCAAACCAATCTCAAGAGGAGACATGCCAGGTGGATGGAGTTCATAGAGACCTTCCTGTACGTCATCAAGTACAAGAAGGGCAAAGATAATGTGGTAGCCGATGCACTATCAAGGAGGTTTGCCTTGATATCCACCATGGAGACAAAGGTCCTAGGATTCAAGCACATCAAGGACCTATACAAGGATGATCCTGACTTTGCTGAGAGCTACACGGAGTGTGGCACAGGGAGTCATGGCAAGTTTTACATCCATGATGGATTCTTGTTCCGAGAGAGAAGGCTATGCATACCACAAAGATCATTAAGGGAGCTTATGTGGCTCATGGAGGAGGACTCATGGGCCACTTTGGTGTCGGAAAGACTCTAGCAGTGGTCAAGGAGCACTTCTACTGGCCACACATCAAGAGGACAGTAGAAGCTCATTGTGCAAGGTGCATCACTTGCAAGAAGGCAAAGTCCCGAGTGCAACCTCACGGGTTGTATCTCCCACTGCCCATACCGACGCATCCATGGGTGGATATATCAATGGACTTTGTTCTAGGCCTGCCCAAGATCAACCACAAAGATGCAATCTTTGTAGTGGTGGACAGATTCTCCAGGATGGTACACTTCATTCCATGTGCCAATGTCAATGATGCCACGCAAACAGCTGAGCTGTTCCTCAGGGAGATAGTACGGCTTCATGGAGTTCCAATGACCATCGTATCAGACAGGGACACCAAATTCCTCAGCCATTTCTGGAGGACCCTTTGGAGGAAGTTAGGCACGAAGCTACTCTTCTCTACCACCTGCCATCCTCAAACCAATGGCCAAACTGAAGTTGTCAACAGGACACTATCAACTCTTCTGAGGACTAAACTAGGGAAGAACCTCAAGACTTGGGTGGAGTGCCTGCCATTCATAGAGTTCGCTTACAACCGAGCCATGCACTCAGCAACCAAGAAGACACCATTTGAAGTAGTATACGGTTTCAACCCTCTCACCCCATTGGAGCAAACGCCACTGCCACCAGCAGAGATGACCAACCTCAATGGAGCATCCAAGGCAGAGTTCATAAGGAAGTTACACCAGAAAGTAGCAGAAAACTTGGAGAAGAGGACCGGATAGTATGTGACTCATGCCAACAAAGGAAGAAAGGAGGTAATCTTTCAACAAGGCGATTGGGTGTGGCTACACCTATGGCACGAGAGGTTCCCCAACCTAAGGAGTTCAAAGCTAGCACCAAGAAGAGATGGACCATTTAGAGTGCTGGAGAGGATCAACAACAACGCCTACCGGATCGAGCTCCCAGGTGAGTTTAATGTGTGCAACACGTTCAACGTAACTGACTTAGACCCTTTCCATGTAGATGAAACAGTTTTGAGGTCAAAATCTACTGAAGAGGGAGGGGATGATGAGGACATCAGGTCGTATGTCCAGCCAGGAGACCAGACTGGCCGACCAGGAAGCTTGCCCAAGACAGCCGGGCCATGATGAGGACATCAGGTCGTACATCCAGCCAGGAGACCAGACTGGCCGACCAGGAAGCTTTCCCGAGATAGCTGGGCCATCTCGCACGTCTGCTGGCCCAAGCGGTACCACCGGACCCTCGACCAATAGAACTAGACCGACCAGCATTGCCGGCGGAGAGACCCAAGCTTCCGGCACACTTGGTGGTGACGTGGATGACACCTCCGGTCCCCTTGGTGATGCCACCAACTCCGCGATCAACTTGGCCGGTCCTGAAGGCATTCCGGCCAGTACCTCGCACAGTCCAGCTGGTAAAGCCGATCCAGCCGAGTGCACGAGCATTTCTACTTCTACACAAGGAAAATCGGACCAGATAAGCTACCAGCTTCAGGACATGCATCTAGAGGAAGTCTCCACACCAGTAGTGCCACCAGGAGCAATGACAAGGAGCAGATCAAGAGCACTCTTCCACAAGTTCAGCTTATGGGTCGACAAGCTCCTAGAGGAAGATCAACTAAGGGCAATGGGCCAGAAGTGCAAAGAAGAGTCCAAAGGCTTCTCAACAACACAAGGGACATTGACTTGGGCTTTAGTGGCAAGAGAGGTCAGGGCCCAAAGATTCCTAAACCTACTCCAAGTCGAAGACTAGGAGCAAGGCGTGTGCATACCACAAGGACGGCCACCTTCCATTTCTTGGCCGTGAGGTAAGTAAGGTAAGTTTTCAATAAGAATATTTGCCTCTTTCTGTTTTGCAGGGTAGGATCTAGAATATTTACATTTTTGAGTCAAAGACATTTTAGGAATAGGTCCTTTTTCGATTATACAATTTTGTATCTTTTCCTTTTGTGCACTTTTGTAAATTTTCCTTTTCTTATTTCAGTCGACCCTAGAAGGTCAAGCTGTCGAGCATATTAATAAGGCTCCTTCCAGCATTGTAGTTCGACAACCTTTTTGCTAATTAATAAAGATCGAATTTTTTTCAACAAGTTATTCTCTCAAGAATCTTGTGCGCTTATAACCTAGTTGAGACCAGCCCTCCTAGCTCTAGGTTTGTGATTTATCACGAGGTGCATCACCCCTTGTGTGGTTCACTTCACCCGTCCATCAAATACCAACCAAAAAACCCCTATCCATGAAGTCTAAGGTCGAGTTTCTCACTAACCCTCTCCAAACAGCCCACGCGCATATAAGCCTTGAATTGAGGCTTGTATCAGGCCATTTGGCACGTCTGCCGGCCCAAGCAGTACCGCCGGACCCTCGACCAATAGGACCAGACCAATCAGCATTGCCGGCGGAGAGGCCCAAGCTTCCGGCACACTTGGTGGCGACGTGGATGACACCGCCGGTCCCCTTGGTCATGCCGCCGACGCCGGGATCAACTTGGCCGGTCCTGAAGGCATTCCGGCCAGGACCTCGCACAGTCCAGCCGGTACAGCCGATCCAGCCGATTGCAAGAGCATTTCAACTTCTACCCAAGGAAACTCGGACAAGATAAGCTACCAGCTTCATGACATGCATCTAGAGGAAGTCTCCACACCAGTAGTGCCACCAGGAGCAATGACAAGGAGCAGATCAAGAGCACTCTTCCACAAGTTCAGCTTATATGTCGACAAGCTCCTAGAAGAAGATCGACTAAGGAAAATGGGCCAGAAGTGCAAAGAAAAGTCCAAAGGCTTCTCAACAATGCAAGGGACTTCAGAGACTTGGGCTTTAGTGGCAAGAGAGGTCAGGGCCCAAAGATTCCTAACCCTACTCCAAGTCGAAGACTAGGAGCAAGGCGCGTGCATGCCACAAGGACGGCCACCTTCCATTTCTTGGCCATGAGGTAAAGGTAAGTTTCAATTCGAATATATGCCTCTTTCTGTTTTGCAGGGTAGGATCTAGGTTGTTTACATTTTTGAGTCAAAGACATTTTAGGAATAGGTCATTTTTCGGTTATGCACTTTTGTATCTTTTCCATTTGTGCACTTTGTAAACTTTCTTTTCTTTATTTGAGTCGACCCTAGAAGGTCAAGCTGTCGAGCATATTAATAAGGCTCCTTCCAGCATTGTAATTCGACAACCTTTTGGATATTAATAAAGTGCGAATTTTCTCTTTACAAGTTTTTCTCTCAAAGAAGCTTATGCGCTTAGAACCTAGTTGAGACCAGCCCTCCTAGCTCTAAGTTTGTGATTTATAACGAGGTTCATCACCCCTCGTGTGGTTCACTTCACCCTTTCATCGAATACCAACCCAAAACCCCTATCCAAGAAGCCTAAGGTCGAGTTTCTCACCTAAACTTCTCCAAGCAGCCCATGCGCATATAAGCCTTGAATCGAGGCTTGTATCAGATAGGGAGTAGGTTTGAGATCGGCCAGGCTGGACAGGGAGTTGGCTCGAGATCCACAAGGCTGGATGTTGATCATCTCGCGATGGTTAGTGAGGGTTTGTTCAGCATTGGCTGAGATCGGCCTGATCCGATCTGGTCATGGTGATGTAAGATTGAGTAACATACAATGGTACGGCCGTGACTCGCAAGACCGAGAATCTCACAAATGGTACGGCCGTGACTCGCAAAGACCGAGCAAGGGAACTAAAAAGAGAGGGTTTTGATCGAATCACACGATCAAAGGTGAACCAAGGGAGTTTAATCTCTCAAACTAACATGGCCATGGCTTCAATAGAAAGGAAGTGAATCACACACTTAATTTTTAAAGAACAATAACAAGATCAAAGACAAAGGTTTGAAGAATATACTTTGTATTCAAATTTTTTTTCAATGATGATCTATCTTTACAATGAGGTTGTGATGAGCTTATAGTTCTCATAGCAACGGTGCTAAACCTAAAAAAGAGAAAAGAAAATCGTACATTTAAGGTATATGGCCGTTGGCCATTAATGTGTTGTTTGGCACACATGGAAAGTGTATATTCTTGTATCATGAAAGATTGGGGACGAATGTAAGATGTCGAGGTACATCCTGGATGCTTTGGAAAGTGTTTAACATCTGCCCAAGTTGCAAGGAATAGAGATGTTGCAATCTGAACACATTAAGTGCACTTCGGTCCATATATGTCAAGTCTTGGAGAGAGGGATCCGCCTGATCATGTGGTGGCTGGTGCATGCTAGGTTGTTTTTTGTCTTCCTTAAGGCATTAATAATCTCTTCTAGATGCCATGTTTTGTTTTGCAAGTGATTAAATGTATTGGTCATCTTACTTGCCATAAACAGCTCCAATGGATTCATTTGAAGGCACGGATGGACCCGCCTGGTCCAAGGCGTGTTTGGGTTTCTAAAAGTACCAAAAAGTCTCCTGGTCACCAAAGAAATGTTTGGAGACTTTCATATAAGGAAAGTTTGAAATATGGTAAGTTTTGGCAATTCCAACTTGATAAATGGTGCATGACTTGATATGGCATGGTTTAGGTGAGCTACATGTCACTGCGTGTCCCCAGTGAGTCTGGATTATAGGCCATGTTTGGTCTTGGTTAGCCGCTTCTATGTTAGGCTTAAATTCATGAAAATACACCCATGTATCCTTTTGCGCGTATTTGGCCGCTTTTGTGTTCTTTAGGACAGCCGGGCCAGTCAGTTGGCCGGGAGTTTGGCCTATGACCTCATCATATAAGCCAGGCTGAGATCGGCCTGATGGCCGATCTCGTGATGGGTAGTGAGTAGGTTTGAGATAGGCTAGGCTGGACAACGAGTTGGCTCGAGATCGGCTTAATGGCCGATCTTGTGATAGGCAGTGAGTAGGTTTGAGTTTTTCCAGACTAAGATCACCCTGACAGTTGATCTCATGAAGTTTGTAGGTTTGAGATCCCTGATGTCAAATGGAAAGAATGTCGGCTTGTGAGGAGGTCTCAGGTCAGAGGTGTGTGGCTGAGATAGCGGCAGGTCTCGGCAGGTGCACGACATGTCTAGAAGATCGGGCTGGATGGCTTGGCAGATCTGGCTGGGTGATGCACGATCGGGCATGGGCGATCAGCCGGATGGCCGATCGCATGGGCAACAGATCCTGGTCAGCTGTAATCAGCCTGCCAAGATCGGCTGGATGGCCGATCTCGTGCCCTCTAGGAGACTCTTTAGCCATTTTTCCGTGCTTGATTCCGTCTAACTTCTCGGTGTACCTGAAAACATCGAGAAGATATGCAAGGTGCAGAAATGCATGAACTAACGTATATAATGCAATGCCAAATGCCAATGATTGTAAATGGGCGGATAGAATGCTTAAAATGCTAATGAAGACATGAAAAATATGGCGAAATGTATGGTAAAACAATATAAAAAGCATGGTTATCATATATAAACCCTTCTTTAACAGTTTTAACGAAAATTTTATTCAAGTTTTCTTTTACCTTTTTGCTTTGGCCGTTTTGAGAGAAAGAGTATAGATTGCTTTCAACCTTTGTTCTTGTACTCTTGATTTCTAGTGAAGGATTTCTTTACCTAATCTCTTCTTTTGAGCTTCATTGCTTTGATATCATTGTGCTTGCTATTTATTTGAATATGTTTGAGTAGTTTTTCTGTATAGATCATGGGTAAGGTACATTAGGTGAATGTGATGGTGCCTTAGGGTTGTTTGGGTAGATTAGCTGAAAAATCCGTGATGTTTACGGTGTGCATAATGCTAGATATTGAAGTAGCTAATCGATGTTTAAATCGATGATGTTTTGGTCTTGATAAGTGTAGACATAACGTGTAGGTAAGCTTGAACATTCTTATTGCATCTTAGCCAATGAGAATTGATATCTAAGGCGAAAGGTGAAATACATTAGACTCGAAGTCAATTATCACTAGACGATAGATTGATGTGCAAAACACTGGTCGTATATAGACTGGTGGATGGGCTGTTATAACGATAGTGGATCAGTCTACATGATAGTGTTATGAGTTTTAGAGATTTATTTAATCGAACCTGTAAAATCGTTAGTCAAAGGAAAATTGCTTCGAATCGAATGTCTTTCTCATTTTTCATATATCTTCTTTATTGAAGTTAACTCGTCTTTATTTTATTTGCAATTAGATTATTAGACAATCAATCAAAAACCCAATTAGTACCTAGATTTAAATGTTTCATGTATTGGTAGTGTGTTATTCTTACTTTCCTGAAGATTCGAGACCCAATTGCTACTCGTTTTGCTCTACACTTTGAGTTGTATTAGGGATTAAAATTTAAAACCCTATCAACAAGCAACATTTGGATTGGTGTTGATGACATTGGAGCGACATCAATTCTATGCAAACAGGAAGAAGTGTGCTTTTAATTTGGTCATGATCAAATCGCGTACTTGGGCCATATTATCACTGGACATTGTGTATCGGCTGATCTGGCTAAAATCTTAGCGATGTGTGGTTGGCCAGAACCTAAGAACATCATGGAATTGCAAGGGTTCTTAGGACTCACGGGGTATTATAGAACATTTTTCATGAATTATGAGAACATTGCGAAACATTTGACAGATTTGTTGAAGAAAAACAACTTCAAGTGGACTGCAGATTCAACAAAGGCCTTTAACGCCTTGAAAAAGCCATCATTTCTCTAACGGTTTTAGCTCTTCCAGATTTCTGCCTTCCATTCGTGATTGAAACCGATGTCACAGGTAATGGGTTTGGTACGGTTCTGTCACAGCAAAACCGACCAGTGGCCTACCTCAGCCAAGGATTTTCTTCAGCAGGGCGACTCAAATCAGTCTATGCACGTGAGCTGCTGGCCATAGTCTTAGCTGCTCAACGATGCTGGCACTATCTCTCGAGTCAAAATTTCGACTATTCACACCGACCAGAAGAGCTTAAAGCACTTGTTGGAGCAGCGATTCGTAACTAAAGAGCAGCAGTAATGGGCTACCAAGCTGTTACGGTTGGAGTTCACTATCAAGTACAAGGCGGGAAAAGAGAATAACGCAACTTATGCTTTTTCCCGGAGAGTGCAACCAAGGAGATTATAGAGCTGGTTTTGTTGGCACCCCTATCCTTCGACAAGACTGAGGTTCTGGTTCAAGTGTAGCAAGACCCGGCATTGAAGCTGCTGAAGCAAGAAGTGAAAAATGGAACGAATATCGATTCATGTTACACACTTCAAGACGGGGTTTTGTGCAAAAATATCGTATAGTTTTATCCCCAGGATCTCCCTTCATTCCAAAACTGCTGGACCAGTTTTATTCCAGCTGCATCCGAGACCACGAGGGGCAAATAAAGATGTATAAGCGGCTGGCTTAGGAGGTGACATGGAAAGGAATGAAATGAGACGTGATCAAATCTGTCAAGCAATGTAACGTGTGCCAGCCGAACAAGTATTCAACCTTAAGTTCAACTGGCCTACTCCATGTCAAGTGTAGTCCGATATCAGCATGGACTTTATAAAAGGTTTACCAAAGTTGTTGCGGTATGACTCAATCTTGGTGGTGATAGATCGCCTCAGCAAGTACAACCACTTCCTACCGCTCTCACACCCTTTCACGGCTTGGTCAGTGGCTGCTGGTTTCATTTCCAAGGTCATCAAGCTTCATGACATTCCGGAATCAATCGTGTCGGAACGCGATAAGGGTTTTTTGTGCAATTTTTGGGTTTCTTGTGCATTTTTTGGGTCGCCTCATACCAATCACAAGGCACGCACAGTTCTACCTACCACCCGCAAACAGACAGGGAAACCGAGGTGGTGAACCGGTGTTTGGCGACGTATTTGTGCTGTTTCACCGGACACAAACCATGGGTGGAGTACTGGTATAATATCTCGTATCATTCGCCGATTTCAATGACTCCTTTCCGAACCCTATATGGTTGAGCATTGTTACTTCGTTTACAAGGCACGCCTACGAATAATGCAACAAATCCATAGTTTAGCAAATCCATATCGTTGCATCCTAGTCAGTAATTATAACAGTGAGACAAACGGATTCTGTTACAATATAGGATTGGTTGGTTTCTGTTAAAATATGGGTATTAGCTGGTTACAAATTGTTTATGTAGTTTAGTCAAATTAATTCGTGTAGAAATTACCAATACAATAAACATCATTTATATATGTTGGATCTCGAGTTATTAGATAAGAACGTACAAAATCAACCTTAGATATTGCTAGGATTAGATGAGGAACATAAGAGAATCAGTAGAGAATGAAAAGTGTTGGGTGCTTTATTACTGAGATCAGTTACAATTTTTTATGTTTTAGTGTGCCCGAGCTATTAAATCTCTTCCTCCGCTTACTTATTGCGTGAGCCTCTTCTTTTATAATCGCAGCTCGTCTAATCTTCAACGCACCAATCATTACTTGCCACAAATGCTCATAAATGCCATTTAATGCTGACACTAGGGAAGCTCACCGCCGTCCTCAATAGTTGGTGAGATCGGATGTGTCTCTGAACTACCCGGCGGCTCCTCGATAAGGGTGCATCTACTCCTTTGGTATTTGGCCTTCCAAACGATGGGCCAAATCTGCACTGGGCCGAGCTCCGGCTTCTTGGAGGGTGTAGCCCACCTCGAACAGTAGCCCTCCTGATGTAAGATTGAATATCAATCTCACAAGCGGTACGGCCGTGACTCGCAAGACCGAGAATCTCTCTTGGCTTAAGCGGGCAAGGGAACTAAAAGGAGGGGGGTTTGATCGAGTCACACGATCAAAGGTGAACCAAGTGAGTTTGAATCTCTCAAACTAACCTGGCCGTGGCTTCAATAGAAAGGAAGTGAATCACACACTTGATTTCTAAAGAACAAGAACAAGACTCAAAGACAAGACTTTGAAGAAAATACTTTGTATTCAAATTTAATTTTAATGGTGGTCTATCTTTACAATGATGTCATGCTGAGCTTATATAGTGCTCCTAGCAATGGTCCTAAACCTAAAAAAGAGAAAAGGAAATCATATTTACAAAATATATGGCTATTGGCCATTAGTGTCTAGTTTGGCCAACAAGGAAAGTGTATATGCTTGAATCTTGAGAGCTTTGGGGCGAATGTAAGGTGTCTAGGTACAGCCTGGATGCTTTGGAAAGTCTTTAATACGTGCCCAAGGTTTAAGGAATAGAGATATTGCAATCTGAACACATTAAGTACACTTTGGTCCATATATGGCAAGTCTTGGAGGAAAGGGATTCGCCTGATCCACTGTTGGCTGGTGCATGGTAGCTTGATTTTGGGCTTCCTTAGGGCCTTAATAATATCTCCTGGACGCCATGTTTTGGTTTGCAAGTGATTAAACTAGTTGCTCATCTCACTAGCCATAAACGGCTCCAATCGGTTCATTTGAAGGCACGGATGGACCCGCCTGGTAGAAGGAGTTTTTGAGCTTTTAGAAATGCTTAAGCGAGCTCCTAGAAGTACCAAAAAGTCTCCTGGTCGCCAAAGAAATGTTTAGAGACTTTCATATAAGGAAAGCTTCAAATATGGTAAGTTTCAAAAACTCCAATTTGCTGTATGGTGCATGACTTGATCTGGCCTTGTTTGGGGTGAGCTCCATGTCGCCGCGTGTCCTCTGTGAGTCAGGATTATAGGCCAGGTTTAGTCTTGGCTGGGCGCTTCTTGGTTAAGGTTGGATTCATGAAGATACACCCATGTATCCTTTTGCGCGTATTTGGCCGCCTTTGTGTTCCTTGGGCCGGCCGGGCCAGGCAGTTGGCCGGGGTTTGGGCTGATGACCTCATCATACCCTCCTTCTTCGAAATGTTTTGTCCTCAAAACAGTTTGGCCTGCACATAGAGAAGGCAAGTTAATACCTTGATTTACTTGTGGGTTTAGGGCATTACCTTGGTTTATGGCCCTTATATGGTTCGGATGTGCCCATGGTGCATCTGGCGGTTGCTCCCTGATAAGAAAGGAAGAAATTACTCCTTTCCATTGCAGCTGGTTGCTTTGCTTTGCCTCCAAGGTGTTGGGTTCTCCATGGTCTCCTCTTGATTCCGAACATCGGTTTAATGTAGGAGGTGGGTCTTCTTGATCTTTGTTGAATCCTTGCTTTGTTACACCTGTTTCAACAAATTTTGGCAAAGACAAGTGCATTATGCTAGTACTGGAAATTTCAAATTGAAGCTCCTTCATTGCCTTAACA
Source organism: Pugionium cornutum (assembly GCA_018901935.1). Classification (NCBI taxonomy): domain Eukaryota; kingdom Viridiplantae; phylum Streptophyta; class Magnoliopsida; order Brassicales; family Brassicaceae; genus Pugionium; species Pugionium cornutum. The sequence continues at coordinate 224,318 of CM032159.1, read as the reverse complement.
CTTTTAGGCTTAATATTTTCAAGTTCTACTTGTAAGCTTGTTATTAGTTGTCTAGTTGGGCATGTCTTAGCAAAGTGTCCTCTTTCTTGACATCTATAGCATATAATTTCATCTGTTTTCACATTGTTAGAGGACTTACCTGGCGTTTCCTTGACGTGTATTCCAAGCAATGGCTTTGATGGTTTCATGTGTGCTATGGCTTGAGGCTTTTGAACTTGCTGGTCAATTTTTGGTTTGACCATCCGCTTAGCTACCTTTTGTCCTTCTAAGGTGTTTGAAAACACGTTGTTCTGCTCAGAGCAGTAGGCAAGCTTGGGCTTATGAAAGGGCTGCATGTTTGGTGTAGACATCTCACTCCTTGATGCTGTTGGGTGCATAAGTTGTGTGGTGATGTTTCTGCGTGTTTGGTACTTCTTCACAGTCCCTATACATTCGTGCCTTAAGGTCTCCCCAATCAAGGACTGGTTTGTTGTAGAAGGTCCGTGCATTTTCCTTCAACCACCAATTGTAGGCATCTCCAACGAGCATATCAACAGCATATGAGAGCTTCTCTTCTTTGGGGATGTTGTTTGAGCGCAGCCATTGTTTCATGTTGGTTTCCCATCGGAGGTATTCATCTGGATCCTTGTTATACCCTGAAAAGGTTAGAGATTTGGAATTGTAAATATATACCTTACTGATCTGATTTCTTGATCTAGTTGGAGTGGTGTAGGTTGGCACTCGGCTTGACACAACGAAGTGGCGAGGTGTAATTTTTTTTGGCCAGCTTCTGTCAGTGGAATAGTAGTCTGGTGGCTCTGGTTTGAGTTCTTCAACTTCTATTTCATTGTCAAAATGATATTCTGAATAGTCTTCATGCCATGTCCCATATCCATTAGAATCATCTACGTCGGACAAGTCTTGGTCATAGTCCAGTGGTTCAAGTTCAAGGTTTTCTCCATCTGATTCTTCCCTAAAATCAGTCTCCAAATAGTCTTGATTCCATGACTCTTCTGCATAGTCACACTCGCTGGTGGTTAGGCATTGATCATAGTCGTTGTCTAGACTACAATCAGTTTGTGGTATGCTCATGGTGTCTTCTTCTTCTTCATAGTGCTCCATCATTAAATTTTATACCTTGCACAACAATAAGAAGAGATATCAGGCCGAAATCAAAAATTAAGGAAACTACACTCTAGTGAATATATGATATTAACACATAAGTAGTAGTAAAATTAAAATCAATACAAGTAAATATTTTGAGGTTTTTGTTTTTGTTTCTTTTGGAAACTAACTTTAAAGCAAACTAAAAGACAATATTTTTTTGGTTTTTGATATTTTAAATTAATTTAGGACAAAAAAACAATATTCAATGAATCTTTTTTTTTTAACTTTACTAATAACTAAATTCGAAAATAACAAAATGAGTGATGCTTATATTTTTGGTTTTTTTTCTTATGATGAATGAAATTAAGTAAACATGAAATACAATTTTTTTGTGTTGGTTTTAGATTTATATAAGAGCAAACAAAAAAAACAACAAGAAACAATGCAAATGAAGAATAAGAACAAATATTTTTATTTGGTTTTTTTGATAAGATGTAAATAAGAAAAATGCAAAACAAAAGCATAAAAATAAAGGATAAAGGTTGGATTAACACAACCTGAGATAGGAGCTTTTAGCTCTGATACCAAATGATGTAAGATTGAATATCAATCTCACAAGCGGTACGGCCGTGACTCGCAAGACCGAGAATCTCTCTTGGCTTAAGCGGGCAAGGGAACTAAAAGGAAGGGGTTTTGATCGAGTCACACGATCAAAGGTGAACCAAGGGAGTTTGAATCTCTCAAACTAACCTGGCTGTGGCTTCAATAGAAAGGAAGTGAATCACACACTTAGTTTCTAAAGAATAAGAACAAGTTCAAAGACAAGGCTTTGAAGAAAATACTTTGTATTCAACTTTTATTTCAATGGTGGTCTATCTTTACAATGAGGTCGTTCTGAGCTTATATAGTGCTCTTAGCAACGGTCCTAAACCTAAAAAAGAGAAAAGGAAATCATATATTTAAAATATATGGCTGTTGGCCATTAATGTCTAGTTTGGCCAACAAGGAAAGTGTATATGCTTGTATCTTGAGAGCTTTGGGGCGAATGTAATGTGTCTAGGTACATCCTGGATGCTTTGGAAAGTCTTCAATACGTGTCCAAGTTGCAAGGAATAGAGATATTGCAATCTGAACACATTAAGTGCACTTCGGTCCATATATGGCAAGTCTTGGAGGAAAGGGATTCGCCTGATCCTCTGGTGGCTGGTGCATGGTAGGTTTATTTTGGGCTTCCTTAGGGCCTTAATAATATCTCCTGGACGCCATGTTTTGGTTTGCAAGTGATTAAACCAGTTGGCCATCTCACTTGCCATAAATGGCTCCAATAGGTTCATTTGAAGGCACGGATGGACCTTCCTGGTCCAAGGCGTGTTTGAGCTTCTAGAAGTGCTTAAGGGAACTCCTACAAGTACCAAAAAGACTCCTGGTCGCCAAAGAAACGTTTGGAGACTTTCATATAAGGAAAGTTCCAAATATGGTAAGTTTCAAAAACTCCAATTTGATGTATGGTACATGACTTGATCTGGCCTTGTCTTGGGTGAACTGCATGTCGCCGCGTGTCCTCTGTGAGTCAGGATTATAGGCCAGGTTTGGTCTTGGCTGGCCGCTTCTTGGTTAAGCTTGAATTCATGAAGATACACCCATGTATCCTTTTGCGCGTATTTGGCCGCCTTTGTGTTCCTTGGGCCGGCCGGGCCGGGCAGTTGGCCGGGGTTTGGGCTGATGACCTCATCACCTCCCCACCCGAGTTTGACGAGTCGATCGGTATCTTGATCGTAGGCAGACCTATTGGGTGAGCTCGGCCATAGCTGATACCTTTTGGATTCCTTGGTTTGAAGTGTTCCGGGCCTTGTATTCGGCTGGGCTCATTATACAGCTTGTGGGCCCTATCGATCCGATTTTCTCGCGCCGAGATGCCACTTCGGAGTTGATACAAGCCTTGATTCAAGGATGTATGCGCGTGGGCTGTTTGTAGAAGATTAGGTGAGAAACTCAACCTTAGGCTTCTGGATAGGGGTTTTCTGGTTGGTAAACGATGGAAGGGTGAAGTGAACCACACGAGGGGTGATGAACCTCGTGATAAATCACAAACTTAGAGCTAGGAGGGCTGGTCTCAACTAGGTTCTAAGCGCAAGCTTCTTGAGAGAAAAACTTGTAGAGAGAAAATTCGCACTTTATTAATATCAAAAGGGTGTCGAACTACAATGCTGGAAGGAGCCTTATTAATGTGCTCGACAGCTTGACCTTCTAGGGTCGACTCAAATAAGAAAAGGAAAATTTACAAAAGTGCACAAAAGGAAAAGATACAAAAGTGTATAATAAAAAAGGACCTATTCCTAAAATGTCTTTGACTCAATAAATGTAAATATTCTAGATCCTACCCTGCAAAACAGAAAGAGGCAAATATTCTTATTGAAAACTTACCTTACTTACCTCACGGCCAAGAAATGGAAGGTGGTCGTCCTTGTGGCATGCACGCGCCTTGCTCCTAGTCTTCGACTTGGAGTAGGGTTAGGAATCTTTGGGCCCTGACCTCTTGCCACTAAAGCCCAAGTACCTGATGTCCCTTGTGTTGTTGAGAAGACTTTGGACTCTTCTTTGCACTTCTGGCCCATTGTCCTTAGCTGCTCTTCCTCTAGAAGCTTGTCGACCCATAAGCTGAATTTGTGGAAGAGTGCTCTTGATCTGCTTCTTGTCATTGCTCCTTGAGGTACCACTGGTGTTGAGACTTCCTCTAAGTGCATGTCCTGGAGCTGGTAGCTCATTTGGTCTGAGTCCTCTTTTGTAGAAGTGGAAGTGCGCGTGTACTCGGCTGGATCGGCTGTACTGGCTGGATTGTGCGTGCTACTGGCCGGAATGACTTCAGGACCGGCCAAGTTGATCCCGGAGTCGGCGGTGTCATCAGGGGGACCGGCGGTGTCATTCACGTCCCCACCAAGTGTGCCGGAAGCTTGGGCCTCTCCGCCGGCGATGTTGACCGGTCTGGTCCTATAGGTCGAGGGTCCGCGGTACTGTCTGGTCCGGCAGGCATACCAGATGGTCCTGCTGTCTCGGGCAAGCTTCCTGGCCGGCCAGTCTGGTCTCCTGGCTGGATGTACGACCTGATGTTCTCATCATTCCCTCCCTCTTCAGTAGGTTTTGTCCTCAAACTGGATCATCTGCATGGAAAGGGGCCAAGTCAGTGACATTAAACGTATTGGACACATTAAACTCACCTGGAAGCTCGATCCGGTAGGCGTTGTTGTTGATCCTCTCGAGCACTCTGAATGGTCCATCTCCTCTTGGTGCTAGCTTGGAACTCCTTAGGTTTGGGAACCTCCCCTGCCGTAGGTGTAGCCACACCCAATCGCCTGGTTGAAAGATCACCTCCTTTCTTCCTTTGTTGGCATGAGTCACGTACTGTCTGGTCCTCTCTTCTACCTTCCAAGTTCTCCTACCTTCTGAGGTTGGTCATCTCAGCTGGTGGCAGTGGTGTTTGCTCCAATGGGGTGAGAGGGTTGAAACCGATACCACTTCAAATGGTGTCTCTTGGTTGCTGAGTGCACGGCTCGGTTGTAGGCAACTCAATGAATGGCAGGCACTCCACCCAAGTCTTTAGGTTCTTCCCTAGTGTAGTCCTGAGAAGGGTTGATAGTGTCCTGTTGACAACTTCAGTTTGGCCATCGGTTTGAGGATGGCAGGTGGTAGAGAAGAGTAGCTTCGTGCCTAGCTTTTTCCAAAGGGTCCTCCAGAAATGGCTGAGGAACTTGGTGTCCCTGTCTGATACGATGGTCCTTGGCACTCCATGAAGCCGTACTATCTCCCTGAAGAACAGCTCAGCTGTTTTTGTGGCATCATTGACATTGGCACACGGAATGAAGTGTGCCATCTTGGAGAATCTGTCCACCACTACAAAGATTGCATCTTTGTGGTTGATCTTGGGCAGACCTAGAACAAAATCCATCGAGATGTCCACCCATGGATGTGTTGGCATGGGTAGTGGGAGATACAACCCGTGAGGTTGCACTCGGGACTTTGCCTTCTTGCAAGTAATGCATCTTGCACAATGTGCTTCTACTGTCCTCTTGATGTGTGTCCAGTAGAAGTGCTCCTTGACCACTGCTAGAGTCTTGTCGACACCAAAGTGGCCCATGAGTCCTCCTCCATGAGCTTCTCGGATGATAAGCTTCCTTAGTGATCCTTGTGGTATGCACAGCCTTCTTTCTCGGAACAAGAATCCTCATGGATGTAGGATTTGCCATGACTCCCTGTGCTACACTCCTTGTAGCTCTCAGCAAGGTCAGGATCATCCTTGTATAGATCCTTGATGTGCTCGAATCCTAGGACCTTTGCCTCCATGGTTGATATCAAGGCAAACCTCCTTGATAGTGCATCGCTACCACATTGTCTTTGCCCTTCTTGTACTTGATGATGTACGGAAGGTCTCTATGAACTCCATCCACCTGGCATGTCTCCTCTTGAGATTGGTTTGCCCTCTGAGGTGTTTGAGAGTCTCGTGATCAGTGTGGATCACAACTCCTTGGACAGCAAGTAATGCTGCCAAGTCTCCAATGCTCGGACAAGGGCATAGAGCTCCTTGTCAGTGGGTAGTTCAGTGAGGCACCACCTAGCTTCTCACTGAAGTATGCCACTGGTCTCCCTCCTTGGGTTAGCACTGCTCCTATGCCTATTCCAGAGGCATCACACTCCACTTCAAACGCCTTGTTGAAGTCGGAAGGACTAGCACTGGTGCGTGTGTAAGGCTGTCCTTCAAGGCCTGGAATGCCTTCTCCTGAGCTTCTCCCCAGCTGAATCCCACGTACTTCTTCACTACTGCCGTCAATGGTGAGGCAATACTGCTGAAGTTGGGCACGAATCTCCTATAGAAGCTGGCCAGTCCGTGGAAGCTCCTTACTTGGCTGATGTTGCCTGGTGTTGGCCATTCTTGTATGGCTCGAATCTTCTCTCATCAACCTGTAGGTCCTGTGAACTTACAAAAAAATCTAAAAAGACAAGTTTATCAGTACAAAAGATGCACTTCTTGAGATTGGCATAAAGCTCTTCTTGTCGAAGGGTTTTAAGTACCATCTCAAGATGTGTGAGGTGTTCCCGTAGGCACTTACTATAAACCAAGATGTCATCAAAGTAAACTACTACAAACTTACTGATGTACGCTCTAAGAACTTGGTTCATAAGGTGCATGAAGGTGCTTGGGGCATTAGTCAAGCCAAATGGCATGACTGTCCACTCAGAGAGTCCTTGCTTTGTCTTGAAAGCAGTCTTCCACTCATCACCTTCCTTCATTCTTACCTGGTGGTATCCACTTTTGAGGTCTATCTTGAGAAGACCGTGGCTCCACTCAGCTCATCTAGCATGTCATCCAGTCGTGGTATTGGATGCCTATACTTGACTGTGATGTTGTTGATTGCTCGGCAGTCCACACACATGCGCCAAGTCCCATCCTTCTTGGGCACTAGTAGCACTGGTACAGCACATGGACTGAGGCTCTCGAACATATCCTTTCTCCAGGAGCTCCTTGACTTGCTTCTCAAGCTCCTTGACTCCTCTGACTCATCCGTAGGCTGGTTGCAGGGCTGCCCGGCACTAGATCAATCTGGTGTTCTATGCCACGTAAAGGAGGCAAGCCTGCTGGTATCTCCTCTGGAAATACATCCTGGAATTTGTTGAGGAGTGTTGCTACTTCATGAGGTAGCTCTACCTGTCCCTGTTCTATACTCAACACTTCCTTGAAAACCATTAGTAACATTAAGTCCTTCGAGGCTAAAGCTCTCCGGACATGACTAGGTTGAATAAGAAAGTTAGACTTGACAAGTTTCTTTTCCTTACTCATTTGGAGTTGTAGCTCATGTACTTGGGCAGGTGTAAGAGGAGCTAGGCTGACCTTTCTCTTGTCATGCACGAAGGTGTAGAGATTGGTTCTGCCATCATGCCTGGTCTCTTTGTCAAACTGCCATGGTCTTCCTAGTAGAAGATGGCCAGCTTGCATGGGCACCACGTCGCACGACCTGGTCTTGGTACTTGCCCACACTGAATGGCACAGTGACTTGCTCATGAATCTTGAGCTCCACTTTGTCATCAAGCCATCTCAGTCTATATGTTCGAGGATGCCGTGTCCTCTCTAGACCTAGCTTATCAACCATATACGCACTAGCAACGTTAGTGCAAGAACCACCATCTATGATGAGGTTACATACCTTTCCTTGATGGTGCAACGGCTGTGGAAGATGTTCTCCCTTTGGATGGTCTCTGAAGGATCCACCATTGCACTGAGGATACGTCTAGTGACCAGCACTTCCCCAACATCAGGGTACTCAATGTCACCGTACTCTCCTTCTGGTTCATTGTCCTCTTCATCTTGGGACTCATATTCTCCTGCCTCCGTAATCAGCATGACTCGTTTGTTTGGGCACTCCCTTGAGATGTGTCCACGTCCCCTACACTTGAAACAAGTTATGTCACGTGATCTTTGAGGGTTAGAAGACTTACCAGGCTCTCTCTGGTCACCGGTGGGTTCAGGAGGCTTGCTCTTGAACCTTGACTCGATCTCCACGCTTTTGCCTTTGTCCACTGTCTTAGGCATGTTGCTTGGTGCCCAAGGTGTCTTAGGCTTGCTGGGGATGTCTTGGCCCTTACGTTTGATGTGCTGGTCAGCTTGCACAGATAGGTGGAACAAGTCCTTGAAGTCGTAGATTTGCCTTTCCACCTTGCAGCTGATCCTTTCTTGGAGTCCATCCAAGAATTGCGCCATCAATGCTTCTTCATCATCATTGAGCTCCAATCTGTCTCAACCTCTCGAACTCTTCATAGTACTCCTCTACTGATCTGGTACCCTGCTTAAGAGTACGAAAAACGTGCTGTAAATCCCTATGAAAGTAAGGTGGAACATACCTTTGTCGCATGAGGTCTTTCATGTCGACCCATGAGTCTACGGGTCTCATTCTCTTCCTCCTTCTGTCAGATACCTCACGATCCCACCAGATGAGGGCATTGTCCGTGAGTTGTGCTACTGCCATTGAGACTCTCCTAGGTCCTGGTTGGTTGTAGTGATCAAAGATATGATCCATTCGCTTCTCCCAATCTAGGTAAGCCTCGGGGTCTTTTTTTCCTGCAAAAGTTGGAGGAGTTAGTTTAACATCAAGATGAATTACCCGGTTATAGGTGTGTTCATCTCCATCCTCATGACGTCTAGGAGGCATTCTTGGTCTCTGGTGAAGACCATATGGCTCAAAGCCATCATCTTCTGCCTCTGGTGGCCGTGGAGGTCCTCTCGGCCTATGGTGATAGTTATGAGGTTGCGTGTCGTCATCTCTATCTGGCTGGGGTTCCTCCTGTTCGTGCCGTGTCCTAAGGTACTCAGGACCCTCAGGACGGTCTTGCTCAGCTCTCACGTGCCTTATGGCCTGAATCTTACTGGTCTCTCCACGCGCTCCAACCTCTCGCCTATGGATGCGAGTTGTGTTTGGAGTGTGGTGAACATGGCCATCATGGCTTCAGCTGCGTCTCTATTCTCTTCTCCCATGGTGTGCTACAAAGAAAGAAGATAATTAGGGTGCTCCTAAATTATTAGGAGAGTTTCTTTTTATATGGGATTTGAAAAAAATGCAAAAGGAAAATCCTAAGGAAAGGAAATTCGAAAAAAAGGAAACTTCCTAGACAACTTGTGCTAGCTGTCCAATTCGAATTCTTTAGTATCTTTTCTATTTTCTTTTTCTTTTCTTTTTAATTAGACTTAAAAATAAAGAAAATATGACTTAAACAAAAGGAAAACGTGTATGCAATGCAAAAAGTGAATCTAAACCCTAGTGATACACGTAGGAGGCTAGATGCACTCGGTTTGGAGTTTGAGGTTATTTTTTTGATTTTTCTTGAATGCGACTTAAACTAATGCAAGAACACAAAACAACACAAGCAAAAGGATAGAAACAACCTGGTTTAGGAGCTTTAAGCTCTGATACCAAAATGATACAAGCCTTGATTCTGCGGCTGTTGTAGAAGATTAGGTGAGAAACTCAACCTTAGGCTTCTGGATAGGGGTTTTCTGGTTGGTAAACGATGGAAGGGTGAAGTGAACCACACGAGGGTGATGAACCTCGTGATAAATCACAAACTTAGAGCTAGGAGCTGGTCTCAACTAGGTTCTAAGCGCACAAGTCTCTCTTGAGAGAAAGCTCGTAAGGAAAAAGTTCTACTTTATTAATAATCAAAAAGGTTGTCGAACTACAATGCTGGAAGGAGCCTTATTAATATGCTCGACAGCTTGACCTTCTAGGGTCGACTCAAACAAATAAAAAGGAAAGTTTACAAAAGTGCACAAAAGGAAAAGATACAAAAGTGCATAACCAAAAAAGGACCTATTCCTAAAATGTTTTTGACTCAAAAATGTAAAGCAACTAGATACTACCCTGCAAAACAGAAAGAGGCATATATTCGAATGTAAACTTACCTTAACTCACCTCACGGCCAAGAAATGGAAGGTGGCCGTCCCTGTGGCATGCACGCGCCTTGCTCCTAGTCTTCGACTTGGAGTAGGGTTAAATATCTTTGGGCCCTGACCTCTCTTGCCACTAAAGCCCAAGTCTCTGATGTTCCTTGCGTTGTTGAGAAGCCTTTGACTCTAATTTGCTCTTCTGGCCCATTGTCCTTAGCTGCTCTTCCTCTAGGAGCTTGTTGACCCATAAGCTGAATTTGTGGAAGAGTGCTCTTGATCTGCTTCTTGTCATTGCTCCTGGAGGTACCACTGGTGTAGATACTTCCTCTAAGTGCATGTCCTGGAGCTGGTAGCTCATTTGGTCCGAGTCCTCTTGTGTAGAAGTGGAAGTGTGCGTGTACTCGGCTGGATGGCTGTACCGGCTGGATTGTGCGCGGTACTGGCCGGAATGACTTCAGGACCAGCCAAGTTGATCCCGGAGTCGGCGGTGTCATCAGGAGGACCGGCGGTGTCATTCACGTCCCCACCAAGTGTGCCGGAAGCTTGGGCCTCTCCGCCGGCGATGTTGACCGGTCTGGTCCTATAGGTCGAGGTTCCCGCGGTACTGTCTGGTCCGGCAGGCGCGCCAGATGGTCCTGCTGTCTCGGGCAAGCTTCCTGGTCGGCCAGTCTGGTCTCCTGGCTGGATGTACGACCTGATGTCCTCATCATTCCCTCCTCCTTCAGTAGGTTTTGTCCTCAAAACTGGTTCATCTGCATGGAAAGGGGCCAAGTCAGTAACATTAAACGTATTGGACACATTAAACTCACCTGGAAGCTCGATCCCGTAGGCGTTGTTGTTGATCCTCTCGAGCACTCTGAATGGTCCATCTCCTCTTGGTGCTAGCTTGGAACTCCTTAGGTTTGGGAACCTCTCCTGCCGTGTGTAGCCACACCCAATCGCCTGGTTGAAAGATCACCTCCTTTCTTCCTTGTTGGCATGAGTCACGTACTGTCCGGTCCTCTTCACCAAATTTTCTGCTACCTTCTGGTGTAACCTCCTTATGAACTCTGCCTTGGATGCTCCGTTGAGGTTGGTCATCTCAGCTGGTGGTAGTGGTGTTTGCTCCAATGGGGTGAGAGGGTTGAAGCCGTATACCACTTCAAATGGTGTCTTCTTGGTTGCTGAGTGCACGGCTCGGTTGTAAGCGAACTCAATGAATGGCAGGCACTCCACCCAAGTCTTTAGGTTCTTCCCTAGTGTAGTCCTGAGAAGGGTTGATAGTGTCCTGTTGACAACTTCAGTTTGGCCATCGGTTTGAGGATGGCAGGTGGTTGAGAAGAGTAGCTTCGTGCCTAGCTTTCTCCAAAGGGTCCTCCAGAAATGGCTGAGGAACTTGGTGTCCCTGTCTGATACGATGGTCCTTGGCACTCCATGAAGCCGTATTATCTCCCTGAAGAACAGCTCAGCTATTTGCGTGGCATCATTGACATTGGCACATGGGATGAAGTGTGCCATATTGGAGAATCTGTCCACCACTAGAAAGATTGCATCTTTGTGGTTGATCTTGGGCAGACCTAGAACAAAATCCATCGAGATGTCCACCCATGGATGTGTTGGTATGGGCAGTGGGAGATACAACCCGTGAGGTTGCACTCGGACTTTGCCTTCTTGCAAGTAATGCATCTTGCACAATGTGCTTCTACTGTCCTCTTGATGTGTGGCCAGTAGAAGTGCTCCTTGACCACTGCTAGAGTCTTGTCGACACCAAAGTGGCCCATGAGTCCTCCTCCATGAGCTTCTCGGATGATAAGCTTCCTTAGTGATCCTTGTGGTATGCACAGCCTTCTTTCTCGGAACAAGAATCCTCATGGATGTAGGATTTGCCATGACTCCCTGTGCTACACTCCTTGTAGCTCTCAGCAAGGTCAGGATCATCCTTGTATAGATCCTTGATGTGCTCGAATCCTAGGACTTTTGCCTCCATGGTTGATATCAAGGCAAACCTCCTTGATAGTGCATCGGCTACCACATTGTCTTTGCCCTTCTTGTACTTGATGATGTACGGGAAGGTCTCTATGAACTCCATCCACCTGGCATGTCTCCTCTTGAGATTGGTTTGCCCTCTGAGGTGTTTGAGAGTCTCGTGATCAGTGTGGATCACAAACTCCTTGGACAGCAAGTAATGCTGCCAAGTCTCCAATGCTCGGACAAGGGCATGAAGCTCCTTGTCATAAGTGGGGTAGTTCAGTGAGGCACCACTTAGCTTCTCACTGAAGTATGCCACTGGTCTCCCTCCTTGGGTTAGCACTGCCCCTATGCCTATTCCAGAGGCATCACACTCCACTTCAAACGTCTTGTTGAAGTCGGGCAGGACTAGCACTGGCGCATGTGTAAGGCTGTCGTTCAAGGCCTTGAATGCCTTCTCCTGAGATTCTCCCCAGCTGAATCCTACGTTCTTCTTCACTACTGCTGTCAGTGGTGAGGCAATACTGCTGAAGTTGGGCACGAATCTCCTATAGAAGCTGGCCAGTCCGTGGAAGCTCCTTACTTGGCTGATGTTTCCTGGTGTTGGCCATTCTTGTATGGCTCGAATCTTCTTCTCATCAACCTGTAGGCCCTGTGAACTCACAACAAAACCTAAAAAGACAAGCTTATCAGTACAAAAGGTGCACTTCTTGAGATTGGCATAAAGCTCTTCTTGTCGAAGGGTTTTAAGGACCATCTCAAGATGTGTGAGGTGTTCCGTAGGCACTTACTATAAACAAGTATGTCATCAAAATAAACTACTACAAACTTACTGATGTACGCCCTAAGAACTTGGTTCATAAGGCGCATGAAGGTGCTTGGGGCATTAGTCAAGCCAAATGGCATGACTGTCCACTCATAGAGTCCTTGCTTTGTCTTGAAAGCGGTTTTCCACTCATCACCTTCCTTCATTCTTACCTGGTGGTATCCACTTTGAGGTCTATCTTGGAGAAGATCGTGGCTCCACTCAGCTCATCTAGCATGTCATCCAGTCGTGGTATTGGATGCCTATACTTGACTGTGATGTTGTTGATGGCTCGGCAGTCCACACACATGCGCCAAGTTCCATCCTTCTTGGGCACTAGTAGCACTGGTACAGCACATGGACTGAGGCTCTCTCTAACATATCCTTTCTCCAGGAGCTCCTTGACTTGCTTCTCAAGCTCCTTGGACTCCTCTGGACTCATCCGGTAGGCTGGCCGGTTGGGCAGGGCTGATCCGGGCACTAGATCAATCTGGTGTTCTATGCCACGTAAAGGAGGCAAGCCTGCTGGTATCTCCTCTGGAAATACATCCTGAATTTGTTGAGAGTTGCTACTTCAGGAGGTAGCTCTACCTGTCCCTGTTCTATACTCAACACTTCCTTGAAAACCATTAGTAACATTAAATCCTTCGAGGCTAAAGCTCTCCGGACTTGACTTGGTTGAATAAGAAAATTAGACTTGATAAGTTTCTTTTCCTTACTCATTTGGAGTTGTAGCTCATGTACTTGGGCAGGTGTAAGAGGAGCTAGGCTGACCTTTCTCTTGTCATGCACGAAGGTGTAGAGATTGGTTCTGCCATCATGCCTGGTCTCTTTGTCAAACTGCCATGGTCTTCCTAGTAGAAGATGGCCAGCTTGTATGGGCACCACGTCGCACACGACTTGGTCTTGGTACTTGCCCACACTGAATGGCACAGTGACTTGCTCATGAATCTTGAGCTCCACTTTGTCATCGAGCCATCTCAGTCTATATGGTCGAGGATGCCTTGTCTTCTCTAGACCTAGCTTATCAACCATATATGCACTAGCAACGTTAGTGCAAGAACCACCATCTATGATGAGGTTACATACCTTTCCCTTGATGGTGCAACGGCTGTGGAAGATGTTCTCCTTTGATGGTCTCTGAAGGATCCACCATTGCACTGAGGATACGCCTAGTGACCAGCACTTCCCCACATCAGGGTACTCAATGTCACCATATTCTCCTTCTGGTTCATAGTCCTCTTCATCTTGGGACTCATATTCTCCTGCCTCCGTAATCAGCATGACTCGTTTGTTTGGGCACTCCCTTGAGATGTGTCCACGTCCCCTACACTTGAAACAAGTTATGTCACGTGATCTTTGAGGGTTAGAAGACTTACCAGGCTCTCTCTGGTCATGGGTGGGTTCCGGAGGCTTGCTCTTGAACCTTGACTCGATCTCTATGCTTTTGCCTTTGTCCACTGTCTTAGGCATGTTGCTTGGTGCCCAAGGTGTCTTAGGCTTGCTGCGGATGTCTTGGCTCTTACGTTTGATGTGCTGTTCAGCTTGCACAGATAGGTGGAACAAGTCTTGAAGTCGTTGTAGATTTGCCTTTCCACCTTGCAGCTGATCCTTTCTTGGAGTCCATCCAAGAATTGTGCCATCAATGCTTCTTCATCATCATTGAGCTCCAATCTGTTCCTTAACCTTCTCGAACTCTTCATAGTACTCTCTACTGATCTGGTACCCTGCTTAAGAGTACGAAAACGTGCAAATCCCTATGAAAGTAAGGTGGAACAACCTTTGTCGCATGAGGTCTTTCATGTCACCCATGAGTCTACGGGGCCTCATTCTCTTCCTCCTTCTGTCAGATACCTCACGATCCCACCAGATGAGGGCATTGTCCGTGAGTTGTGCTACTGCCATTGAGACTCTCCTAGGTCCTGGTTGGTTGTAGTGATCAAAGATATGATCCATTCTCCTCTCCCCAATCTAGGTAAGCCTCTGGGTCTACTTTTTCCTGCAAAGTTGGAGGAGTTAGTTTAACATCAGGATGAATTACCCGGTTATAGGTGTGTTCATCTCCATCCTCATGAGTCTAGGAGGCATTCTTGGTCTCTGGTGAAGACCATATGGCTCAAAGCCATCATCTTCTGCCTCTGGTTGCCGTGGAGGTCCTCTCGCCTATGGTGATAGTTATGAGGTTGTGTGTCCTCATCTCCATCTGGCTGGGGTTCCTCCTGTTCGTGTGTGGTCCTAAGGTGCTCAGGACCCTCAGGACGGTCTTGCTCAGCTCTCACGTGCCTTATGGCCTGAATCTCACTGGTCTCTTCCACGCCCAACCTCTCGCCTATGGATGCGTTGTGTTTGGAGTGTGGTGAACATGGCCATCATGGTTTCAGCTGCGCCTCTATTCTCTTCTCCCATGGTGTGCTACAAAGAAAGAAGATAATTAGGGTGCTCCTAAATTATTAGGAGAGTTTCTTTTTATATGGGATTTGAAAAAAATGCAAAAGGAAAATCCTAAGGAAAGGAAATTCAAAAAGATGTGAAGATTTGAGAAAAAGGAAACTTTCTTGACAACTTGTGCTAGCTGTCCAATTCGACTTCCTTTAGTATTCTTTCTATTTTCTTTTTATTTTCTTTTTAATTTAACTTAAAAATAAAGGAAATATGATTTAAACAAAAAGGAAAACGTGCAAGACAATGCAAAAGTGAATCTAAACCCTAGTGATACACGAGGAGGCTAGATGCACTCGGTTTGGAGTTTGATGTTGTTTTTTTTATTTTTCTTGAATACGACTTAAACTAATGCAAGAACTAGAAATAAGACAAGCAAAAGGATAGAAACAACCTGGTTTAGGAGCTTTAAGCTCTGATACCAAATGATACAAGCCTTGATTCAAGGATGTATGCGGGGCTGTTTGTAGAAGATTAGGTGAGAAACTCAACCTTAGGCTTCTGGATAGGGGTTTTGGTTGGTAAACGATGGAAGGGTGAAGTGAACCACACGAGGGTGATGAACCTCGTGATAAATCACAAACTTAGAGCTAGGAGGGCTGGTCTCAACTAGGTTCTAAGCGACAAGATTCTGAGAGAATAACTTGTTGGGGAAAAAGTTCTATCTTTATTAATATCAAAAGGTTGTCGAACTACAATGCTGGAAGGAGCCTTATTAATATGCTCGACAGCTTGACCTTCTAGGGTCGACTCAAATAAGAAAAGGAAAGTTTACAAAAGTGCACAAAAGGAAAAGATACAAAAGTGTATAACCTAAAAAGGACCTATTCCTAAAATGTTCTTGACTCAAAAATGTAAAGCATCTAGATCCTACCCTGCAAAACAGAAAGAGGCATATATTCGAATTGAAACTTACCTTAACTCACCTCACGGCCAAGAAATGGAAGGTGGCCGCCCTTGTGGCATGCACGCCTTTGCTCCTAGTCTTCGACTTGGAGTAGGGTTAAATATCTTTGGGCCCTGACCTCTCTTGCCACTAAATCCCAAGTCTCTGATGTCCCTTGTGTTGTTGAGAAGACTTTGGACTCTAATTTGCTCTTCTGGCCCATTGTCCTTAGCTGCTCTTCCTCTAGAAGCTTGTCACCCATAAGCTGAATTTGTGGAAGAGTGCCCTTGATCTGCTTCTTGTCATTGCTCCTGGAGGTACCACTGGTGTAGATACTTCCTCTAAGTGCATGTCCTGGAGCTGGTAGCTCATTTGGTCCGAGTCCTCTTGTGTAGAAGTGGAAGTGTGCGTGTACTCGGCTGGATGGCCTGTACCGGCTGGATTGTGCGCTGTACTGGCCGGAATGACTTCAGGACCGGCCAAGTTGATCCCGGAGTCGGCGGTGTCATCAGGGGGACCGGCGGTGTCATTCACGTCCCCACCAAGTGTGCCGGAAGCTTGGGCCTCTCCACCGGCGATGTTGACCGGTCTGGTCCTATAGGTCGAGGGTCCGCGGTACTGTCTGGTCCGGCAGGCATACCAGATGGTCCTGCTGTCTCGGGCAAGCTTCCTGGCCGGCCAGTCTGGTCTCCTGGCTGGATGTACGACCTGATGTCCATCAAAGACCTTTCAAGACAAAGCAAGGGTTCAGTGGACAGCCATCATCTCTTGAAATGAAACCTTCATGCCATGAACCAAGTCTTAGCACATCAGTAAAGTTGAGTTTATTTTGACATTTTGAAAGTGCAGGATCATCTACACATCTTGAGTGTGCAAACCCTTCGACAAGAAGAGCTTTATGCCAATCTAAGAAGTACACCTTTGTACTGATAAACTTGTCAGGTTTTGTTGTAACTCTTCCTACAGGTTGATGAAGAGAGATTGAGCCACAAGAATCCAACACCAAGCAACATCAGCCAAGTGAGGAGCTTCCACGGACTGGCCAGCCTGGGAGATTTGTGCCCAACTTCAGCAGTCTTGCACCTTGAGAGTGAAGAAAAGGATTCAGCTAGAGAAGCTCAGGAGAAGGCATTCCAGGTTGAAGGACAGCTCACACATGCACCAGTCTAGTCGCCCACACAAGACTTTGAAGTGAAGGATGCTCTGAATAGGCATAGGTGCAGTGCTAACCCAAGGAGGGAGACTAGTGGCATACTTCAGTGAGAAGCTAGGTGGTGCCTCACTGAACTACCCCACTTATGACAAGGAGCTTTATGCCCTTGTCCGAGCATTGGAGACTTGGCAGCATTACTTTCTGTCCAAGGAGTTTGTGATCCACACTGATCATGAGACTCTCAAACACCTCAGAGGGCAAACCAATCTCAAGAGAAGACATGCCAGGTGGATGGAGTTCATAGAGACCTTCCCGCACGTCATCAAGTACAAGAAGGGCAAAGATAATGTGGTAGCCGATGCACTATCAAGGAGGTTTGCCTTGATATCCACCATGGAGGCAAAGGTCCTAGGGTTCGAGCACATCAAGGACCTATACAAGGATGATCCTGACTTTGCTGAGAGCTACAAGGTGTGTGGCACAGGGAGCCATGGCAAGTTCTACATCCATGAGGGGTTCTTGTTCCGAGAAAGAAGGCTGTGCATACCACAAGGATCATTAAGGGAGCTTATCATCCGAGAAGCTCATGGAGGAGGACTCATGGGCCACTTTGGTGTCGACAAGACTCTAGCAGTGGTCAAGGAGCACTTCTACTGGCCACACATCAAGAGGACAGTAGAAGCTCATTGTGCAAGAGGCATCACTTGCAAGAAGGCAAAGTCCCGAGTGCAACCTCACGGGTTGTATCTCCCACTGCCCATACCCACACATCCATGGGTGGACATCTCAATGGACTTTGTTCTAGGTCTGCCCAAGATCAACCACAAAGATGCAATCTTTGTAGTGGTGGAGAGATTCTCCAAGATGGCACACTTCATTCCATGTGCCAATGTCAATGATGCCACACAAAAAGCTGAGCTGTTCTTCAGGGAGATAGTACGGCTTCATGGAGTGCCAAGGACCATCGTATCAGACAGGGACACCAAGTTCCTTAGCCATTTCTGGAGGACCCTTTGGAGAAAGCTAGGCACGAAGCTACTCTTTCTACCACTTGCCATCCTCAAACCGATGGCCAAACTGAAGTTGTCAACAAGACAATATCAACTCTTCTCAGAACTACACTAGGGAAGAACCTAAAGACTTGGGTGGAGTGCCTGCCATTCATAGAGTTCACAACCGAGCTGCACTCAGCAACCAAGAAGACACCATTTGAAGTGGTATACGGCTTCAACCCTCTCACCCCATTGGAGCAAACACCACTGCCACCAGCTGAGATGACCAACCTCAACGGAGCATCCAAGCAGAGTTCATAAGGAGGTTACACCAGAAGGTAGAGAAAACTTGGAGAAGAGGACCGACAGTACGTGACTCATGCCAACAAAGGAAGAAAGGAGGTGATCTTTCAACCAGGCGATTGGTGTGGCTACACCTACGGCAGGAGAGGTTCCCAAACCTAAGGAGTTCCAAGCTAGCACCAAGAGGAGATGGACCATTCAGAGTGCTCGAGAGGATCAACAACAACGCCACCGGATCGAGCTTCCAGGTGAGTTTAATGTGTCCAATACGCTCAATGTTACTGACTTGGCCCCTTTCCATGCAGATGAACCAGTTTTGAGGACAAAACCTACTGAAGAGGGAGGGAATGATGAGGACATCAGGTCGCACATCCAGCCAGGAGACCAGACTGGCCGACCAGGAAGCTTGCCCGAGACAGCAGGACCATCTGGCGCGCCTGCAGGTACCGGACCTCGACCTATAGGACCAGACCGGTCAAGCATTGCCGGCGGAGAGGCCCAAGCTTCCGGCACACTTGGTGGGGACGTGGATGACACCGCCGGTCCCCTTGGTGATGCCACCAACTCCGGGATCAACTTGGTCGGTCCTGAAGGCATTCCGGCCAGTACCTCGCACAGTCCAGCCGGTACAGCCGATCCAGCCGAATGCACGAGCAATTCAACTTCCACACAAGGAAACTCGGACCAGATAAGCTACCAGCTTCAGGACATGCATCTAGAGGAAGTATCCACACTAGTAGTGCCACCAGGAGCAATGACAAGAGCAGATCAAGGGCACTCTTCCAAAAATTCAGCTTATGGGTGGACAAGCTCCTAGAAGAAGATCAGCTAAGGACAATGGGCCAGAAGAGCAAAGTAGAGTCCAAAGGCTTCAACAATCAAGAGACTTCAGAGCTTTAGTGGCAAGAGAGGTCAGGCCCAAAGATTCCTAACCCTACTCCAAGTCGAAGACTAGGAGCAAGGCGCGTGCATGCCACAAGGACGGCCACCTTCCATTTCTTGGCCATGAGGTAAGTAAGGTAAGTTTTCAATTCGAATATTTGCCTCTTTCTGTTTTGCAGGGTAGGATCTAGAATATTTACATTTTTTGAGTCAAAGACATTTTAGGAATAGGTCCTTTTTCGGTTATGCACTTTTGTACATTTTCCATTTGTGCATTTTTGTAATCTTTCCTTTTCTTTCTTTGAGTCGACCCTAGAAGGTCAAGCTGTCGAGCATATTAATAAGGCTCTTCCAGCATTGTAGTTCGACAACCTTTTTGATATTAATAAAGTAGAACTTTTTCCAACAAGTTTTCTCTCTAAGAATCTTGTGCGCTTAGAACCTAGTTGAGACCAGCCCTCCTAGCTCTAAGTTTGTGATTTATCACGAGGTTCATCACCCTTTGTGTGGTTCACTTCACCCCTCCATTCGTTTACCAACCAGAAAACCCCTATCCAGAAGCCTAAGGTTGAGTTTCTCACCTAATCTTCTACAAACAGCCCACGCATACATCCTTGAATCAAGGCTTGTATCATTTTGGTATCAGAGCTTAAAGCTCCTAAACCAGGTTGTTTCTATCCTTTTGCTTGTGTTTTTAGTTCTTGCATTAGTTTAAGTCATTCAAGAAAAATCAAAAAATAACATCAAACTCCAAACCGAGTGCATCTAGCCTCCTACGTGTATCACTAGGGTTTAGATTCACTTTTGCATTGCATTCACGTTTTCCTTTTGTTTAATCATATTTCCTTTATTTTAAGTTAAATTAAAAGAAAAGAAAAGAAAAGAAAATAGAAAAGATACTAAAAGAATTCGAATTGGACAGCTAGCACAAGTTGTCTAGGAAGTTTCCTTTTTTCAATTTCCTTTCCTTAGATTTTTCCTTTTGCATTTTTTCAAACCCATATAAAAGAAAACTCTCCTAATAATTTAGGAGCACCCTAATTGTCTTCTTTCTTTGTAGCACACATGGGAGAAGAGAATAGAGACGCAGCTGAAGCCATGATGGCCATGTTCACCACACTCCAAACACAACTCGCATCCATAGGCGAGAGGTTGGAGCGCGTGAGAGACCAGTAAGATTCCAGGCCATAAGGCACGTGAGAGCTGAGCAAGACCGTCCTGAGGGTCCTGAGTACCTTAGGACACGGCACGAACAGGAGGAACCCCAGCCAGATGGAGATGAGGACACGCAACCTCATAACTATCACCATAGGCCGAGAGGACCTCCACGGCAACCAGAGGCAGAAGATGATGGCTTTGAGCCATATGGTCTTCACCAGAGACCAAGAATGCCTCCTAGACGTCATGAGGATGGAGATGAACACACCTATAACCGGGTAATTCATCCTGATGTTAAACTAACTCCTCCAACTTTTGCAGGAAAAGTAGACCCCGAGGCTTACCTAGATTGGGAGAAGCGAATGGATCATATCTTTGATCACTACAACCAACCAGGACCTAGGAGAGTCTCAATGGCAGTAGCACAACTCACGGACAATGCCCTCATCTGGTGGGATCGTGAGGTATCTGACAGAAGGAGGAAGAGAATGAGACCCGTAGACTCATGGGTCGACATGAAAGACCTCATGCGACAAAGGTATGTTCCACCTTACTTTCATAGGGATTTGCAACGTTTTCTTAAGCAGGGTACCAGATCAGTAGAGGAGTACTATGAAGAGTTCGAGAGGTTAAGGAACAGATTGGAGCTCAATGATGATGAAGAAGCATTGATGGCACAATTCTTGGATGGACTCCAAGAAAGGATCAGCTGCAAGGTGGAAAGGCAAATCTACAACGACTTCAAGGACTTGTTCCACCTATCTGTGCAAGCTGAACAGCACATCAAACGTAAGAGCCAAGACATCCGCAGCAAGCCTAAGACACCTTGGGCACCAAGCAACATGCCTAAGACAGTGGACAAAGGCAAAAGCGTAGAGATCGAGTCAAGGTTCAAGAGCAAGCCTCCTGAACCCACCCGTGACCAGAGAGAGCCTGGTAAGTCTTCTAACCCTCAAAGATCACGTGACATAACTTGTTTCAAGTGCAGGGGACGTGGACACATCTCAAGGAGTGCCCAAACAACCGAGTCATGCTGATTACGGAGGCAGGAGAATATGAGTCCCAAGATGAAGAGGACTATGAACCAGAAGGAGAATATGGTGACATTGAGTACCCTGATGTGGGGAAGTGCTGGTCACTAGACGATCCTCAGTGCAATGGTGGATCCTTCAGAGACCATCCAAAGGAGAACATCTTCCACAGCCGTTGCACCATCAAGGGCAAGGTATGTAACCTCATCATAGATGGTGGTTCTTGCACTAACGTTGCTAGTGCATATATGGTTGATAAGCTAGGTCTAGAGAAGACAAGGCATCCTCGACCATATAGACTGAGATGGCTGGATGACAAAGTGGAGCTCAAGATCCATGAGCAAGTCACTGTGCCATTCAGTGTGGGCAAGTACCAAGACCAAGTCGTGTGCGACGTGGTGCCCATTCAAGCTGGCCATCTTCAGCTAGGAAGACCATGGCAGTTTGACAAAGAGACCAGGCATGATGGCCGAACCAATCTCTACACTTTTGTGCATGACAAAAGAAAGGTCAGCTTGGCTCCTCTTACACCTGCCCAGGTACACGAGCTACAACTCAAATGAGTAAAAGAACTTTAAATCTAATTTTCTTATTCAACCAAGTGTCCGGAGAGCTTTAGCCTCAAGGATTTAATGTACTAATGGTTTTCAAAAAAGTGTTGAGTAGAGAAAGAAGTAGCTACTCCTGAAGTAGCAACTCTCAATTCCAGGATGTATTTCAGGAGATACCAGCATTTGCCTCACGGCATAGAACACCAGATTGATCTAGTGCCCGGAGCAGCCCTGCCCAACCGGCCAGCCTACCGGATGAGTCCAGAGGAGTCCAAGGAGCTTGAGAAGCAAGTCAAGGAGCTCCTGGAGAAAGGATGTGTTCGAGAGAGCCTCAGTCCATGTGCTGTACCAGTGCTACTAGTGCCCAAGAAGGATGGAACTTGGCGCATGTGCGTGGACTGCCGAGCAATCAACAACATCACAGTCAAGTATAGGCATCCTATACCACGACTGGATGACATGCTAGATGAGCTGAGTGGAGCCACGGTCTTTTCCAAGATAGACCTCAAAAGTGGATACCACCAGGTAAGAATGAAGGAAGGTGATGAGTGGAAGACTGCTTTCAAGACAAAGCAAGGGCTCTACGAGTGGACAGTCATGCCATTCGGCTTGACTAATGCCCCAAGCACCTTCATGCCTTATGAACCAAGTTCTTAGGGCGTACATCAGTAAGTTCAGAGTTTATTTTGATGACATGTTTACAGTAAGTGCTATGGATCACCACACATCTTGATGGTGCAAAACCTTCAACAAGAAGAGCTTTGAATCTCAAGAAGTGCATCTTTACTGAAACTTGCTTTTAGGTTTTGTTGTAAGTTCACAGGCTTACAGATTGATGAAGAGAAGATTCGAGCCATACAAGAATGGCCAACATCAGCCAAGTGAGGAGTTTCCACGGTCTGGCCAGCTTCTACAGAAGATTCGTGCCCGACTTCAGCAGTATTGTCTCACCATTGACGGCAGTAGTGAAGAAGAACATGGGATTCAGCTAGGGAGAAGCTCAGGAGAAGGCGTTCCAGGCCTTAAAGGACAGCCTCACACATGCACCAGTGGTAGTCTTGCCCGACTTCAACAAGACATTTGAAGTGGAGTGTGATGCCTCTGGAATAGGCATTGGAGCGGTGCTAACTCAAGGAGGAAGGCCAGTGGCATACTTCAGTGAGAAGCTAGGTGGTGCCTCACTGAACTACCCCACTTATGACAAGGAGCTTTATGCCCTAGTACGAGCCTTGGAGACTTGGAAGCATTACTTGTTGTCACTTACAAAAAGGCGAAGTCCCTACAACCGAGCCGTGCACTCAGCAACCAAGAAGACACCATTTGAAGTGGTATACGGCTTCAACCCTCTCACCCCATTGGAGCAAACGCCACTGCCACCAGCTGAGATGACCAACCTCAACGGAGCATCCAAAGCAGAGTTCATAAGGAGGTTACACCAGAAGGTAGCAGAGAACTTGGAGAAGAGGACCACAGTACGTGACTCATGCCAACAAGGAAGAAGGAGGTGATCTCAGACGATTGGTGTGGCTACACACGGCAGAGAGGTTCCCAAACCTAAGGAGTTCCAAGCAGCACCAAGAGGAGATGGCCATTCAGAGTGCTAGAGGATCAACAACAAGCCATGGATCGAGCTGGTGAGTTTAATGCTACGCTTAATGTTAGACAGCTTTTCCATGCAGATGAACCAGTTTTGAGGACAAAACCTACTGAAGAGGGAGGGAATGATGAGGACATCAGGTCGTACATCCAGCCAGGAGACCAGACTGGCCGACCAGGAAGCTTGCCCGAGACAGCTGGACCATCTGGCGCGCCTGCCGGACCAGACAGTACCGCCGGACCCTCGACCTATAGGACCAGACCGGTCAACATCGCCGGCGGAGAGGCCCAAGCTTCCGGCACACTTGGTGGGGACGTGAATGACACCGCCGGTCCTCCTGATGACACCGCTGACTCCGGGATCAACTTGGCCGGTCCTGAAGTCATTCCGGCCAGTACCGCGCACAATCCAGCCGGTACAGGCCATCCAGCCGAATACACGCGCACTTCCACTTCTACACAAGAGGACTCGGACCAAATGAGCTACCAGCTCCAGGACATGCACTTAGAGGAAGTATCTACACCAGTGGTACCTCCAGGAGCAATGACAAGAAGAAGATCAAGAGCACTCTTCCACAAATTCAGCTTATGGGTCGACAAGCTTCTAGAGGAAGAGCAGCTAAGGACAATGGGCCAGGAGAGCAAATTAGAGTCCAAAGGCTTTTCAACAACACAAGGAACATCAGAGACTTGGGCTTTTGTGGCAAGAGAGTTCAGGGCCCAAAGATATTTAACCCTACTCCAAGTCGAAGACTAGGAGCAAGGCGCGTGCATGCCACAAGGACGGCCACCTTCCATTTCTTGGCCGTGAGGTGAGTTAAGGTAAGTTTACATTCAAATATATGCCTCTTTCTGTTTTTCAGGGTAGGATCTAGTTGCTTTACATTTTTGAGTCAAGAACATTTTAGGAATAGGTCCTTTTTCGGTTATACACTTTGTATCTTTTCCTTTTGTGCACTTTTGTAAACTTTCCTTTTCTTTGTTTGAGTCAACCCTAGAAGGTCAAGCTGTCGAGCATATTAATAAGGCTCCTTCCAGCATTGTAGTTCAACAACCTTTTTGATATTAATAAAGATAGAACTTTTTCCCCAACAAGTTTTCTCTCAAGAATCTTGTGCGCTTAGAATCTAGTTGAGACCAGCCCCTCCTAGCTCTAAGTTTGTGATTTATCACGAGGTTCATCACCCTCGTGTGGTTCACTTCACCCTTCCATCGTTTACCAACCAGAAAACCCCTATCCAGAAGCCTAAGGTTGAGTTTCTCACCTAATCTTCTACAAACAGCCCACGCATACATCCTTGAATCAAGGCTTGTATCATTTTGGTATCAGAGCTTAAAGCTCCTAAACCAGGTTGTTTCTATCCTTTTGCTTGTGTTTTTAGTTCTTGCATTAGTTTAAGTCATTCAAGAAAAATCAAAAAATAACATCAAACTCCAAACCGAGTGCATCTAGCCTCCTACGTGTATCACTAGGGTTTAGATTCACTTTTGCATTGCATTCACGTTTTCCTTTTGTTTAATCATATTTCCTTTATTTTAAGTTAAATTAAAAGAAAAGAAAAGAAAAGAAAATAGAAAAGATACTAAAAGAATTCGAATTGGACAGCTAGCACAAGTTGTCTAGGAAGTTTCCTTTTTTCAATTTCCTTTCCTTAGATTTTTCCTTTTGCATTTTTTCAAACCCATATAAAAGAAAACTCTCCTAATAATTTAGGAGCACCCTAATTGTCTTCTTTCTTTGTAGCACACATGGGAGAAGAGAATAGAGACGCAGCTGAAGCCATGATGGCCATGTTCACCACACTCCAAACACAACTCGCATCCATAGGCGAGAGGTTGGAGCGCGTGAGAGACCAGTAAGATTCCAGGCCATAAGGCACGTGAGAGCTGAGCAAGACCGTCCTGAGGGTCCTGAGTACCTTAGGACACGGCACGAACAGGAGGAACCCCAGCCAGATGGAGATGAGGACACGCAACCTCATAACTATCACCATAGGCCGAGAGGACCTCCACGGCAACCAGAGGCAGAAGATGATGGCTTTGAGCCATATGGTCTTCACCAGAGACCAAGAATGCCTCCTAGACGTCATGAGGATGGAGATGAACACACCTATAACCGGGTAATTCATCCTGATGTTAAACTAACTCCTCCAACTTTTGCAGGAAAAGTAGACCCCGAGGCTTACCTAGATTGGGAGAAGCGAATGGATCATATCTTTGATCACTACAACCAACCAGGACCTAGGAGAGTCTCAATGGCAGTAGCACAACTCACGGACAATGCCCTCATCTGGTGGGATCGTGAGGTATCTGACAGAAGGAGGAAGAGAATGAGACCCGTAGACTCATGGGTCGACATGAAAGACCTCATGCGACAAAGGTATGTTCCACCTTACTTTCATAGGGATTTGCAACGTTTTCTTAAGCAGGGTACCAGATCAGTAGAGGAGTACTATGAAGAGTTCGAGAGGTTAAGGAACAGATTGGAGCTCAATGATGATGAAGAAGCATTGATGGCACAATTCTTGGATGGACTCCAAGAAAGGATCAGCTGCAAGGTGGAAAGGCAAATCTACAACGACTTCAAGGACTTGTTCCACCTATCTGTGCAAGCTGAACAGCACATCAAACGTAAGAGCCAAGACATCCGCAGCAAGCCTAAGACACCTTGGGCACCAAGCAACATGCCTAAGACAGTGGACAAAGGCAAAAGCGTAGAGATCGAGTCAAGGTTCAAGAGCAAGCCTCCTGAACCCACCCGTGACCAGAGAGAGCCTGGTAAGTCTTCTAACCCTCAAAGATCACGTGACATAACTTGTTTCAAGTGCAGGGGACGTGGACACATCTCAAGGAGTGCCCAAACAACCGAGTCATGCTGATTACGGAGGCAGGAGAATATGAGTCCCAAGATGAAGAGGACTATGAACCAGAAGGAGAATATGGTGACATTGAGTACCCTGATGTGGGGAAGTGCTGGTCACTAGACGATCCTCAGTGCAATGGTGGATCCTTCAGAGACCATCCAAAGGGAGAACATCTTCCACAGCCGTTGCACCATCAAGGAAAGGTATGTAACCTCATCATAGATGGTGGTTCTTGCACTAACGTTGCTAGTGTATATGGTTGATAAGCTAGGTCTAGAGAGGACACGGCATCCTCGACCATATAGACTGAGATGGCTTGATGACAAAGTGGAGCTCAAGATTCATGAGCAAGTCACTGTGCCATTCAGTGTGGGCAAGTACCAAGACCAGGTCGCGACGTGGTGCCCATGCAAGCTGGCCATCTTCTACTAGGAAGACCATGGCAGTTTGACAAAGAGACCAGGCATGATGGCAGAACCAATCTCTACACCTTCGTGCATGACAAGAGAAAGGTCAGCCTAGCTCCTCTTACACCTGCCCAAGTACATGAGCTACAACTCCAAATGAGTAAGGAAAAGAAACTTGTCAAGTCTAACTTTCTTATTCAACCTAGTCATGTCCGGAGAGCTTTAGCCTCAAGGACTTAATGTTACTAATGGTTTTCAAGGAAGTGTTGAGTATAGAACAGGGACAGGTAGAGCTACCTCATGAAGTAGCAACACTCCTCAACAAATTCCAGGATGTATTTCCAGAGGAGATACCAGCAGGCTTGCCTCCTTTACGTGGCATAGAACACCAGATTGATCTAGTGCCCGGAGCAGCCCTGCCCAACCGGCCAGCCTACCGGATGAGTCCAGAGGAGTCCAAGGAGCTTGAGAAGCAAGTCAAGGAGCTCCTGGAGAAAGGATATGTTCGAGAGAGCCTCAGTCCATGTGCTGTACCAGTGCTACTAGTGCCCAAGAAGGATGGGACTTGGCATGTGTGGACTGCCGAGCAATCAACAACATCACAGTCAAGTATAGGCATCCAATACCACGACTGGATGACATGCTAGATGAGCTGAGTGGAGCCACGGTCTTCCAAGATAGACCTCAAAAGTGGATACCACCAGGTAAGAATGAAGGAAGGTGATGAGTGGAAGACTGCTTTCAAGACAAAGCAAGGGCTCTACGAGTGGACAGTCATGCCATTTGGCTTGACTAATGCCCCAAGCACCTTCATGCCTTATGAACCAAGTTCTTAGGGCGTACATCAGTAAGTTTGTAGTAGTTTATTTTGATGACATACTTGTTTATAGTAAGTGCCTACGGAACACCTCACACATCTTGAGATGGTCCTTAAAACCCTTCGACAAGAAGAGCTTTATGCCAATCTCAAGAAGTGCACCTTTTGTACTGATAAGCTTGTCTTTTAGGTTTTGTTGTGAGTTCACAGGGCCTACAGGTTGATGAGAGAAGATTCGAGCCATACAAGAATGGCCAACACCAGGAAACATCAGCCAAGTAAGGAGCTTCCACGGACTGGCCAGCTTCTATAGGAGATTCGTGCCCAACTTCAGCAGTATTGCCTCACCACTGACGGCAGTAGTGAAGAAGAACGTGGGATTCAGCTGGGGAGAAGCTCAGGAGAAGGCATTCCAGGCCTTGAAGGACAGCCTTACACACGCACCAGTGCTAGTCCTTCCCGACTTCAACAAGACGTTTGAAGTGGAGTGTGATGCCTCTGGAATAGGCATAGGAGCAGTGCTAACCCAAGGAGGGAGACCAGTGGCATACTTCAGTGAGAAGCTAGGTGGTGCCTCACTGAACTACCCCACTTATGACAAGGAGCTCTATGCCCTTGTCCGAGCATTGGAGACTTGGCAGCATTACTTGCTGTCCAAGGAGTTTGTGATCCACACTGATCACGAGACTCTCAAACACCTCAGAGGGCAAACCAATCTCAAGAGGAGACATGCCAGGTGGATGGAGTTCATAGAGACCTTCCGACATCATCAAGTACAAGAAGGGCAAAGACAATGTGGTAGCCGATGCACTATCAAGGAGGTTTGCCTTGATATCAACCATGGAGGCAAAGGTCCTAGGATTCGAGCACATCAAGGATCTATACAAGGATGATCCTGACCTTGCTGAGAGCTACAAGGAGTGTAGCACAGGGAGTCATGGCAAATTCTACATCCATGAGGGATTCTTGTTCCGAGAAAGAAGGCTGTGCATACCACAAGGATCACTAAGGGAGCTTATCATCCGAGAAGCTCATGGAGGAGGACTCATGGGCCACTTTGGTGTCGACAAGACTCTAGCAGTGGTCAAGGAGCACTTCTACTGGCCACACATCAAGAGGACAGTAGAAGCACATTGTGCAAGATGCATCACTTGCAAGAAGGCAAAGTCCCGAGTGCAACCTCACGGGTTGTATCTCCCACTGCCCATACCAACACATCCATGGGTGGACATCTCGATGGATTTTGTTCTAGGTCTGCCCAAGATCAACCACAAAGATGCAATCTTTGTAGTGGTGGACAGATTCTCCAAGATGGCACATTTCATCCCATGTGCCAATGTCAATGATGCCACACAAACAGCTGAGCTGTTCTTCAGGGAGATAGTACGGCTTCATGGAGTGCCAAGGACCATCGTATCAGATAGGGACACCAAGTTCCTCAGCCATTTCTGGAGGACCCTTTGAGAAAGCTAGGCACGAAGCTACTCTTCTCAACCACTTGCCATCCTCAAACCGATGGCCAAACTGAAGTTGTCAACAGGACACTATCAACTCTTCTCAGAACAACACTAGGGAAGAACCTAAAGACTTGGGTGGAGTGCCTGCCATTCATTGAGTTCGCCACAACCGAGCCGTGCACTCAGCAACCAAGAAGACACCATTTGAAGTGGTATACGGTTTCAACCCTCTCACCCCATTGGAGCAAACACCACTGCCACCAGCTGAGATGACCAACCTCAACGGAGCATCCAAAGCAGAGTTCATAAGGAGGTTACACCAGAAGGTAGCAGAAAACTTGGAGAAGAGGACCGGACAGTACGTGACTCATGCCAACAAAGGAAGAAAGGAGGTGATCTTTCAACCAGGCGATTGGTGTGGCTACACCACGGCAGGAGAGGTTCCCAAACCTAAGGAGTTCCAAGCTAGCACCAAGAGGAGATGGACCATTCAGAGTGCTCGAGAGGATCAACAACAACGCCACCGGATCGAGCTCCAGGTGAGTTTAATGTGTCCAATACGCTCAATGTTACTGACTTGGCCCCTTTCCATGCAGATGATCCAGTTTTGAGGACAAAACCTACTGAAGAGGGAGGGAATGATGAGGACATCAGGTCGTACATCCAGCCAGGAGACCAGACTGGCCGACCAGGAAGCTTGCCGAGACAGCAGGACCATCTGGCGCGCCTACCGGACCAGACAGTACCGCCGGACCTCGACCTATAGGACCAGACCGGTCAACATCGCCGGCGGAGAGGCCCAAGCTTCCGGCACACTTGGTGGGGACGTGAATGACACCGCCGGTCCCCTTGATGACACCGCCGACTCCGGGATCAACTTGGCCAGTCCTGAAGTCATTCCGGCCAGTACCGCGCACAATCCAGCCGGTACAGCCGATCCAGCCGGTACAGCCGATCCAGCCGAGTACACGCGCACTTCCACTTCTACACAAGAGGACTCGGACCAAATGAGCTACCAGCTCCAGGACATGCACTTAGAGGAAGTATCTACACCAGTGGTACCTCCAGGAGCAATGACAAGAAGCAGATCAAGAGCACTCTTCCACAAATTCAGCTTATGGGTCGACAAGCTCCTAGAGGAAGATCGACTAAGGACAATGGGCCAAAAGTACAAGGAAGAGTCCAATAGCTTCTCAACAACACAAGGGACATCAGAGACTTGGGCTTTAGTGTCAAGAGAGGTCAGGCCCAAAGATTCTTAACCCTACTCCAAGTCGAAGACTAGGAGCAAGGCGCGTGCATGCCACAAGGACGGCCACCTTCCATTTCTTGGCCGTGAGGTGAGTTAAGGTAAGTTTACATTCAAATATATGCCTCTTTCTGTTTTTCTGGGTAGGATCTAGTTGCTTTACATTTTTGAGTCAAAAACATTTTAGGAATAGGTCCTTTTTCGGTTATGCACTTTTGTATCTTTTCCTTTTGTGCACTTTTGTAAACTTTCCTTTTATTTGTTTGAGTCGACCCTAGAAGGTCAAGCTGTCGAGCATATTAATAAGGCTCCTTCCAGCATTGTAGTTCGACAACCTTTTTGATTATTAATAAAGTAGAACTTTTTCCCTACAAGTTTTCTCTCAAAGAATCTTGTGCGCTTAGAACCTAGTTGAGACCAGCCCTCCTAGCTCTAAGTTTGTGATTTATCACGAGGTTCATCACCCCTCGTGTGGTTCACTTCACCCTTCCATCTTTTACCAACCAGAAAACCCCCATCCAGAAGCCAAGGTTGAGTTTCTCACCTAATCTTCTACCAAACAGCCCACGCATACATCCTTGAATCAAGGCTTGTATCATTTTGGTATCAGAGCTTAAAGCTCCTAAACCAGGTTGTTTCTATCCTTTTGCTTGTGTTTTTAGTTCTTGCATTAGTTTAAGTCATTCAAGAAAAATCAAAAAATAACATCAAACTCCAAACCGAGTGCATCTAGCCTCCTACGTGTATCACTAGGGTTTAGATTCACTTTTGCATTGCATTCACGTTTTCCTTTTGTTTAATCATATTTCCTTTATTTTAAGTTAAATTAAAAGAAAAGAAAAGAAAAGAAAATAGAAAAGATACTAAAAGAATTCGAATTGGACAGCTAGCACAAGTTGTCTAGGAAGTTTCCTTTTTTCAATTTCCTTTCCTTAGATTTTTCCTTTTGCATTTTTTCAAACCCATATAAAAGAAAACTCTCCTAATAATTTAGGAGCACCCTAATTGTCTTCTTTCTTTGTAGCACACATGGGAGAAGAGAATAGAGACGCAGCTGAAGCCATGATGGCCATGTTCACCACACTCCAAACACAACTCGCATCCATAGGCGAGAGGTTGGAGCGCGTGAGAGACCAGTAAGATTCCAGGCCATAAGGCACGTGAGAGCTGAGCAAGACCGTCCTGAGGGTCCTGAGTACCTTAGGACACGGCACGAACAGGAGGAACCCCAGCCAGATGGAGATGAGGACACGCAACCTCATAACTATCACCATAGGCCGAGAGGACCTCCACGGCAACCAGAGGCAGAAGATGATGGCTTTGAGCCATATGGTCTTCACCAGAGACCAAGAATGCCTCCTAGACGTCATGAGGATGGAGATGAACACACCTATAACCGGGTAATTCATCCTGATGTTAAACTAACTCCTCCAACTTTTGCAGGAAAAGTAGACCCCGAGGCTTACCTAGATTGGGAGAAGCGAATGGATCATATCTTTGATCACTACAACCAACCAGGACCTAGGAGAGTCTCAATGGCAGTAGCACAACTCACGGACAATGCCCTCATCTGGTGGGATCGTGAGGTATCTGACAGAAGGAGGAAGAGAATGAGACCCGTAGACTCATGGGTCGACATGAAAGACCTCATGCGACAAAGGTATGTTCCACCTTACTTTCATAGGGATTTGCAACGTTTTCTTAAGCAGGGTACCAGATCAGTAGAGGAGTACTATGAAGAGTTCGAGAGGTTAAGGAACAGATTGGAGCTCAATGATGATGAAGAAGCATTGATGGCACAATTCTTGGATGGACTCCAAGAAAGGATCAGCTGCAAGGTGGAAAGGCAAATCTACAACGACTTCAAGGACTTGTTCCACCTATCTGTGCAAGCTGAACAGCACATCAAACGTAAGAGCCAAGACATCCGCAGCAAGCCTAAGACACCTTGGGCACCAAGCAACATGCCTAAGACAGTGGACAAAGGCAAAAGCGTAGAGATCGAGTCAAGGTTCAAGAGCAAGCCTCCTGAACCCACCCGTGACCAGAGAGAGCCTGGTAAGTCTTCTAACCCTCAAAGATCACGTGACATAACTTGTTTCAAGTGTAGGGGACGTGGACACATCTCAAGGGAGTGCCCAAACAACCGAGTCATGCTGATTACGGAGGCAGGAGAATATGAGTCCCAAGATGAAGAGGACAATGAACCAGAAGGAGAGTACGGTGACATTGAGTACCCTG
The DNA here is from genome assembly GCA_018901935.1 of Pugionium cornutum. Classification (NCBI taxonomy): domain Eukaryota; kingdom Viridiplantae; phylum Streptophyta; class Magnoliopsida; order Brassicales; family Brassicaceae; genus Pugionium; species Pugionium cornutum. The sequence continues at coordinate 192,026 of CM032159.1, read as the reverse complement.
ATGGGGGGGAAGTGCTGGTCACTAGACGTATCCTCAGTGCAATGGTGGATCCTTCAGAGACCATCCAAAGGGAGAACATCTTCCACAGCCGTTGCACCATCAAGGAAAGGTATGTAACCTCATCATAGATGGTGGTTCTTGCACTAACGTTGCTAGTGCGTATATGGTTGATAAGCTAGGTCTAGAGAGGACACGGCATCCTCGACCATATAGACTGAGATGGCTCGATGACAAAGTGGAGCTAAAGATCCATGAGCAAGTCATTGTACCATTCAGTGTGGGCAAGTACCAGGATCAAGTCGTGTGCGACGTGGTGCCCATGCAAGCTGACCATCTTCTACTAGGAAGACCATGGCAGTTTGACAAAGAGACCAGGCATGATGGCCGAACCAATCTCTACACCTTCGCGCATGACAAGAGAAAGGTCAGCCTAGCTCCTCTTACACCTGCCCAAGTACATGAGCTACAACTCCAAATGAGTAAGGAAAAGAAACTTGTCAAGTCTAACTTCCTTATTCAACCTAGTCATGTCCGGAGAGCTTTAGCCTCCAAGGACTTAATGTTACTAATGGTTTTCAAGGAAGTGTTGAGTATAGAACAGGGACAGGTAGAGCTACCTCATGAAGTAGCAACACCTCAACAAATTCCAGGATGTATTTCCAGAGGAGATACCAGCAGGCTTGCCTCCTTTACGTGGCATAGAACACCAGATTGATCTAGTGCCCGGAGCAGCCCTGCCCAACCGCCAGCCTACCGGATGAGTCCAGAGGAGTCCAAGGAGCTTGAGAAGCAAGTCAAGGAGCTCCTGGAGAAAGGATATGTTCGAGAGAGCCTCAGTCCATGTGCTGTACCAGTGCTACTAGTGCCCAAGAAGGATGGGACTGACTGTGTGGACTGCCGAGCAATCAACAACATCACAGTCAAGTATAGGCATCCAATACCACGACTGGATGACATGCTAGATGAGCTGAGTGGAGCCACGGTCTTCCAAGATAGACCTCAAAAGTGGATACCACCAGGTAAGAATGAAGGAAGGTGATGAGTGGAAGACTGCTTTCAAGACAAAGCAAGGGCTCTATTTAGTGGACAGTCATGCCATTTGGCTTGACTAATGCCCCAAGCACCTTCATGCCTTTATGAACCAAGTTCTTAGGGCACATCAGTAAGTTTGTGGTAGTTTATTTTGATGACATACTTGTTTATAGTAAGTGCCTACGGAACACCTCACACATCTTGAGATGGTCCTTAAAACCCTTCGACAAGAAGAGCTTTATGCCAATCTCAAGAAGTGCACCTTTTGTACTGATAAGCTTGTCTTTTAGGTTTTGTTGTGAGTTCACAGGGCCTACAGGTTGATGAGGAGAAGATTCGAGCCATACAAGAATGGCCAACACCAGGAAACATCAGCCAAGTAAGGAGCTTCCACGGACTGGCCAGCTTCTATAGGAGATTCGTGCCCAACTTCAGCAGTATTGCCTCACCACTCACGGCAGTAGTGAAGAAGAACGTGGATTCAGCTGGGGAGAAGCTCAGGAGAAGGCATTCAAGGCCTTGAAGGACAGCCTTACACATGCACCAGTGCTAGTCCTGCCCGACTTCAACAAGACGTTTGAAGTGGAGTGTGATGCCTCTGGAATAGGCATAGGAGCAGTGCTAACCAAGGAGGGAGACCAGTGGCATACTTCAGTGAGAAGTTAGGTGGTGCCTCACTGAACTACCCCACTTACGACAAGGAGCTTTATGCCCTTTTCCGAGCATTGGAGACTTGGCAGCATTACTTGCTGTCCAAGGAGTTTGTGATCCACACTGATCACGAGACTCTCAAACACCTCAGAGGGCAAACCAATCTCAAGAGGAGACATGCCAGGTGGATGGAGTTCATAGAGACCTTCCCGTACATCATCAAGTACAAGAAGGGCAAAGACAATGTGGTAGCCGATGCACTATCAAGGAGGTTTGCCTTGATATCAACCATGGAGGCAAAGGTCCTAGGATTCGAGCACATCAAGGATCTATACAAGGATGATCCTGACTTGCTGAGAGCTACAAGGAGTGTAGCACAGGGAGTCATGGCAAATTCTACATCCATGAGGGATTCTTGTTCCGAGAAAGAAGGCTGTGCATACCACAAGGATCACTAAGGGAGCTTATCATCCGAGAAGCTCATGGAGGAGGACTCATGGGCCACTTTGGTGTCGACAAGACTCTAGCAGTGGTCAAGGAGCACTTCTACTGGCCACACATCAAGAGGACAGTAGAAGCACATTGTGCAAGATGCATCACTTGCAAGAAGGCAAAGTCCCGAGTGCAACCTCACGGGTTGTATCTCCCACTGCCCATACCAACACATCCATGGGTGGACATCTCGATGGATTTTGTTCTAGGTCTGCCTAAGATCAACCACAAAGATGCAATCTTTGTAGTGGTGGACAGATTCTCCAAGATGGCACATTTCATCCCATGTGCCAATGTCAATGATGCCACACAAACAGCTGAGCTGTTCTTCAGGGAGATAGTACGGCTTCATGGAGTGCCAAGGACCATCATCAGATAGGGACACCAAGTTCCTCAGCCATTTCTGGAGGACCCTTTGAGAAAGCTAGGCACGAAGCTACTCTTCTCAACCACTTGCCATCCTCAAACCGATGGCCAAACTGAAGTTGTCAACAGGACACTATCAACTCTTCTCAGAACAACACTAGGGAAGAACCTAAAGACTTGGGTGGAGTGCCTGCCATTCATTGAGTTCGCCTACAACCGAGCCGTGCACTCAGCAACCAAGAAGAACCCATTTGAAGTGGTATACGGTTTCAACCCTCTCACCCCATTGGAGCAAACACCACTGCCACCAGCTGAGATGACCAACCTCAACGGAGCATCCAAAACAGAGTTCATAAGGAGGTTACACCAGAAGGTAGCAGAGAACTTGGAGAAGAGGACCGACAGTACGTGACTCATGCCAACAAAGGAAGAAAGGAGGTGATCTTTCAACCAGGCGATTGGGTGTGGCTAAACCTACGGCAGGAGAGGTTCCCAAACCTAAGGAGTTCCAAGCTAGCACCAAGAGGAGATGGACCATTCAGAGTGCTCGAGAGGATCAACAACAACGCCTGCCGGATCGAGCTTCCAGGTGAGTTTAATGTGTCCAATACGTTTAATGTTACTGACTTGGCCCCTTTCCATGCAGATGAACCAGTTTTGAGGACAAACCTACTGAAGAGGGAGGGAATGATGAGGACATCAGGTCGTACATCCAGCCAGGAGACCAGACTGGCCGACCAGGAAGCTTGCCCGAGACAGCAGGACCATCTGGCGCGCCTGCCGGACCAGACAGTACCGCCGGACCCTCGACCTATAGGACCAGACCGGTCAACATCGCCGGCGGAGAGGCCCAAGCTTCCGGCACACTTGGTGGGGACGTGAATGACACCGCCGGTCCCCCTGATGACACCGCCGACTCCGGGATCAACTTGGCCGGTCCTGAAGTCATTCCGGCCAGTACCGCGCACAATCCAGCCGGTACAGGCCATCCAGCCGAGTACACGCACACTTCCACTTCTACACAAGAGGACTCGGACCAAATGAGCTACCAGCTCCAGGACATGCACTTAGAGGAAGTATCTACACCAGTGGTACCTCCAGGAGCAATGACAAGAAGCAGATCAAGAGCACTCTTCCACAAATTCAGCTTATGGGTCGACAAGCTTCTAGAGGAAGAGCAGCTAAGGACAATGGGCCAGAAGAGCAAATTAGAGTCCAAAGGCTTCTCAACAACACAAGGAACATCAGAGACTTGGGCTTTAGTGGCAAGAGAGGTCAGGCCCAAAGATATTTAACTACTCCAAGTCGAAGACTAGGAGCAAGGCACGTGCATGCCCCAAGGACGGCCACCTTCCATTTCTTGGCCGTGAGGTGAGTTAAGGTAAGTTTACATTCGAATATATGCCTCTTTCTGTTTTGCAGGGTAGGAACTAGTTGCTTTACATTTTTGAGTCAAGAACATTTTAGGAATAGGTCCTTTTTCGGTTATACACTTTTGTATCTTTTTCCTTTTGTGCACTTTTGTAAACTTTCCTTTATTTGTTTGAGTCGACCCTAGAAGGTCAAGCTGTCGAGCATATTAATAAGGCTCCTTCCAGCATTGTAGTTCGACAACCTTTTGATTATTAATAAAGTAGAACTTTTTCCCTACGAGCTTTCTCTCAAGAGAGACTTGTGCGCTTAGAACCTAGTTGAGACCAGCCCTCCTAGCTCTAAGTTTGTGATTTATCACGAGGTTCATCACCCCTCGTGGTTCACTTCACCCTTCCATCGTTTACCAACCAGAAAACCCTTATCCAGAAGCCTAAGGTTGAGTTTCTCACCTAATCTTCTACAAACAGCCCACGCCCATACATCCTTGAATCAAGGCTTGTATCATTTTGGTATCAGAGCTTAAAGCTCCTAAACCAGGTTGTTTCTATCCTTTTGCTTGTTTTGTTTTAGTTCTTGCATTAGTTTAAGTCGCATTCAAGAAAAATCAAAAAATAACATCAAACTCCAAACCGAGTGCATCTAGCCTCCTACGTGTATCACTAGGGTTTAGATTCACTTTTGCATTGCACGTTTTCCTTTTGTTTAATTCATATTTCCATTATTTTAAGTTAAATTAAAAGAAAAAAAAGAAAAGAAAATAGAAAATACTAAAAGAATTGAATTGGACAGCTAGCACAAGTTGTCTAGGAAGTTTCCTTTTTAATTTCCTTTCTTAGATTTTCCTTTTGCATTTTTTCAAACCCTTATAAAAGAAAACCTCCTAATAATTTAGGAGCACCCTAATTGTCTTCTTTCTTTGTAGCACACATGGGAGAAGAGAATAGAGCAGCTGAAGCCATGATGGCCATGTTCACCACACTCCAAACACAACTCGCATCCATAGGCGAGAGGTTGGAGCGTGGAGAGACCAGTGAGATTCCAGGCCATAAGGCACGTGAGAGCTGAGCAAGACCGTCCTGAGGGTCCTGAGTACCTTAGGACACGGCACGAACAGGAGGAACCCCAGCCAGATGGAGATGAGGACACAAACCTCATAACTATCACCATAGGCCGAGAGGACCTCCACGGCAACCAGAGGCAGAAGATGATGGCTTTGAGCCATATGGTCTTCACCAGAGACCAAGAATGCCTCCTAGACGTCATGAGGATGGAGATGAACACACCTATAACCGGGTAATTCATCCTGATGTTAAACTAACTCCTCCAAGTTTTGCAGGAAAAGTAGACCCCGAGGCTTACCTAGATTGGGAGAAGAATGGATCATATCTTTGATCACTACAACCAACCAGGACCTAGGAGAGTCTCAATGGCAGTAGCACAACTCACGGACAATGCCCTCATCTGGTGGGATCGTGAGGTATCTGACAGAAGGAGGAAGAGAATGAGACCCAGACTCATGGGTCGACATGAAAGACCTCATGCGACAAAGGTTTGTTCCACCTTACTTTCATAGGGATTTGCAACGTTTTGTACTCTTAAGCAGGGTACCAGATCAGTAGAGGAGTACTATGAAGAGTTCGAGAGGTTAAGGAACAGATTGGAGCTCAATGATGATGAAGAAGCATTGATGGCACAATTCTTGGATGGACTCCAAGAAAGGATCAGCTGCAAGGTGGAAAGGCAAATCTACAATGACTTCAAGACTTGTTCCACCTATCTGTGCAAGCTGAACAGCACATCAAACGTAAGAGCCAAGACATCCGCAGCAAGCCTAAGACACCTTGGGCACCAAGCAACATGCCTAAGACAGTGGACAAAGGCAAAAGCATAGAGATCGAGTCAAGGTTCAAGAGCAAGCCTCCTGAACCCACCCGTGACCAGAGAGAGCCTGGTAAGTCTTCTAACCCTCAAAGATCACGTGACATAACTTGTTTCAAGTGTAGGGGACGTGGACACATCTCAAGGAGTGCCCAAACAACCGAGTCATGCTGATTACGGAGGCAGGAGAATATGAGTCCCAAGATGAAGAGGACTATGAACCAGAAGGAGAATATGGTGACATTGAGTACCCTGATGTGGGGAAGTGCTGGTCACTAGACGATCCTCAGTGCAATGGTGGATCCTTCAGAGACCATCCAAAGGGAGAACATCTTCCACAGCCGTTGCACCATCAAGGGAAAGGTATGTAACCTCATCATAGATGGTGGTTCTTGCACTAACGTTGCTAGTGCATATATGGTTGATAAGCTAGGTCTAGAGAGACACGGCATCCTCGACCATATAGACTGAGATGGCTCGATGACAAAGTGGAGCTCAAGATTCATGAGCAAGTCACTGTGCCATTCAGTGTGGGCAAGTACCAAGACCAGTCGTGTGCGACGTGGTGCCCATGCAAGCTGGCCATCTTCTACTAGGAAGACCATGGCAGTTTGACAAAGAGACCAGGCATGATGGCAGAACCAATCTCTACACCTTCGTGCATGACAAGAGAAAGGTCAGCCTAGCTCCTCTTACACCTGCCCAAGTACATGAGCTACAACTCCAAATGAGTAAGGAAAAGAAACTTGTCAAGTCTAATTTTCTTATTCAACCTAGTCATGTCCGGAGAGCTTTAGCCTCAAGGATTTAATGTTACTAATGGTTTTCAAGGAAGTGTTGAGTATAGAACAGGGACAGGTAGAGCTACCTCCTGAAGTAGCAACTCTCAACAAATTCCAGGATGTATTTCCAGAGGAGATACCAGCAGGCTTGCCTCCTTTACGTGGCATAGAACACCAGATTGATCTAGTGCCCGGAGCAGCCCTGCCCAACCGCCAGCCTACCGGATGAGTCCAGAGGAGTCCAAGGAGCTTGAGAAGCAAGTCAAGGAGCTCCTGGAGAAAGGATATGTTCGAGAGAGCCTCAGTCCATGTGCTGTACCAGTGCTACTAGTGCCCAAGAAGGATGGGACTTGGCGATGTGTGTGGACTGCCGAGCAATCAACAACATCACAGTCAAGTATAGGCATCCAATACCACGACTGGATGACATGCTAGATGAGCTGAGTGGAGCCACGGTCTTCCAAGATAGACCTCAAAAGTGGATACCACCAGGTAAGAATGAAGGAAGGTGATGAGTGGAAGACTGCTTTCAAGACAAAGCAAGGGCTCTCGAGTGGACAGTCATGCCATTTGGCTTGACTAATGCCCCAAGCACCTTCATGCGCCTTATGAACCAAGTTCTTAGGGCGTACATCAGTAAGTTTGTAGTAGTTTATTTTGATGACATACTTGTTTATAGTAAGTGCCTACGGAACACCTCACACATCTTGAGATGGTACTTAAAACCCTTCGACAAGAAGAGCTTTATGCCAATCTCAAGAAGTGCACCTTTTGTACTGATAAGCTTGTCTTTTAGGTTTTGTTGTGAGTTCACAGGGCCTACAGGTTGATGAAGAGAAGATTCGAGCCATACAAGAATGGCCAACACCAGGAAACATCAGCCAAGTAAGGAGCTTCCACGGACTGGCCAGCTTCTATAGGAGATTCGTGCCCAACTTCAGCAGTATTGCCTCACCACTGACGGCAGTAGTGAAGAAGAACGTGGATTCAGCTGGGGAGAAGCTCAGGAGAAGGCATTCCAGGCCTTGAAGGACAGCCTTACACATGCACCAGTGCTAGTCCTTCCCGACTTCAACAAGACGTTTGAAGTGGAGTGTGATGCCTCTGGAATAGGCATAGGAGCAGTGCTAACCCAAGGAGGGAGACCAGTGGCATACTTCAGTGAGAAGCTAGGTGGTGCCTCACTGAACTACCCCACTTATGACAAGGAGCTCTATGCCCTTGTCCGAGCATTGGAGACTTGGCAGCATTACTTGCTGTCCAAGGAGTTTGTGATCCACACTGATCACGAGACTCTCAAACACCTCAGAGGGCAAACCAATCTCAAGAGGAGACATGCCAGGTGGATGGAGTTCATAGAGACCTTCCCACATCATCAAGTACAAGAAGGGCAAAGACAATGTGGTAGCCGATGCACTATCAAGGAGGTTTGCCTTGATATCAACCATGGAGGCAAAGGTCCTAGGATTCGAGCACATCAAGGATCTATACAAGGATGATCCTGACTTGCTGAGAGCTACAAGGAGTGTAGCACAGGAGTCATGGCAAATTCTACATCCATGAGGGATTCTTGTTCCGAGAAAGAAGGCTGTGCATACCACAAGGATCACTAAGGGAGCTTATCATCCGAGAAGCTCATGGAGGAGGACTCATGGGCCACTTTGGTGTCGACAAGACTCTAGCAGTGGTCAAGGAGCACTTCTACTGGCCACACATCAAGAGGACAGTAGAAGCACATTGTGCAAGATGCATCACTTGCAAGAAGGCAAAGTCCCGAGTGCAACCTCACGGGTTGTATCTCCCACTGCCCATACCAACACATCCATGGGTGGACATCTCGATGGATTTTGTTCTAGGTCTGCCTAAGATCAACCACAAAGATGCAATCTTTGTAGTGGTGGACAGATTCTCCAAGATGGCACACTTCATCCCATGTGCCAATGTCAATGATGCCACACAAACAGCTGAGCTGTTCTTCAGGGAGATAGTACGGCTTCATGGAGTGCCAAGGACCATCGATCAGACAGGGACACCAAGTTCCTCAGCCATTTCTGGAGGACCCTTTGAGAAAGCTAGGCACGAAGCTACTCTTCTCAACCACTTGCCATCCTCAAACCGATGGCCAAACTGAAGTTGTCAACAGGTTGGTTGTAATGATCGAAGATATTATCCATTCTTCTCTCCCAATCTAGGTAAGCCTCGGGGTCTATTTTTCCTGCAAAACTTGGAGGAGTTAGCTTAACATCAGGATGAGTTATCCGGTTGTCGACACCAAAGTGGCTTCAACCCTCTCACCCCATTGGAGCAAACGCCACTGCCACCAGCAGAGATGACCAACCTCAACGGAGCATCCAAGGCAGAGTTCATAAGGAAGTTACACGAGAAGGTAGCATAGAACTTGGAGAAGAGGACCGGGCAGTACGTGACGCATGCTAACAAGGGAAGAAAGGAGGTGATCTTTCAACCAGGCGATTGGGTATGGCAACACCTACGGCAGGAGAGGTTCCCCAACCTAAGGAGTTCCAAGCTAGCACCAAGAGGAGATGGACCATTCAGAGTGCTGGAGAGGATCAACAACAACGCCTACCGGATCGAGCTCCCAGATGAGTTTAATGTGTCCAACACGTTCAACGTAACTGACTTAGCCCCTTTCCATGTAGATGAACTAGTTTTGAGGTCAAAACCTACTGAAGAGGGAGGGGATGATGAGGACATTAGGTCGTATGTCCGGCCAGGAGATCAGACTGGCCGACCAGGAAGCTTGCCCGAGACAGCCGGGCCATTTGGCACGTCTGCCGGCCCAAGCGGTACCACCAGACCCTCGACCAGCAGGACCGGACCGATCAGCATTGCCGGCGGAGAGGCCCAAGCCTCTGGCACAATTAGTGGCAACGTGGATGACACCGCCGGTCCCCTTGGTGACGCCACCGACTCCGAGATCAACTTGGCCGGTCCAGAAGGCATTCCGGCTAGTACCTCGCACAGTCCAGCCGGTACAGCCGATCCAGCCGAGTACACGAGCATTTCAACTTCTACACAAGGATACTCGGACCAGATAAGCTACCAGCTTCAGGACATGCATCTAGAGGAATTCTCTACACCAGTAGTGCCACCAGGAGCAATGACAAGGAGCAGATCAAGAGCACTCTTCCACAAGTTCAGCTTATGGGTCGACAAGCTCCTAGAGGAAGATCGACTAAGGAAAATGGGCCAGAAGTGCAGTGAAGAGTCCAAAGGCTTCTCAACAATGCAAGGGACGTCAGAGACTTGGGCTTTAGTGGCAAGAGAGGTCAGGGCCCAAAGATTCCTAACCCTACTCCAAGTCAAAGACAAGGAGCAAGGCGCGTGCATGCCACAAGGACGGCAACCTTCCATTTCTTGGCCGTGAGGTAAGTAAGGTAAGTTTCAATTCGAATATATGCCTTTTTCTGTTTTGCAGGGTAGGATCTAGATTGTTTACATTTTTTGTGTCAAAGACATTTTAGGAATAGGTCCTTTTTTGGTTATGCACTTTTGTAAATTTTCCATTTGTACACTTTTGTAAACTTTCCTTTTCTTCTTTGAGTTGACCCTAGAAGATCAAGCTGTCAAGCATATTAATAAGGCTCCTTCCAGCATTGTAGTTCGACAACTTTTTGATATTAATAAAGTAGAACTTTCTTCCAACAAGCTTTCTCTCAAAAGAGACTTGTGCGCTTAGAATCTTGTCGAGACCAGCCCTCCTAGCTCTAAGTTTGTGATTTATCACGAGGTTCATCACCCCTCGTGTGGTTCACCTCACCCTTCCATCCAATACCAAACCAAAAACCCATATCCAAGAAGTCTAAGATCGATTTTCTCACCTAACCTTCTCCAAACAGCCCACGTGCATATAAGCCTTGAATCGAGGCTTGTATCAAGCTGGTTCTCTTACATCTTCATCTGAACCTTCTGAATTTTCAGAATCAGAAGTTTCTCCTCCTTGAGAGTTAATCTCCTGGTTTGAGTCTTGATTTTAGGGTCCTTGGATCAGATCAGATTTGAAAGTTATCTTTTTAGTCATCTTTTTCTTTTTCTCCTTCTAATTTGTAAATTCTAAATTCTTCGGTGTATCTTTGTAGACCTCTTCTTCATGAAAGACTACATCTCTGCTTATTTAACACATTAGATCTTTAGGAATCTAAACCTTATATCCCTTGACTCCTCTAGGGTATCCCATGAACACTCCTTTAACAGCTCTAGGTTCAGTTTTTGATCGAACAGTATGCACATATGTTGTGCATCCAAATCTTTTCAGATTTTTCAAATCGGTCTTAATTTCTGACCAGATTTCTTCAGGTCGTTTAAACTCGACTGATGAGTTTGGTGCTCGATTAATTAGATAAATTGTTGTTGATGCAACTTCTGTTCAGAATTGTTGTTCCAAACCAGTTTCCGTTAGCATGCATCTAACTTTCTGCATGATTGTTCTGTTCATGCGTTGTGATACTCCATTTTGCTATGGAGTATATGGACAAGTCTTATGTCTCTTGATTCCATTTTGTTTGCACAATTCATCAAACTGATTGTTGTAAAATTCTAATCCGTTGTCAGTCCTTACGCATTTGATTTTTCTTCCAGCTTGATTTTCCACCTCTGTTTTCCATTCCTTAAATTTAGCAAAAGCTTCATTCTTATACTTCAAAAAATATATCCAAGTTTTCCTCCAATGGTCATCTATAAATGTAACAAAATATTTACATCCAGCTAGACTTGCTGGGATAGATGGAGAATCCCATAAATCTGAGTGGATGTAATCCAGAATACTTTCTAACTTATGAACTGATCTTTTGAAGCTTTGCTTGTGTGATTTTCCCATCACACAATTTTTGTAGAATTTCAACTCAATTTCCTCCTTTTCTGGTATGTAACCATTTTTGGCAAGAATTTCCAATCTTTTTGCACTCATGTGTCCTAATCTTGAATGCCAAAGCTTACTCATATCTGGAATTGCTTTAGTCACATTGATTTCATACTTTGTGACTATTTTTTACAAGTAGTACAATCCATCTTTGTATTTTCCAGAAATCACTTTCCTGCCATCTTTGTAGAAAGTCACATTAAAGTCTTTTCCTTCGTAGGAACACCCAAACTTTTCTAATAATCCATAGGAAATTAGATTTCTTCCTACTGTTGGCATATATTTTACTTGTGACAGAATTACTTCTGTCCCATCTGGATTGACGATTCTGATTTTTCCCATTCTTTGTACTTTGCTAGTTTTGTTATTAGCCATTAGTACATTACTTCCTTCAAATTATTCAAGATCAAATAGAAGATCTTTCTGAGCTGTAATGTAGAAAGTACACCCTGAATCAAAACCAACTCATTGTTTGTCACTTGAGTGCTAGCTGTTAGAACCAAAGGTTCTTTTGTAGCTACATTGGCTTATTCACTTTTAGAGGTTTCTCTTTTTTCTGGACAGTCACGTTTTCAGTGACCTTCCTTTCCACAATTTTAGCAACCTTTAGGATTTTTGGGTCTAGACTTAGACCTGCCTTTAGACTTAGATCACCACTGTTTTGTGTTTCTGTTTTGTGTTCTATCTTTTTTCTGGACAGTCACGTTTTCAGTGACCTTCCTTTCCACAATTTTAGCAACCTTTAGGATTTTTGGATCTAGACTTAGACCTGCCTTTAGACTTAGATCACCACTGTTTTGTGTTTCTGTTTTGTGTTCTATCTTTGACAGTTAATAATCCTTTCTCCTTGAGTTCAACCTCCTTGAAATATGTAGCAGTAGTGACATCTCTGACAGTTAATGCATCTTTGCCACTCCCATACTTGAGCGTGTCAACCAATGATTCGTACTATTTCGGCAGACTGGTGAGAATCTGGATGGCTTGATCCTCATCCAAGATTTCCACATTCAAACTCGACAAACCTTGCACCATTTTCAGAATTTGATCCAGATTTTTTTCAATGGATTTATTCTCATCCATTCTGAAACTGTTGAACCTCTGTTTCATGTAAATTTTGTTTGGTAATGTCTTAGTTTGATATTCATTCTCCAAGGCTTTCCACATTCCCAAAGGTGTTGACTCATCCATCACCTTTCTGAGAATTATGTTTGTTAGGCTTGGTCCAATCAGGTTTTTAACCCTTTTTTCTTTGGCTGCTCTTAATGGATCTTCAGGAACTGATATTAGATTTCCATCATCATCCAGTATCTTAGTTTAAGGATCGGCTAGAACACTTTCTAGTCCCATAAGTTCTAATGTCCCTAAGAACTTATATTTCCATAAACCAAAGTCTATTTTTTCATTAAACTTGTCAATATCAAACCTACCATAAACTCGATCCATAGTAAACTTTTGATAATACCTGTTTTTGAATATGTTTTTCGAGGTTTGCCTTAAGCTCATGCGCTTCTTCTTAGCTGCTGTATGCTAAAACACCACATGAGTGTTCTAACTTTATGATGCTTTTCTCAATTGTTTGAATAATCTGATTCTTACAATTTCCTTGTGTTTTCTTTGCAGATATCTTACGTATCACCAGATTCTGATACCACTTATGAAGAATTTATACCTTACGTATTAATAAAACAACAAGAAATCGGGGTAAACACCACAACCAGGTACTTCAGAGTCTTATTCACTGAGGAAAAGCTTTGGTAAAAATCGATACTCAGTCTTGAGATATATACGACATATTTATATGTGCCTATCAATGCTCCTAAACCTAGCAAAGATAATTACAACATCTGAGCTGAAATAATAGGAGTAGGCAATACTTGTATTTATCACAATCTGATCATAATTATACTGGGCTTGTGCAGGTCTCTTTATAATTCTGATCTATGTTGAATTGCCTTCGTTGTTGCTTGGACCATTTTTTGGAGAGGCTTTGATGTTGGGTCAACCCAAACACCACACATACCACCATATTGGTACGATATCTTGATCTGAGTTATTGACTTATGTGACTCAAACATGATGATGGATTTTTGTTCATTTTCTTATCATATTAATATTCGACAGGTTATCCCACATATCTTCATCGACCTCCAAAATGTCAGAATCGTACTACTGAGCCAAGTTAAAGGCACTAACACTTACTGAGAAGGAAGCCGGTACGCTTTGCCCCCCTCCCCCAACAACCAGCCCGCTGCCTTTATAGAGCTCGTCATTACCCATCCTCCGATAGTATCAGCTCTTCCTACATATAGGGAAGGGTATTTGCATGCGGGCAAGGAACCAGCCCGAACCGGAAAGGATGCTCCATCCATTCTACCATCGGGTCAACTTGAGGGGAACCAATTCATTATGTCTCGGAGTGAGGGATCCAGAGTTCTTGTTAGGCCTGTCAATATAAGTGTTTACCCGCAGGTCCCGCCCCGTTTGACCCGCTGCGGGGCGGGTGCGGGTCGAGTGAAAAAAAAACATTATTTGCAGGGCGGGTGCGGGTCGAGTGAAAAAAAATTATTTGCGGGGCGGGTGCGGGTTGCAATTTTTTAATTTGCGGGTTAGCGGATACCCGCAAATTTTGGGCTCAAATTAATTAATCAATTTGAGGCCCAACTAATTTAGACCCAAACTAATTTAAACCCAAACAAATTAAATTTATTAAATATTTTAATTAAATTATTTAAATATTTTAGAAACTTTAATAAATTTATTAAATATATTTATTTAAATATATTTATTAAATATTTTAGTTAATTAAATTTATTAAATATTTTTAAAAATTTTAATTAAATGTATTAAATATTTTAGTTTAATTAAATTTATTAAATATTTAGTTTAATTAAATTTATTAAATATTTAGTTTAATTAAATTTATTAAATTTTTAGTTTAATTAAATTTATTAAAAAAAATTTAAAATTTTTTGAAAAATGAAGCGGGTCACCCGCTAATCCGTCAAACCCGCTTGATTAATGCGGAGTGCGTGCGGATCTGAAAAAATTGATTTGCGGGTTATGCGGATAAAACAAATTTATGCAAAAAAATCTGCAACCTGCCGTGGAGCGGATCAGGCGGGGTGGGTCTGACCCGCTTGACAGGACCATACGCTCCCAATGTGTGATAACAAAAGGATACTGAACCCGAAGTAGTGCAAAATAAATTGAAACCTTACTTGGATTTTATATACAATTCGATTACCTCGTTACGAAGGATCCAATGGCTACAACACACATGCACTTTCAGAAGTCTGGCTTCAAGCTTCCTCTGTTGGATCAACTTGTCAGGGAATATCGGGAGAATTACTTGAGTTTTCCCAAATGGGTTAGAGATATAAGTTCGTTAGCTTACTTATTTATACTCTTATGTTAGTTACTTTTTGTTCTATTACCCGCCGTTTTTTGTACCTTATTGGGGAACATAAAAGGATGGTTGAGTCGTATGAAAGGAAGTTGCCTTTTCCTTCCCACTCTGAGCTTCTTGATATGAAAGAAAAGATAAGCTTATGCCCACCAATATCACAAAGCTTCCGAATACAAAAGCCAAGATGCCAAGGTTGTTAAATCTATGCATGACTGCATTGACCGCCATCATCGAGTTGAGGTCAACTGTCAGGACGCTAAGATCTCTTGAGATGATTACAAAAAAAATTTACCAGTGTGACATATGTAGTGATCGAACTTACAAAGACAATGAGCTATTAACTTCTCAACTCCAGGAAATCAAAGCCAAATATGGCGTATTAACACATACGTGTGAACTACGCCATGAAAAGAATTGCTCAACCAGCGAGACATGAGATTGGAATGGAACACCATGAAAGAACTGGTATATGAAGAACTGTTAAACACGTATTGAACACAGAGGTTTATGTGTGCAAACTCACACAATTTTTATTAAAAATCACTTAAATAAGTTCCTTACAACTTATTTAATCAGCTTTACACGACGTCATCCTTGACTCTCTCCTGAATGATTCCTAATCTACCCAAGCTCATTTGTGCGACACCTGTCGCACACACTCTTTGTACACTCGCTGAGTTTTTCTCAATCTACGAGCTACACCCTTTTCTGACACTCAGAAAACCTAAACCTAGGGCTTTTCATCATATAACTATTTATATGAATACCTAGCAAACCCTAGACCAATATTTAGTGAATCTCCAATATTCCCTAAATATTGTCCTTCCTTATTGTGTAGATTCTTGTCTTGCACAATATTCTCCAGAGCTCATCCACTTGTGACGCACTACGTCACACTTCACGAGCTCCAATCAGATTGCAGCACTTGTGCTCCGTCCACCTGGACGACCCTTCTCTCTTGCATAACATGTGCAACGTTCACCCTATTGTGTAGAGTCTTGTCTTGCACAATAGTCTTCACTGCTCGTCCGTCTGTGGCATGTCTCGCCACACTTCACAAGCTTCAGTCATACTGCACCATCTGTTCACCGTCCGCCTGGATGATTCCTCGTTGTTGCACTACCTGTGCAACAGTCACCTCGTTGTGTAGTGTCTTGTCTTGCACAACAGTTTTCACTGCTCATCCATCTGTGGCATGCCTCGCCACATTTCATGAAATTTAAGATTGCACCACCTGTGCAATGTTCATCAATGCACTTCTGTGCTAACAATCTCCCCCTTTTGGTCTAAGTGTGACATCTCAATGTACCTGCACAACCAAAAGACCAAACACACACATACACACAACCAAACTTGGATAACAATCCACAACAACCCGTTATGAACACACAAATATCGATCCCGCACACAACCATTGATCAGAATTACATTCTAGTATCCTAAGATGAATTAGTTATGAATCACAACACCTAGCATAGTTCTACATATGCCTCAACACCTAAGCAGCATAACAACATTTTATCCTAACACACCACAACATTTCAACCAAATGAGTACTCCCCCTATCGTTTGGAATTTGTTCTCCATCAGGTACTCACCATCACGTACCAATGCTCCTACTTGTGACACACAAAACCTGCTTCTGACAGACAAATACATATATTCTCCCCCTACTTGAGTGCACACTTAGAGCAAAATTAGTAACCACACGAACTCGTTGCACAATGATGCGACATATGTCCAACTCTCTGAATTTCTCACTCTTATACCTATGCTTGACACATCACAGGCAGTTTGAATAGTTCTATCAATGGAGTTCAAGTTCATCCATCATCCTGTCATACCCGAGAGCCTCATGACTAATCGAAATCAATTTTTTTTATTTAAAACACGAAATCTACTCTATCAAACAATTACATGTACGGCAATTCTAATAAAAATATAATCAGTGGAACACCATGCGATTATCACTCCTCTCATCACGATGTGGTGCATTTAAAGATAACTTAGGATCAACATGCCAACCACCACTAATGCCATAGATAACATGCAAAGCAACTTGTCAACATACATTCTATCACCAGAGGCTCTAAGGTCTGAATCATGATCTATCTCAACTGAGATTGTGGTTGCAACCTCAGCCGAGAACACACTTTTCATTTTCAAAGAATTTCCTCTGCCCAATCTGGGCAATGATCATGCTCAGAACATAATGTTGTATTATCCTGTGTCAAACCGAGTATCCATCACGTTAAGCCTTATTTTCTTACATTTATCTCTCTCCTCCCCTCCCCCTTTTTGTGTATCTACAACCATTGACACTACTGCACCAGTTCGTTGCACACATTCTCTATTTCACTAATAGTGGCTAACATGAGGTTTTGAGGAGGTGATATGTACAGTGGGGGTAAGAACACATCGCGAATCAAGATAATAACAATCCTCATAACATCCCCACTAATGCACACTCTATCAAATCTCCCATATACCAAGATCTTTTCGTAAAGATACAAATGTATTGAAATCCAAAGACTTTGTAAAAATATTAGCAAGTTATTTCTCGGATGTGACATGAATAATTTCAACACCTTTATCCTCCACTAACTCCCTAAATGCTTAGTCCGTGAGTGTTGGACAGGGTTCTTAGATATATTTATTGCACTCATGTTATCACAATGCACCAAAAGAGTTTTGGATTTCATACCATAGTGAGCAAGCATGTGTTGCATCCAGATGAATTGTGTGCAACAGCTACGCAATGACATGTATTCTGCTTCAGCTGTGGAAAGTGTGACATAATTCTGTTTTTTGCTGTCCCATGATATCATGTTGTTGCCAAGAAAAAAACAACCTCTAGAGGTGCTCTTTCTATCATCTAAATTTCCAGTCAAATCTGCATCACAAAAACTAGCCAAATTTGCATTAGTATCCTTGGTGTAAAATAGACCTAAGTTGAGAGTCCCTTTCATATATTTAAGATGCGTATGACAGCAACCAAATGTGAGGTACGTGGGCTCGCTTGGTGTCTTGCACATACTCCAACACTATAGCACAGGTCTGTTCGACTTGCTGTCAAGTACAACAAACTGCCGATCATTGCTCGGTAGACCTTCTCATCAACCTTAGTCCCTTCCAAATCCTTAGATAGCATAATTGTGGTGTTCATGGGAGTGTTGGCCTCCTTGCTTGTCTGCATTTTGAACCATGTCACAAGATTTTGGGCATATGTGCTTTGTGACACAAAGATTCCTTCATCAGTTTGTTTAACTTGTTGCCCAAGGAAATAGTTCAGTTCTCCAACCATACTCATCTCAAACTTGTGAGTCATGGTAGTGAAAAAATGGTCAACAAGGCTTTCTTCGTTCCTCCAAAGATAATGTCATCAACATAGATTTGTATTATCAAGATATGGTTCGATTCTTCTTGGATGAACAATGTATTGTCTACTCCACCTCTTTTGAATCCTGTTTTAACCAAGAATCGAGTAAGACGCTCATGCCAGGCTCTAGGTGCTTGCTTTAGTCCATACAATGCTCGTTTAAGCTTGTATACATAGTTTGTATGTTTCGGATCCTCAAAGCCTTTTGGCTGTGCAACATAAATTTCTTCCTAAAGTATCCCATTCAGAAACGCACTCTTCACATCCATTTGAAACAACCTGAAATTCAGTTTGCAAGAAATACCAAGTAGCAATCAAATAGATTCAAGACGTGCCATAGGTGCAAAAGTCTCATCAAAATCAACACTTTCAATTTTGTAGTAGCCTTGTGCAACTAGTCGTGTCTTGTTCCGAACAATGTTCCCCTCCTCATTGATCTTGTTTATTTTCCACTTAGTACCCACCACATTCACGTGTCCTGGTCTTGGAACCAAATCCCATACATCATGCCTAGTGAACTGATCCAACTTATCTTGCATTGTCTTGATCCAAAATTCATCGCACAGGGCTTCATGGACGTCTTTTGGTTCACATAACGACACAAAACAGGCCAATTTTACCAAGCTTTTGAAGTCGATGTGTATCTTTCTGATTTTTCTCCCATCTTGGACTTCACCGATAACATCATCAACTGAGTGATTACGATGCACTTGAACTGGTCTAGGTTCGTCAATCTGTCTATCGTGCGCAACCGCCTGTTCATCCTCAACTGGAGCTTCAGGTTCCTAGATATGTGACACAGACGGATCCTGTGTAACCTCTTCAAGAGTAGGGAAACATTTATCATCGAACACCATGTTCACGGACTCCACAATTGTTTGAGTGCCTTGTTGTAAACCCTATTTGTCATGTTGTGTGTTGAGTATCCCATGAATAGGCCTTCATCACACCTAGAGTCAAACTTTCCCAGGTTGTTCCTATAATCCAAGACATAACAGACACATCCGAAAACATGGAAATAAGTCAAGTTAGGAGTTTTTCCTTTCCAAATCTCATAGGGTGTTGTCATGGTACCAGGTTTGACGTACACCCTGTTCACAATATAGCACGCGGTACCTATAGATTCGGTCCAAAATCTGGTTGGAATACTGTTTGCATGCAACATCGCCCTAGCCATTTCTTGAAGTGTTTTATTTTTTCTCTCCACCACCCCATTTTGTTGTGGCGTTATAGGGGCTGAGAACTGATGACGTATCCCTTGCTTTTGACAGAACATTTTGAAAGCTTTGTTCTGAAATTCTCCTCCATGATCGCTTCTGATTTGAACAATACCATCTTTCTCAGCTCGAAGTTGTAGGGCACGTATCTTGAAGCTTTCCATTGCATCTGATTTATCTCTGAGAAATCTCACCCAAGTGAACCGCGAGAAGTCATCCACCATAACAAGAACATACTTCTTTCCTGCAATACTTTTAGTCTGAACTGGACCCATCAAAGCCATGTGAACTAGATCAAGTATCTTCTTAGAGCCGATTTCTTTAACTTGCTTGTGTTGCACCCTGATTTGTTTACCTTGACACCACGCTTTGCAGGTGGAATCTGTACTACCTTCCAGCTTAAGAATACCTTGAACCACTTGTGCTCGTACGATTCTCTTAATACCGTGTACATTCATGTGTCCAAGACGCCTGTGCCACAAGTCTAATTGTGACTCAACTGCTGATAGGCACGATTCTGATGTAGTCCACATGTAACAGTTGTTAGTTGATCGTACTCCAAACAGTTTTGCGCATCCTTGCTTATTCACAGCCCGACATTCTGTTTTGGTGAATTCTACTGTCCAACCATCGTCGCACAGTTGACTGATGTTGATTAGATTTGCCTTCAACCCTTGGACGTAGTACACATTTCTCAAACAAGGCTGCGTATCTGAATCAAGCTCTCTAACACCCATTATTTTCCCTTTAGCTCTATCTCCAAACGTCATAGTGCCTGCTTTAGATTTCACGCATGTTTTTAAGAGGTTTGGATCTCCCGTCATGTGTCGAGAACAACCCCTATCAAAATACCACATGGTGCATTCCTGACTTGACCCAGATATATATGCCACCTTGACGTCAAGTTCTTCTTTCCCCTGTTCAATCGGTTGTTGCACAAACAGATTGCACACAGATTTCCTGTTCGACACAGTAGGCATTTTCTCGTATAACACTATTTTGTCAATCCAAACCATACGATACCTCTTAGGTTCTAGATAACATTGACCTTGTTTCCAAGCCTGTCTGATGCATGTTTGAAATGCTCTACATCTTCGTCTGATATGACCCTTCACTCCACAATAGTAGCATCCTTTATGTCTGATACATGTGTAACCATTTACCACTGGATTCTTTCCAACCTCAGCCGACTTTTTGGTAATAGACTTGTTCTACCATTCACCAACATGACCTTGAGAACCAGCACCCTTAACAAGGTTCTTCCAACTAATGTCTTCTACCTTTGAACCCTCGTTTTGTGCAAATCCTGTGTAACCTAGTCCCCAATGCAATTTTGAAGGTCTCCCCATGGCTAAGATCTGATCTAACTACTCAGAGCCTTTATTGAGCATTCGAACTTTTTTGTGGTTCTTTGTCAGATCGTGCTCTAATGTTCTGGTCTTATCCCTTTCCTAGATTAGTAACTCATTCATCGTGTGTAACCGTGTTTCCAGATTCTTAATCCTTTGTATCGTACATTGTTCCTCTTGCACAATGTTGGTTGCTTCCACAGGACTCGTGTGAGTTGATTTGTTGTTACTTTCTAACTCCAAAATATTGACCTTTGCTTCCAACATTGCTTTGTCTTTGAGCAATTGCAAGTTCGAGTTACTCAGTGACACCCAATTATCAAATAGTACTCGGTATTCAGTCTTTGCATCCACTTCATCATCATCTGAATCTGAATCAAGTCCATCGTCATGGTCAATTTTCTTTCCAACAAATACAACAAAGTTCATCAGATTATCCTCATCATCACTATAATTAGAATCTGTATCACTAAGACTGAGAAGAGATTTTTCACTCCCTTTCTTAAGATTCGGACATTCGGCTTTTGTGTGTCCAAATCCTTGGCACTCAAGGCATTTGAGCTCTTTCCTCTTAGCTAGTGGACATTCTGATTTGAAATGACCATAACCCTCGCATTCATGGCATTGAGCATCATGTCTCCTGCTTGACTTGGAATTTTCGACTCGCCCCATTCTGTTCGAGGTGCGATCTCCATCGTGTTTTAGTTTTTGTCCCTGACTTGAATTGTCCTCTTCCCATTCTTTTCAAGACCTTTTGGAAGCTCCTTGCCATTAAGCTCATGCTCACCTCGATCTTTTGGTTCATGTTCTCCTCGAGCTTTTTGATTTGGTTCTCTTCTTTATTGACAACAAATGCAATTCCCTTTTCTGCCTTATGTTTCTCAGCCGCATCTTCCATTTCTTCAGCCTTTAGCATACCTAACAGTTGTGAGAATTTCATATCATCGGTATTCATAGCCATCCTGAGAACAGTCTTGTGTGGTCCAAACTTCACTGGTAGACATTTCAATAGTTTCTTGACAAGTTTTTTGTCTTTTTAAACTTTCTCCAAAACCGCGGCCTCATTAGCAATAGAACTCAACTTAGAACCAAAGCTAGAGATCGATTCCTCACTATCCATGCGGAGATTTTCAAACTGTGAGGCTAAATGATCTAACCTTGTTCTCTTCACCGTAGATGTACCTTCGAAAGAGTTTACAAGGATATCCCAAGCACTTTTGCCTGCTGCACATCCCTGAACCAGTTTAAACTATTCAAGATCGATTGCACAGAAGATTTCAGTAAGTACCTTGGAATTGAACTTTGGCGCACTCTTGTATGCTTCAGTCCATCTTTCCTTTGGTTTTGGCACCTTTTCTCCTTCCTGAGTCAGTATGGTTGGTTATTCCCAACCCATCTCTACAGCAGTCCATGCATCTTCATCGATTCCCCGAATACGTTGTCTCATCCGCACTTTCCAATGCCCAAAGTTATTCTCATCGAGAATAAGAGGTTTTTGAACAGAAATAAGCTCCTTAGGTGTCTCCATATTCCTACACAGGATCTCAACCTATTAATAGATGCAAATCTATTGGCGGTGACCCGCTCTGATACCAAATGAAATAACTGGAATATGAAGAACCGTTGAACACGGGTTGAACACAGAGGTTTACGTGTGCAAACTCACACAACTTTTATTAAAAATCACTTAAATAAGTTCCTTACAACTTATTTAATCAGCTTTACACGACGCCACCATTCACTCACCCCTGAATGATTCCTAATCTAGCCAAGCTCATTTGTGCGACACCTGTCGTACACACTATTTGTACACTCGCCGAGTTTTTCTCAACCAACGAGCTACACCCTTTTCTGACACTCAGAAAACCTAAACCTAGGGCTTTTCATCATATAACTATTTATATGAATACCTAGGAAAATCATAGACCAATATTTAGTGAATCCCCAATATTCCCTAAATATTGTCCTTCCTTATTGTGTAGATTCTTGTCTTGCACAATATTCTCCAGAGCTCATCCACTTGTGATACACCACGTTACACTTCACGAGCTCCAATCATATTGCACCACTTGTGCTCCGTCCACCTAGACGATCCTTCTCTGTTGCACTACTTGTGCAACAGTCACCTCGTTGTGCAGAGTTTTGTATTGCACAACAGTCTTCACTGTTCATCCATCTGTGGCATGCCCTCGCCATATTTCATGAGTTTTAACATTGCACCACATGTGCAACGTTCATCGATACACTTCTGTGATAACACACCATACGAAATTGGATAAAATATTTATCCAAGATAGATTTTACAAGAGGTTTGCTTGTTCGCGCTTTGTAGAATCAGGGATTCGGAACTCCTTGACGAATTAGTAGAATGAGAGATTGATGACATCAGGGTTGTTCGTTTCTTAGCCGCAGGAAGTTGCGGTTGCATCATGCGGCTAAATGTTGTTCGTTTGACCATCGCATCTTGCTGCGGTCAAACGATGCGGTCGACCGCAGAAAATTATGGTAAAAAATTTTAACCGTTGCAGAATTGTAGCGTTTGCGATCAAAGAATTGCGATACAACCTATGGCGACAATTTACAGTGATCAAACGAAAAACAATATTGCATCGTCTGACCGCAGGTCGCTGCCGTAAATGTTGCGGCAGACAAACCAACAGCGCTATCGTGGCCGTGTTTGATGCGGCGAAAATAGATAAAGAATTTGCTGGGAAACAGTTGGCTGAAGCCGAAGTTGACTTTGATGGGCTCGACTTTTCGCACTTTGACTTTCTCTCACTGGATTTCCGAGGTCGAGCTCGCATTGTTGACTTTGCTATTGCTGATTTTCCTTTTGAAAAGTTTGCAACAACATCAACAGTGCTTTTGTCGCAATGCGAACTGACCCCATTCGGGAACCCGAAGATGCTTAAATCATCTTGTCGTACTCTGCGTTCCTTCTTTATGTTTTTTCGAATTATGGTTTTAAGTTATCGATTGTTCTAAACTACAGTTTTATTTCCGATTTGGAATAGGTTTTGTTTAAGTTAATGATGTTGAATATTTTATGATTTCTATAACCATAAAACTCATGCTAATTCCTGAATAATAAGAAACACAATAGCGGAAGCGTACCTTTTGGATCCATGGCTTATGATACTGAAGTTCGGAATGGTTCTTCCACGACAAACCCAGAATAGCTGAAGATCTTTGTTGATGGGATACAAAGGTGGCTGAATTTCTTGTTAGGGTTGCCATGGGGACCATAACCCTTCTATTTATATAGAAAATAATTTCTAATTCGGCCCTTCATCAAATTAGAAATTACATAATGTATCCACACAAAAATTTTCCATAACACTTATGCCTCATAGTCTTTTATCTTTACAAATAAGTGACCACATAATTTTGACTACTTTAGATAATGACCCTAACACATCGATTATACATGTGTGACCCCAAAATAATTCTTACAATCTCCCACTGGGTCACATATGTATTCTGAAAATGTGATAGACTTTATGAGCTCAAAATTGTCATTATATAGCAAGGCATAAACAATCCCGTCCATTGACTATAGTAACATAGGATCATAGCGGTTTTCGTTATAATGATAAATAACTAAACCTTCCATAATCACTGAAATTAATATAGACAAACGACATAGATCAATTATGAAAAGTGTGGCATAAAAATCACATGAAAAATGATCAATACATGTCGATTTTCAACTGGTCCTACCTTATTGAAATCCTTTAATTTTATTGTACAAAGAGTAAACTAAAAAACAAAACTTTATTTCTGATGAGAATATAAATGTGTATAAACACAACTAAAACATAAAACCCAAAACCAAATAAAAAACTCCCACCAAACCAAATGATCCTCAAACATTGAAACACCCATTCGAGCAGTATGCTCAAGAAAGACCTTAGGTGGAATGCCCTTTGTAAGAGGATCTGCTATCATAGAGTTTGTCCCTAAGTGTTCTATGGAAATCTCTCCATTTTGTACCCTCTCTTGAACGACGAGGAACTTAATGTCAATAAATTTGGACTTTGTTGTGCTGCTATTTTTGTTGGAGTACAAAACAGCTGATTTATTGTCACAATATATCTTTAGTGGTCTTTCAATTCCTTCAAGAATTCGTAGCCCAGTGACAAAATTTCTCAACCAAAGTCCCTGATTGGATGCCTCAAAAAGTGCTACAAATTCTGCCGCCATTGTGGAGGAAGCTACGAGTGTTTTTTTTGCACTACGCCAAGAAATAGCTCCACCAGCCAACAGAAAAACAAAACCTGATGTAGACTTTCTACTATCTTGACATCCAGCAAAATCAGAATCAGAATACCCAATGATCTCCAAGTTATCTGATCTCTGATATGTGAGCATATAGTCTTTTGTTCTCTTCAGATACCTCATGACCCTTTTGGCTGCTTTCCAATGGTCCAAACCTGGATTACTTAAGTATCTGCCCAAAACTCCAAAAATGTAGGCTAAATCTGGACGCATACAAACTTGAGCATACATTAGACTCCCTACAGCCGACGCATAAGGAATCTTTTGCATCTCCTGAATTTTTAAATTTCCTTTAGGGCATTGATTAAGACAAAATTTGTCTCCTCTAGCGACTGGGGTATCACCTGGTTTGCAATCCTGCATGCCAAATCTCTTGAGTACTTTATCGATATAGCTCTTTTGAGATAATCCAATAATTCTCCGAGTTCGATCTCTGTGAATCTGAATTCCTAATACAAAAGATGCTTCACCAAGATCTTTCATTTCAAATTTACCCTTCAGAAATATCTTGGTCTCATGTAGCATGCCCATATCGTTAGTGGCTAGTAGTATGTCATCGACATACAAAACCAGGAAAATACACTTACTCCCACTGAACTTCTGATACACACAATCTTCGACTAAATTCACCTCAAAACCAAATGAGATGATTATCTTATGAAATTTGTGGTACCATTGACGAGAAGCTTGTTTTAGCCCATAGATGGATTTATTTAATTTGCATACCATTTTCTTTGAATCACCTATTACAAAGTTTTCTGGTTGCTCCATATAAATTGTCTCATCAATGTCACCATTGAGAAACGCTGTCTTGACATCCATCTGATGAAGCTCTAAGTCATAGTGTGCAACAAGGGCCATGATTGTCCTAAAAGAATCCTTTGATGAAACTGGAGAAAAAGTTTCTTTATAGTCAATCCCTTCTTTATGAGTATAGCCTTTAGCTACTAGACGAGCTTTATACCTTTCCACATTACCACTTGAATCCATTTTGGTCTTAAATATCCATTTGCAACCAATGGCTTTCTTTCCTTCTGGCAATTGGACAATGTTCCAAACCTTATTGTCTAGCATTGACTGATACTCTTCTTTACTAGCTTTGACCCACTTATCTGAATTGGAACTACCCATGGCCTCACGGAAGTTGATAGGATCATATTCCAACTGGGTATGATTTTCCTCTTGTTCCATAAGAAATACTATGTAATCATCTGGAACAACACTTCTCCTTTCTCTAGTGGATCGCCGCAAAGGCACTTGAGGATTTTGAATTTGACTTTCATGTTCGATAACATCGTCATCTTGATTTGTAGGAAGAACTTCAGTATCAATTTGAGGATCTAAATTTGCTTTATCAAAAGCAACTATATGAATCGGTTTAGAAACTGAATCCGATTCTTCCTCAAAGATGATGTCTCTAACTTCATTTTTTCCCCCAAATTCAACATCCTCAAAGAACGTAGCTATTCCCGTCTCAAAAATATTCTTTTGTGTGGGATTGTAAAACTTATAGCCCCGAGATCGCTCAGAATAACCAATAAAGTAACTGCTCACAGTTCTAGAGTCTAGCTTTTTCTCAAACGGCTTGTAAGACCTAGCTTCAGCTGGACATCCCCATATGTGAAAATGCTTTAGACTAGGTTTTCTTCCTGTCCAAAACTCATAAGGTGTTTTTGCAGTTGCCTTAGTTGGTACCCGATTAAGAATGTATGTTGCAGTCTTTAATGCCTGTCCCTAGAGTGATTCAGGTAAGGTGGAGTGACAGATCATACTCCTCATCATATCTTTAAGAGTGCAGTTACGTCTTTCTGACACACCATTCATGCTAGGAGACCCAAGCATAGTGTATTGTGGGACGATTCCACACTCCTCTAGGTATCTGGCAAATGGTCATGGACGTTGTTCACCTGAACCATCAGACCGACCGTAATACTCACCACCACGATCAGATCTGACAGACTTTATCCTTCGGCAGAGTTGATTCTCAACTTCAGCTTTAAATTTTTTGAACACGTCTAAAGACTCTGACTTTTCATGAATAAGAAACAAGTATGCATATCGAGAGTAATCGTCTATAAATGATATAAAGTATTGTTGACCGTTCCATGATGCCGTAGGGAAAGGTCCACAAATGTCTGTATGTATCAACTCAAGAACTTCTGTAGCTCTATATGCACCTAATCTCTTATGTTTAGTCTGTTTTCCTTTAATGCAATCCACACAGACTTCACAATTTATGAAATTAACAGAACCCAATATACCATCAGACACAAGTCGTTCAATTCTATTCCTAGAAATGTGACCTAAGCATTTGTACCATAGAGTTCCTGAACTTGCATTTTCTAATTTACGTTTTGTACCTCTTGATTCAACATTTAAGCTTTCATCACGAGAAGCTATAATGTCAAGCATATAAAGATTGTGATTATCCATGAGTGTACCAATGTCAATTAAAAACTGAATTTAAAGACAAGTAACTTTTCCATGCTCAGTTAGACAAGAATAACCAGATTTATCTAAATAAGGAACAGAAACCAAATTCCGTCTAAATGACGGTACAACAAAAGTGTCTTTCAAATCCAAAAAAAACAGTACTAAAAAACAATCTAAAATGTGCAATTGCCTCCACATAAACCGGAATTCCATTAGCCACATAAATGCGTCTTTCAGCATCAGTTGGTTTTCGGTAGCTCAGGCAATCCTTTCTTTGCACGCCAAGCGCGGTACTTTTGGCAGTCATTCTATGTTGGACTGCTTCTTTAATATGTCCAGCTTTCTTACAAAAGAAGCAGATATCTTCAATCTTAGTCTACTTCTTTTGTGTTGGACCTTTCGCAACATCATTCTTAACATCCTCAATTTTTCTTCTTTTGCCATGTCCCTTAGAGGTGGTAACCATATGAGCACTTTCAGACTTTCCTTGTTTCATCATATCCTCCTCTTGCACACAATATGAAATAAGCTCATTAAGAGACCATTTCTCTTTCTGCGTGTTGTAACTGGATTTCAATTAATTGAAACTAGGAGGAAGGGAGTTCAAGACAAAAAATATGAGCACTTCTTCTGAAAGCTCAGTCTTGAGTGTTTTAAGTTTTGAAACAATGTTAGACATTTCCAAAATGTACTCCCTTATGTTTCCTTTGTCGTGATACCTCATGGTACTAAAACGATACAAAAGCGTACTTATTTCTGCCTTATCACTTTTTGCAAAACGCAAGTCCATTTCAGCAAGGAACTGTTTGAGATGTTGGATCTCATCATCACCTCTAAAGGTTTCTGGAATGGTGTCCATAATGATCATTAAACCAATACGGTTAGAACGTTCCTACTTCTCATAAACCATCTTATACTCAGCAGTGCTAGCATCTGTAGGAGAAGTAGGTTGTTCCATCCTTAATGCAAGGTCAAGATCCATACACTCAAGGACAATCTTAACCTTACTTTTCCATTCCTTATAGTTGGAACCAGTAAGTTTTGGAATTGAACCTAAGTTAGCAGATAATGTAGTGAAATTTGTTGAAAAGAGAACAATTCTTAATTAGTAACTCACAATTTAACTAAATATAATCAACAAATAAATTATAAAAAATTGTACAACCCATCTCAAGATAGCAAGTGCAACATTAATAACAAGTCTTTGGACAATATTATTAACTACTAGTGATACTCTTGTTGTAAAGATCAAACAATGACAATAATATATGATAAAATGATAAACCTTTCTTTGGACCGATTTATCATTCACATGTTAATTCCTAATAATTGTCACATGCTTATCATCACAGGTACGTATGTAGTTCGGCCAAATACAAATCTACCTTTGGATCGATTTAATATTCGCATGAAAGTATATACACATATCATTCAAAACTATTCATGGAAAAATATCCACAAAGAGGTCACTTTGGCAACATCTTGTATCAATTAATCCACTTCAAGAATTAAACTTGCACAATAAAATTTATTTTATTGATTAAAAAATTCTCTTTTAAAGGCTAATAAGCCTAAAATATTATTAAATGAAATAATAAATTTTTTTTTCTCCTATTCATTCTTCTTCAACCTTAATGGTTACGTTTATACTTAATAACGAAACCGACAAAAGGAAGATGAATAGCCACCAAATTTTTATATATATATATATATATATATATATATATATATATATATATATATATATATATAAATTCGACATTTTTAGATTGCTCAAAAAATTTTCGAAAAAAATCCAAAATTTCGAGTAAATTTTTACGAGCATGAAATCGACTACTAAAAATAAAATCGAATTTAATCTGAAAAATTACTTCACACAAAAAAATTCAGGAAAACTATGTTTTTATGATTCCATCTAAATTTCCAGAATTTTTTTTTCTTATCTATTACAGATCTAAACATAATTTTTACTATAAACAGATCTAAAATGATAAGCATAATTTCAGATCTTTCAACATTTTAACCACAGATCACATAATACAGATTTAATCTCTAAATTTTAACAAAAAATCAGATTCAACAATATAAAAATTCTAAACATATTATTAAATCTGAATTTTAACCAAAAATACTCTGATTATTATACAGAAACTAGACATGATGCTCTGATACCAATTGTTGAATATTTTATGATTTCTATAACCATAAAACTCATGCTAATTCCTGAATAATAAGAAACACAATAGCGGAAGCGTACCTTTTGGATCCATGGCTTATGATACTGAAGTTGGGAATGGTTCTTTCACGACAAACCCAAAATAGCTGAAGATCTTTGTTGATGGGATACAAAGGTGGCTGAATTTCTTGTTAGGATTGTCATGGGGACCATAACCCTTATATTTATATAAAAAATAATTTCTAATTCGGCCCTTCATCAAATTAAAAATTACATAATGTATCCACACAAAAAATTTTCATAACACTTATGCCTCATAGTCTTTTATCTTTACAAATAAGTGACCACATAATTTTGACTACTTTAGATAATGATCCTAACACATCGATTATACATGTGTGACCCCAAAATAATTCTTACAAATGATTGCTAGCAAAATGCGGTTTTTGACATTTTTCTCTACGGGGGTTTTAAATTTAAAATTATTATCGTATTTTTATTGACGTGCTTCATATTTTTCTTTATCTATATTTTCATGTGAATAAAATAACTCAGACATGCTATATATATATAATAATTATATAAATAGATTTAAATATAATTGTATAATAATCTTATATATATAATAAAGTATAAAAATATATATTGTTATGCAATATGAAGAATAGTCCATAAAATGGAAATTCTTTGAAGAATAAAGTGGAAAAGAAGCTATTTAATCGATCGAAGTGCATTCGTTTGAGATCCGAGCGACCAAATTTCCCTATTTTTAACAAGTAACAGATAAAGATTAAATCGTGTCGATCCCAAGTTATGCTGTTACAAAATTTTCTGAGAGAATTTTTGTATCATTTATCGTTTCAACGACTGGAATTCTAGATTGATGGTCATAGAGTTCACCACACATTGACATTAGGCTTTTTTGGATTTAGCGCTTAGTTTCTAGTTTTGCTGGTCTAAGTTGTGGTATATATTGACCGTATCAATGTTATGTAAAATTCGTGTCTCGATATATGACTAAGCACTGTACTTTAACTTCAAAAATCAAAAATAGTGGTTTAACTCAAATCAAATTTTTCTTAATATGGAAAGAGCAAACAAGATTCCTAACCGGTTAACAAAAATATTTTTCCGATTTTCCAAAACTTTTTTAAAAAATTTATCTAAATCAGGTGCGATACTGAAAACGTTGAAATACTGTCGGAAGTCCGTGAGAAGTCCTTCAGAATTACTTAAAAATCGGCCAGTGTTGTTATTCGTATATCCGATTATTCTAAAAAAATTTATCAAAAATTTGTGATAATATTTGTAATTTTAATTATAAATTATAAATACACTCTCTTATTTTCACAATTTCACCGAAACAAAAATCTTAACAAATATTTTCTTCAAATTTTTATGATTATTTTCGATCGTGAATGGATAAATCTCATTATGATTCAATGATAGGGGAATTGACGGATGGATTTTCTCAAGGTGTAGAGGAGTTCATGACATTTGCGTCACACAATAACATGACATCGGAATACGGTAAAATTTAATGTCCATGTATTAAATATCTGAATCATAGATTAGTCTCTGTTAAAGAAGTATGTAATCATTTGTATAAGATTTCGATATATATCGGATTACAAAATTTGGTATTCACATGGAAAAACGGATGAAATGATGCAATCTTATGGTACCACTTCAAAAAGATTATATTGTACTACTGTTAGAGTAGAGGAGTCGATATCAGAAGTTGATATAAACGCAAGTACTGTATATATGGTGAATGATGCATTTCGTGAACACAGTGCATCGTATATTGAGGATGGAAGTAGAATAGAGGAACCTAATTTGGAAGTCCGAACGTTTTTTGATATGTTAGATACATAAAATCAGCCAGTGTAAAAAGATGTAGAGATGGATTATCACTGTTATCAGCTGCAAGCAGGTTGATGACCATAAAGACAGATTTTTTCAACTTGGCTAAAGATTGTGTGGATGCGATAGCTAATTTTGTGAAAGATATATTACCCAAAGATAATATTGCACCAGCTTCATACTACAAGGTTCAAAAACTTGTAGATGGGTTTAGATTGTCATATCAGATGATCGATGTGTGTATTGACAACTGTATGATATGCTGGATAAATGATGAAAACCACGTGAAGTGTCTATCTTGTTACAAACTTCGATATCATGAGACAAGCAAGAGAGTATCTATTCCGTATAAAAAGATGTGGTATTTTTCAGTAATAGAAAGGTTAACGACGTTATATTAATTAAACACACAGTAAGAACTATAAGATGGTATGTAGAACATAACTCTAATGGAAAAATTGTGTATCCCGTGGATGCGGAACCATGAAAATAATTTCAAAAGGTTTCTCCTAGTTTTGCATATGAGTATAGGAATGTATACTTCGGGTTAACTATAGATGGATTCAATCCTTTTGGAAAGTATGGGAGGTAATATTCGTTGTGGCCAGTTATCGTGACACCTTATAATTTGTCTCTATCGTTGTGCACGAAATGAGATTTTTTATTTCTAATAATCCTCGTCCCCGGTCCAAAGCATCATACGCGATTGCTCGATATTTTCTTACAGCTTTTAATTCATGAGCTGAAAATGTTATGGGAAAAAGGATATCTAACCATTCGATATTTATGTGCAACAGAATTTCTTGATGCAAGCAATACTTATATGGACCATAAGTGATTTTCCAGCATATGCTATGTTATTACAATGGTCGACACATGGAAGGTTAGTGTGCCCATATTGTTAAGATAATAATGATGTGTTCCAACTGAAATACGGACAAAACACTAATTAGTTTGATTGTCATCGACGATTTCTACCACATGATCATCCATATCGTCGGACCATGACATTTTTTAGGAAAAATAATTTTTTTTTATGTTTTACCTCCTATGCTAGACGGAAATTATATGATGACTCAATTTAGAGATTTTGGTGCTGAGAGTACGACTTCACGTGGGGGGTAACAGACATTACCCTGTTCATGGTTGTGACAAATACCATAATTGGCACAAGAAGAGTAATTTTGAGATTTACCATATTGGAAGGACCATCTGATGTGCCATAATCTAAGTATGATGTACACTGAGAAATTTTTTTGAAAATATAAAGAATACCATTCTAAATATGTAGGAAAAAAGAAGATAATTTGAAAGTTAGATTGGACTTGCCAAGTTACTTTGTTCCAGAAAGATTTGCATGTAATGAAAAGTAAAAAATCCTTGTCTCCTGCATTTTGGTTAGATGTGTATACAAAGCACGAGTTTTTGGAGTGGATTAAGTCTAATGTTAAATTTCTATGGGAATACGCATCCAATCATCGTAATTGTGTCGATATTATAGAAGAGAGAGTTTTAGAGATGAAAAGTCATGATCGTCATGATGTAATGCAAAGACTTTTTCCATTTATTTTTAACCGCCTTCTATTTAAAAACGTTCACGAAGCAACTGTAGATACTTTTATAGTATTATATATAACCATATTTTTATGTATCATTATATGGTATTAACTTATTTTTTAATTATGCAGGGATTGGTTCTTGTTTGATATTTATGTACCAAACCATTTACCGCAAATGTTATCCAATTCGATGAAAAGGTATTGATTCTCTTTTGCAACCTCGAGAAAATATTTCCACCAGCATTTTTTGATGTTATGGAACATCATCCTATTCACCTTCCTAGAAAATTAGCGCTTGGTGGATTTGTTCAGTACAGATGGATGTATCTTTTTGAGAGATATATGTTCTCCCTAAAAAAAGTCAAAAACCTTGTTAGAGTTGAGGGTTCAATCGTCGTACAAAATATTAATGAACAAACGTCAAACTTTGCTGGCTACTGTTTTCCATCGTAAGTCCAAACAAAAAAAAGATGACCTGCATACATGATGATGGATGAGAAAAAACAATCAATCCAATGTATGTGTCAAAATTATTTGCACAAATTAGACGTTTAAGTAGAAAAAGGAAAACGTGATGCCTATTAGATGGGAAAAAGTCACTTGCATATGTATATTTTGACAAATTACAATGAAATTTTGGAATACGAAAGATACATTCGTATTTTTTTTGTAATTGTTCTTATAATATTTTGTTAATTTTTTTTATTCACATGATATACATGGAGCAAATACGTGTTCACTATTCAAACTACACAAAAGATTAGTTGGTTGAATTTAAAAAGAGCGATTTGCAAGTTGGTTGCACTTTTATGTCAGTATTATCATAAATTATGTAATTTTCAATAATATATAATTTCCTATTTATATAATATATATTGCTGAGTACATGCATTTGATTTTGTAGGTTACTACATATCCTTCTAGAGGGATAATGTTTTCCACATGGTTAGTTGAGTTAGTGAATGGTCTTATACTTATTACAAAATCTTATCCAATATACTGCATAGGGAGTATGCTTTTAAGAGTCATCGCAAAGGAATCTCACTAACAACTTGTAATTATGTATACTACGGTGTTTTTCGTAAAATATTAGAAGTTCACTGATAACCATGATTTTTACATTGTTTCACCATGTATTTTACCACCTTTTTCATATCTTCATTGGCATTTTAGGCATTCTATCCACCCATGTACATTCATTGGTATTTGGCATTGTATTCTATAGATTAGTGCATGCATTTTTTCATCTTGCATGCATTTTTTCATCTTGCATGCATTTTTTTCATTTTGCATGCATTTTTTCATCTTGTATACCTTGTCGATGTTTCCAAGTACAACGAGAAATTAGACGGGATCAAACGAAAAGAATTGGCCAAGGAGTGTCCTAGAAGCCACGAGATCGGCCATCATTTCGATCTCAACCTGGCCGATCTCAAACCAGCACCTCTATCTATCACCAGATCGGCCATGAGGCCAATCTCATGTGGCCGATCTCAATCCAGCACCTCTACCCATCACCAAATCTTCCATGAGGCTAATCTCACCATGGCCCATCTCATGTGGCCAATCTTGGGACAACCCAAGCCCAAAATGTGTTAAACCTATTTTTAATTAACTTGTTTGTCCCGAAATTAAACTCAATTGTTAGAGATACTATATAAACCCTTTTGAAACCCTTTTAACATATGTTTTATTCAAGTTTCTTTTATTTATTGCTCTAGACATTTTTAGAGAGAAGAGAGATTGGTTTCAACATTTGTTCTTGCACTCTTGGTTATCTTATGTTTCTTTGCTTTTACTTCTTTTTGCTTACTGTTTATTGAATATGTTGCAGTAGTTTTCTGTACGGATAGTGGATAAGGTAGATTAGGGGAATCTGATATTGACTTAGGGTTGTTTAGCTTGATTAGATGACAAGTACTTGATGTTTAGAGTGTGCTTAATGCTAGGGATTGAAGTAGCTAATCAATGTTTAAATCGATGATGTTTTGCTCTTGATAAGTGTAGACAGAACATGTAGGTATGCCTAAACATCCTTATTGCATCTTAGCCAATGAGAATTGATGTCTAAGACGATAGGTGGACAAGATTATACTCGAACTCAATGATCACCAGACGATAGATTGTTATGCAAAAGAGTTGTAGTCTATAGGCTGGTGAATGGGTTGTTACCACGAGATTGGATCAGTTTACTAGATAGTGTTCTAAGTCTTACGGATTCATCTAATCAAACTTGTAGAATCGTTAGTTAAAGGAAGATTTTTCCAAATTGAATGCCTTGCCCACTGTCCATATTTCTTGTTTAATGAATTAACTCGTCTTTACTTTCTTTGCAATTAAATAATTAGATAACGAATCAAAATTACCAATTAGTATCAACCTAGATTTAGGTGTTTCATGCATTCCTATTGTGCTATTCTTACTTTCCTGAGGATTCGATATCCAAAATACTACTCGATTTGCTTTACACTTGTAGTTGTACTCGGAATTAAAAATTAAAACTCCATTATTACTAGCCGGAAATGATTGACTAGAGTTGTATTATGTTCTACTGTGACTAGTATGATCCTGTTATGGGTCAACGTCAAGAAAAATTTGGTGTAACATCGGTTCACTCTCGCAAGCGACTTCAAAAATATGATCCTTTCATACTTGCTTCACAAGCGGACTAGATTTGTTACATTCGATATCTTCGTGTGAGAAATAAGTAAGATCCTTAGATTACAGTGATGTCAATACCCTAGAACAATGGTATATGGTGTTTTTGAGCAGGATCCTATGCAACAAAACACAATTGGTAACTTAGGTTCCATCGAGACTTCTGTTGAAGTTAATCTTGTTGTTGATTACACCACGGGCGGAAATTACACAGTATTTCAAGATTCATAAGAAGATCCTCGAGAATTTGACGACGAAAATTCAACTATTTCAAAGTATTCATAAGATTCAAATTAAATTTTTACAATATCTAAATATATATAGAAAATATATATTTTTATATTAATTAATTTACAAATTTATTCCAACATTTAAAATTCCTTTATTTTTAAGTATAAATTATATGTTATTAATAAATAAATAATTAATAATCATGTTCCAATGGATTACTGACAGGTATTAGAAGTTTGTCGAAAATATGTTTGGAACTTCCGACGAATGTCCAAAGACATTGGGTATCAAGCTATGCCTTATGTAATCAGAAATCCGATGACAATCTACCCAAGGATTCCCAACGGAGAGCAGTTGCAGTCGAGAATCCATCGGGCATTTTCTGATGGATTCCTAAAGACATCGGGTATCGATATTTTTGCACTCCATACTCTATGTCGTTGGACATCCGTCAGGAATTCCGGATGGATTCTCCGACAGATTCCCGATGGCATAGGTTACCGACATTTTCAAAATCCACACCCTATGTCGTTAAAAATTCATCGAGAATTCCATATGGATTTCTGACGGAGTACCGACGAACAATCTTCGTTATTCCATCGGAGTTTATCGATAGAATTTCGACAAAATAAAGTATAAAGCTTTAAATTCATCAATATTTTTTTAATTTTTTTTTTCATTGAAATAAATAAATATTACATAGAAATGTCTTTTTCTAAATATTTTCCAAAATAATTTTTTGTATAAATTTAAAATTTAAACATTTTAAAATACCATAACTATTTATATAAGTTAATGATATGTTAGTTTATATATAAATGATGAATTTATTTGTTAGACAATATTAAATTGATATCATTGATTTTTGTAAATTATTTGTCACTCTTTGAAATTTACTATCTATGTTTGGTATTAATTATCTAAAATTATGAAAAATATATTAACACTTACAACTATTAAAATTTTCATCACAATATATTATAAAACAATTTATGATATATTTTTCTTGTAAATATTTTTGGTATTAATTAAAAGTGATAAAAAATAATTATATATTTTTTAAAACAGATTTTTTATTTATTTTTAAGATTGCTATATATTTATGTGATACAAGTATGCTTTATACACCTAATCCTATTTTTGAAATAATATTGATATAAATAAATTTTAATTAAATAAAAATGCGTTGAAAATTTTTTGGAGTATAGATTACCCGACGGATTCCCGATGGACCTCAGTTTATACCACGTTGACTGATATAGTGGTGAACTTACAAAAGTTATTGGAATTCCGTTTGGAATTTCCGACCGAATCACGACAAATTATGGTATTTTATGCACCATACGGTGCAATTATTATGCGGGTTTCCAAAAATTAATACTTATTAATTTGTTATAGATGGATTTTCGTTGGATTTACTCCGTTGGAAATCAGCGATATAACCTATGCTCATTTCTTTTTATCCTTCGGATCTGCTTAGTCTCTGCGGTAATTTTGTTCCTATTCTCCTCTATTCTTCTTCAAATTTCATCTGGAATATATAAGTTTTTAATATTTTTTTGGTAGGAATGTAAATTTCTTATAAGGAATGAAGAGGTTACAAAATATTACAATAACCTAGGGAGAGTCTGCCTTGCCAAAAAATAGAGAAAAAACAAGGGAGATAGAAAAATTTGAAAACGGTGTAGTTAGTATAACCACAACACCATGAAATGCCTGAATTTCTTACGCTCGCGTCAAGCGTTAATTGTGTTCCTCACCTCTCTAACGATGGCGCGGAAGATCGATGAAAGAGGGATAGCTAGGAGGTTATGAACCAAGTTCTGCCTCCACACATTATAGATTAAGGAGTGCATCACTAGCTTTCTGAGAATTGCAGGCGCCGATGATGAGCTTTGTGAGCACCAGGAGAGGAGAGCTGTCCAAGTGTCGAAAAAGATTGGGGGGAGTTGGAGGTGGTGGAGAAGAAGACCCCAAATTTCTTTAGAGAAAAGACACTTCAAGAAAAGCTGATCTCGAATGGTTGCAGAAGGGGAAGAAGGGAGCAATAATAATTCCCTAGGAATGGAGGCGTGATATTGTAGGCAACCTCTCCAGTTGAGCCGTCCACACTAAAAATACATGTCTCGGGAGAGCACCTTTAAGCCAGATAGAGTTTGTCCATGGCCACGCGACCCAGAAAGATCTGTTTTTGCTAGAGAGGAGCCAACAAATCTTTAGACAGAGGTAGCGGTTTCAGAACCCAAAATTTCGCAATCCTAGGCCTCTCTCTTTTCGGTAAACAAGCAGTGCACCAAGCAACTTTTCCGGCTTTTGTTGAGGAAGAATCACCTGTCCAAAGAAAACGAGAGCAGAGGGATTCTAATTGCCGGATGCAATCTTTTGGAAGGATAAAAGTAGAAGCCCAGAAATTGATCAAACCCATAATTTCTAAGGCAATAAGCTGAAGCCTCCCTGCAAAAGAAAGGGTTTTTGTGAAGCCCAAATTTGGAATCGACCTTGTAGTTTGGAGATAAAGGAGGGTGTATTCCCATATCCGAAGCTTATGAGTCATGAGAGATACGGCAAGATACTTTATGGGAAATGAGCCAATTTTGAAACCGAACCTAGAGATAGAAATGGTTTCAGATTGGTTTAACCCAGCATGGAAGGGAAAGGTTGTCTTTGTTCATCGACAAACCCGATCAATCCGCATAAATGACCATAATATCAATAAGTCTGTGGAGTGATTTCATTATATCGATTATATCAATAATAATTTATATTCGTATATTCAAATCTCTATTATTTTAAACGATTTTTCTTTGAATACAAAAAGGATCCTTGTTGTTTTTGCTTCGCTGGATTTCTTTGTTTGCTTTCTGTCGTGTTTGGGTGGAATTTGTTCCGACGTAGTTTTGTTTGTGTGATCAATTTGGGTGATTTGTTTCAATGTACCTTTCAATCCAAATCTCCCCAAATTTAGAAGAAGAGGAACGAATGTGTTTTAGTGTACAAAAAATTTAATATACATGTACAAGAAATTTAAGAAAAAAAGAGGAGCAATGAACACGATTTCTCACCATTTCCCAAAACTCTAGCAATGAACTTTTTGTTTGTCATATAATTTGTTTGCAAAAGAGATCATGTATATATATATATAATTTGCAAAATTAGTTGTAGTTTTTTTGTAGAAATAATTTACGAGATTTATAATATAGCTATATAAAATTACGACTTGTGAAATCATGAGAAACAAAATTTTAAATATTTGGAAATAAATTATAAAGTGAGGATAAAGATAGACAAAAATAGTGATGAAGTGACATTAAAATCGAGATCTGGTTATTCAAATCTTACATAGTGCAGTCATTTGTGTTGGCTTCCTCCCTCCCAATTGTCTAATGCTTTAATTTCTAAGGTTTGTAGTAGATTCTTTCGGAATTATTTATTTATTTATTTTCTGGATATGAAGAGTTTGCAAGTACATAAATTAGAGCAATATAAATCTATATTGTTTCTAAATTTTCAGAGGAGAGAGGACTAAATTGATTAAAAAAAAAATTATATAAAATATGCTCTTGCAACTCGAATTGATGACATTCACATTGTTAAACAAATATAATTAGCTGTTAAAATGGTAAGAACGTGATTTTTATAATTTGGGTAAATAATTGTGAAAAAATTATATATAATAAAATATAAATATAGAGATAAGAATTTAAAATAGATGGATTTGCATAGACGAAACATTTTTTTCTTAATTTTAAAAACGCTCTGTAGTGTGACTGTTGCATGTCATTCCAAATCCCATCATACAACTCTAATTGTTCTGTCTTGCACAACCTAAAAATAGAATCTAACGAATATTTTTCCTATGTTGTACTTTCAAATTTAATATGTAAGTGATTTGTATGTGTATATGTTATACGGTTAGAATGAGAAACCAAATGTTTCTTTTTTCTTCGATAGTCTTAATGCTCAACATATGAGTTATAAAGAGGTTAATTCCATTTTTTAATGAGAATTAATATAAAAAACAATCCAAATTAATTTTGTAGTAACTTAGTTCAATAAAGAAGATATTAACTATTTGACTTAGCCAACAAATAAGAAATGAGTTTTGAACCAAAACACAATAATAATAATACCGACCATTGGTTTATTTGCTAAATTCCAAAAACTCAAAACTCGAGTTTGGTACAAGTATCTCTTTCCACTAATACACCAAAGTATACCTAAAGTTGTGAATTTTGTTTACTTTCTCCGCTTGATATACAAGGGAGTTTTCATCTCTAACTTCTAATGTGAGACACATTTAATTTGTTCATTTTATGTTTATCACACAATCCACTTTAGACACTCATTTTTTATTCAAACTAACTTTGGTTTTAACGTATGCGCTAGAAAACTTACCAAAAGTGATCGAAAACCACTTTCATAAAACCGAGTTCTTATGCAAATAATGAAAATGAACCATGTCTTGATGCTTATGCACTGAGTCTTCAGATTATAATCTTGGAGAAGGAATGGTCGAAGTTCTTTGTAGTGTAATGGTAATACATTCCTTGTCTATATCAAATGTAGAACTGAGCCTTAGACGTAGAATTGGGTCTTGTCTATATGAAACGTAGAATTGGGCCTTGTCTATATAAAACGTAGAATTGTGCCTTGTCTATATGAAACGTAGAATTGGGCTTTAGACGTAAAATTGGGCCATAGAATTAGGCATTTTCTATATGAAACATAAAATTGGGCCTTAGACATAGAATTAGACCTTAGATGTAGAATGAGGTCTTGCCTATATGAAACATGATTATGTTCTTTTTTGGACTTGTTGTTAAAAAAAGACATAGCAGAAAACGTATTTTATTTAGCGAACAACAAACCAATATATATATATATATATATATATATATATATTATTTTAAAGTTGCATTACGAATAATAAAGACGTGACATTTGTCGAGATAAACTCAGCCAAGGAAAATTACTGAGTCAGCCACTCCGAATCCGAGTTTTTTGCCTATTCAAATTCTAGAATCTAAAACAATGCTTATTGTGCGATGTCAATGGAAGAGTTTGTACAGTAGTCTCGATGAATTTCTTACCATATTCGATTCGAGATGTCGAGGTAATTCGATATGGTATATAAAATTTTGTTGATATATATATATATATATATATATATATATATATATATATATTTAAATACATATATTTAATGTTGTTCTAATTAATATTCGTAAGATTGGTATTTCAAACAATGAAATTAGCAAATCTATTTTTATGATGCTCACCAAACCATATAAAATTTTAGAAATATTCCGTATGAAGAACGTCATATATGGTTCAGGACGCTTACGGTATATTTAAATTTGGTTAATTTATTTATTAATATATAAGGGTTTCAAATATATTTTTAGTAATATATATTTTTGAAATATATTTACAGCAAGAATTTACGTGGAATCCCACCAGCACAAAGTTGGTGGAATAAGCTTTTGGAAAGAGATTGTATTGCAATTTTCCCGCAACATAAACGAGTGGAAGCAAAAGTGGAAAAAAGAAAAAGACAAATCAAAAAAGTTGAATGAGTCGGTTTACAACGAATTTAGTCGTTATTGACAATCTTCATGCGCACCGAAGCTATCTCGAATAGTAATTCGGAAAACCAGAAGAGCGTTCGAGGAGGCACAGGAATTTACATTTACAATGTTCGATCAACTAGTTTTCTGAAATGATTTGACCGATTGGTAAATTTTTATTATCATATTATTTTTAATTACTATTGCTTTAACAACTTTATACTATGAATTTAATTTTTTATTTTATTTTTTGATGCGCAATTTGGAGGTGTGCCTCCAGATCACTTGAAATTTCTCGAGGATGTGCATACAAACAAAAAAATGGGTCTCATCCAATATGCTCTTGTTAATGAGATCATCGAAAAGGTGAAAAAGAAGAAGTTCCACATCTTGTCCTAGTAGTCACAAACTGACTCTTCTTCTTTGGTCGAATTGTCTTAATCCGTAATTAACCGATTGGTTCTTGATGTAAGTTTTATTTATATATTTTTTACTTTTATATTAATTTTTATACATGTTCTAATATTTTTTAAATCTCGCACAAAGTACAATTTTCGAAAAATTATCATTCATGATTTGGTACAGTTGCGGGTAGCACTAGTGCCACATCTTCGGGTGGATTGAACATTAATGACAAGCTTATGTAAACTAACGCCGAAAGGAGAAATGTCGGTAATGAAATTAGAACTTCTAGAAAATAAGAACAAAAAACGATAATGATAGATTTTATGAAATTCAAATTTTTGAACTAGATGTATCAATTTCAACCTATGTAATTTCTAAATATTTAAATATTGTATTAAATTTTAAATATTTTATTAAATTTTATATTTAAACTAAATATTATTTTAATTACTTATTTTAAAATATTAGATTAAAATTTAACACGTATTTATTTATAAAGAAGTGTTATGTGGGTTTATGATAAAAAGGCATCAATCACCGTCATTAACATCCTCTATAGAATCATTAGAGACCAATTTTGATTATCTGTCAACAGACTCAACACCAAATTTTGATATTTAAATAATACAAAAAGAAAAAAAATGATTCTAATATCCACACAACCTAGATTCTTAATCTGAATTTATGAGTTTGCTATTTATTGTGTTGCCAAACACAATCAATTTTCTCATTAGATTCCCTATATTATTTTTTCGAAGCTAGATAGGACGAAATTGTTGATTAAATCAATTTTTCATATATGTAATTTTCCATATATGTAGTAAAAAAATGAAAAAAAAAGATGACATAAATCTCTATAAAATTTAATTGATTCTCACAAAATTAAATCACTATAAACAACATCTACAAATCGTATGTTACTTTACGCAATATTCACAAACTATTTATTATAAAATTTCCATAAAACCTACAATCAATTAAATTGAGGTTCTATATATGTAATAAAACAATAAATTAAGATTACATAAATCTCTCGAACTATTTTAATGATACTTACAAATTTAAATTACTAGATACAATATAAAAATTTCCTATATCAATATGCAAAATTTTCCTAAATTCTTTAATTTAAATTTCAATAAAAATTGGAATCAATTATATTGATGTTCCATATATCAATCAAAAATATTAAATCAACATTCCAGAATTTAGTAAATCGATTTAAACAATTTTTGTGAAATTAGATGCTTAAATTTAAATTTAAATCGATTGCTATTTTGTTTATTTCAAACAAGTTTTAAAAAATCATTTATCGTCAATTCAAAATTAATGGAATCTTTATGTTAGTTACATAGTGATGAGGTCATTGGCACAATCCCCGGCCAACTGCCCGGTCCGGCCAGTCCAAGAAACACAAAGGCGGCTAAATACGCGCAAAAGGATACATGGGTGTATCTTCATGAATCCAAACTTAACCAAGAAGCGGTCAACCAAGACCAAACCTGGTATATAATCCTGATTCACAGAGGACACGCGGTGACATGCAGCTCATCCAAAACAAAGCCGGATCATGTCATGCACCATACATCAAATTGGAGTTTTCGAAACTTACCATATTTGGAATTTTCCTTATATGAAAGTCTCCAAATGTTTCTTTGGCGACCAGGAGACTTTTTTGTACTTCTAGGAGTTCCCTTAAGCACTTCTAGAAGCTCAAACATGCCTTGGACCAGGCGGGTCCATCCGTGCCTTCAAATGAACCGAATAGAGCCGTTTATGGCAACTCAGATGGTTAACTAGTTTAATCACTTGCAAACCAAAACATGGCATCCATGAGATATTATTAAGGCCCTAAGGAAGCCCAAAATAAACCTACCATGCACCAGCCACCAGAGGATCAGACGAATCCCTTTCCTCCAAGACTTGCAATATATGGACCGAAGTGCACTTAATGTGTTCAGATTGCAATATCTCTATTCCTTGCAACTTGGGCACGTATTGAAGACTTTCCAAAGCATCCAGGATGTACCTAGACACATTACATTCTCTCCAAAGCTCTCAAGATACAAGCATATACACTTTCCTTGTTGGCCAAACTAGACATTAATGGCCAACAGCCATATATTTTAAATGTAGGATTTCCTTTTCTCCTTTTTAGGTTTAGGATCATTGCTAGGAGCACTATATAAGCTCAGCACGACCTCATTGTAAAGATAGACCACCACTGAAATAAAAGTTGAATACAAAGTATTTTCTTCAAAGCCTTGTCTTTGAACTTGTTCTTATTCTTTAGAAACTAAGTGTGTGATTCACTTCCTTTCTATTGAAGCCACGACCAGGTTAGTTTGAGAGATTCAATCTCCCTTGGTTCACCTTTGATCGTGTGATTCGATCAAAACCCCCTCCTTTTAGTTCCCTTGCTCGCTTAAGCCAAGAGAGATTCTCGCTCTTGCGAGTCACGACCGTACCGCTTGTGAGATTGATATTCAATCTTACATCACATAGCAATCGATTAAATCAAAATTCCTTTCAAACACCAAAAGGATCTCTCTTCAATAATTCGGCAACGTGGAAACTTCTGCCCCCTAACTTTTTTCGGAATGGGATCTCTTTTTTTGTCACGCATCTTCTTTCTCTCTCGGCAATGTTGTTGATCATGAGTAATTTTGGAACCACATCTCAGTTAGCAAATTATAAGTCCCTAAGGAAAACCAAGAGTGCTTCCACTTGAAGCGAAACTGGAACCTTCTCTTCACCAACTTCATATTGCATCAGCTCTTCTATAGCCTAGTCAATATCCAAAATCGTTTCC
Organism: Pugionium cornutum; assembly: GCA_018901935.1. NCBI lineage: Eukaryota > Viridiplantae > Streptophyta > Magnoliopsida > Brassicales > Brassicaceae > Pugionium > Pugionium cornutum. The sequence continues at coordinate 147,236 of CM032159.1, read as the reverse complement.
TCTACCCAATGGTGGGTTGAGATTCCAATGATTCTTACCCAAAAGATTATGGTTGAATAAAAATCTCATTGTACACTCAGAATCCATCTCTCAAAATTCGTCATTCATTGATCGAAATGATATGGACGTTTGTACAATACCGTCTTGATATCTTCCTCAAAGACGAATCAGAACAAAAAATGGACGTTTTCCAAATCTTGCCCTTGGAATCATCCCTTACATTGTCATATTGTTGACAAATATGGTATGAAGCTATGAGTGTCCTTATGTAGCGATGTTCAAGATTCTCCCAATAAGCGTAAGCTCAAATTTCTTCAAAACTGCCAAATTATCGAAAGCCCAGATCTTGATCGGTGCTTGCTTCCTGATGTCAGATCGCTTTTTCATCACCAAAACCCTGAGATAGTCATTTTGTAGGAGACAAGATGAAAGCTTGGGATTCTAAGCCAGCAATTAATTGAAACTTGTCGGATTGGTTCCTAAGACTTTTGACTACTCGGCGTTGATTCACCGAGCAGAAAAAAAGAAGCAGAAGGCGACTTAGAGAGACTCAAGAGAAGGAATGCAAAAAGCGATAGAATGAAGAACAGAGAGCAAACTCTCGAGAATGTGGTATAGGTTGACCGGTTATTTGGTTACTCCTAAAATTTAATTTCGTATGAATCAAACCGGTTGGGTACTGCCAGAGACCATACAACTTTTTATCAGAAAATATTTTATTCCTCTTCTCTCTCTGCAACAACCTATGCCATTTCATCATTCTTCAGCTCCTTCAAAGGGAAAATTCTTCCTGCATTCCCCTTTCTAGGATCTCTAGATTCGGTTTTTACCTTTAGCTCGACTCGAACTGTCGCAATGGTATCAGAGCTCTAACGTTCTGGTGATCGTGAACAATGGTTGATATTAGGTTCATGATCGATCTTCGAGACCAGGTGGAAGATCTGAAAACTCAGCAAACCCAGGAAACCGAGGAAAAGCGCATACACATAGATGAGCTAAAAACAGAGTTCGACGGTAAGTTGGAAAAACTGGAGCAGATGATGATAAAACTTCTCTCTCAGCGGTGAGATTTGGCTTTCTTGTGGGACTCCACAGACTAGAAAGGCAAGACTCAATCGATTCTCAAGCAAGGGGGACTCCACGTACTAGAAAGGCAAGACTCAATTGATTCTCAAGCAAAGGGAACTCCACACACAATACTTGAGATAAATCGACAAAGAGGAACCGAATACAAAGGCATAAGCTTTGATTCAAAGAAATATTTTTTTATTACTGAATGATTTCGTGTTTTTCAGCTAAAAGTTAGAGGAGCTTTTATAAGCTCAAAGAAATTAAATACAACTACCATAAAATACAGAGAAAATGAAACAATAATATTGCGTAAGTAAAGAGGGAGGTGGCCTTTGGGGTTTAAACACCGTGGCCTAGTAAGGAAACTTGCTTAGAGCATTTTAGATCTTCTAGAAGCTTTGGGGGACACTCCTTCCATGTATGGTCACTTGTTTTATGCTTAATAAGGTGGTAAGTGGAATATAATCCATATTTTGCCAAATTGATGCTTAGTAGGCTTTTCTTTAGTGCTAGTACTCCAAGTCACATATAAGCTGAATTTTCTTATTTTGATCTTCTTATGCAATCTAGAATAGGCCCAAAAAATGAAACTTAAGTTGGTCTATTGCTACCAAGCTGAATTGCAAGACAAGGCTCCCCGTATGATCCAAACGGGGAGTTTCGGGCTTCTCCAAATGAGGCTTGGTACCAGGATGTTTTTCCACGGCCAATTCTTCTTATGGCTGGTTTTTCAATGAACTTTGAGGCTAGAATGGAATGCCTTAAAGTTGCAGCATTGTTCAAGTGTGTGGGCTCGACCGCCAAGTGCGTTGTATGTCGTTGAAGAATTGGTGTGCCAATATGAATTCCTCTTGGGCGGTTAGTTTCAGGAGGTATTTGATTGGTGAAATTTCAAACTGCTTATTTTGATCCGTTTGAAAACTCCTATAACCTCTTTGATCTCCTTCGGACTGTCGTCTATGTGTCACAAAATAACTCTGGTACGGTCGGCTTGACACGGATCGGTCAGGTTAGAATCAATGTACACATCAACGATGGACGAAGACTAAGAGGTGTTTCACAAATTTTAAAAATTAGACTGACAAGTTGACAAAGATGGTTCAGATACTTCAGATTACTCATCAGTTTTGAAATAAACTTATATAGAATTTTATATAACATGTAGGTATTTTTATATTTGATTCTTTAATTGAAAATTTTATATCAGAAATGGATAATCTATATAAGAAATGAAAAATCTACAAAAAGAATTATGTAGTTGGCAAATCTGGTAATAATCCATAACAAATTCTGTTAGTGCAAACAAACTTTCCACATTCGGTATAAACAGATATGATCTGGTATGATCCTATGGGTAAACATCAAAACAAGTTTGGTGTTACATATGTCCAATCTTACAATCGACTTCAAAAGTATGATCCTTTCATTCATTTTTCACAAGAAAAATAGGTTTTCTACAGTCGATGTCCTCGTGTGAGGAACAAACAAGATTTTGGAATTACAATGATGCCAATACATCCAAGAAAAAGGGTATACGGTGTTTATGAGATCAACTTTTTTGCACCAAAACACAATTCGTAACTTAGATTTTATCGACCACTCTCTTGAAGTTGAACCTTTTTGTTGATTTCACCATTGATGTAAGATCCAATAGGACTGCTAACAAACAATGGCCTCTCGGTTCAACTAGCTTTAGCGGAATAGATGAATCAAAGAAGTCTGATGGCTCTTGGCTCGGATATGGATTAAGAAGAGGTGAGACTTAGCTTTTTTGGGGCACTCAATACACTAGAAAGACAAGACTCAATCAATTCTCAAGCAAAGGGGACTCCACGCACTAGAAAGGCAAGACTCAATTGATTCTCAAGCAAGGGGAATTCCACACACAATACTTGAGATAAATCGACAAAGAGAAACCGAATACAAAGGCACAAGCTTTTGATTCATAGAAATGTTTTTTATTATTGAATGATTTCGTGCTTTTCAGTTACAAGTTAGAGGAGCTTTTATAAACTCAAAGAAATTAAATACAACTGCCATCAAATACAAAAAAATTAAACAACAATATTGCACAAGTAAAGAGAAAAGTGGTGTTGGGAGAAGAAGGTGGTCGTTGGGGTTTAAACGCTTTGGTCAAGTAAGAAAACTTGTTTAGAGCGTTTTAGGTCTTTTAGAAGCCTTGGGGGACGCTTCTTCTATGTAGGATCACTTGTTTTATGCTTAATGAGTGGTAAGTGGAATATAATCCATTTTTGCCAAATCGGTGCTTAGTTGGTTTTTTTTTAGTGTGAATACTCCAAGTCATGTATATGCTGAATTTTCTCCTTTTGATCTTCTTATACAGTCTAGAATAGGTCCAAAGCATGAAACTTGAATTGGTATAGTGCTACCAAGTTGAATTGTAAGACAAGGCTTCCGGTATGGTCCAAACGGGGAGTCTCGGACTTCTTCAAATGGGGCTTGGTACCAAGATATTTTTCCACGGTCATAAGTCTTTTTTATGTCTGGTTTGTCGATGGATTTTTAGGTTAGAATGGAATGCCTTAAAGCTACTGCATTGTTCAAGTGTGTGGGCTGGACCGCCAAGGGCGTTGTATGTCGTTGAAGAATTGGTGTGGCCAATATAAATTCCTCTTAGGCGGTTATTCAGGAGGTGTTTGGTTGGTAAAATTTCGAGCTGCTTGTTTTGATCCAATTGAAAACTTCTAAAACCTCTTTGATCTCTTTTAGGCTGCTGTCTATATATGTGTCACTAAACAACTCCGATACAACCGACTTGATATGGGTCGCTCAGGTTAGATTTAATGTCTACATCAATCATGGACGAAGATTAAAATGGTTCAGATACTTCAGACTACTCATCAATTTTGAAATAAACTTATATAGAATTTTATATAACATTTGATTCTTTAATTAAAATTTTATATCATAAATGGATAATCTATATAAGAAATGATAAATCTACAAAAAGAATTATATAGTTGAGAAATATGGTAATAACCCATAATAAATTTTGTTAGTGCAAAAAAATTTTGCTATGCAAATTTTTGTACACTTCAAATGAAGATTAAAAAAACATTGGTCGTATTTTGTAAGTATAAACCATTGGAATGTTGAATATTAAAAATTAATAGAAGATCGACGGAAACCCTTTGGTAATTCGTGATTTATTTTGGCTAACATATATAGTAGTTGTCATAAATTTCTCAAGAAATCCTGATGAATTTCCAATATGTTTGTATAAGTCACTGGTATTCGTTCGGAAATTACCGAATGATTTTTCGATAATTTAAAATATGGTAATTTCATAATAAAAATATTGCATTCATCGGAGACCCACCGATTTAATAACTGCATTTCAAATTTAATGTTAAAAGGATACATAGTGCATTAAATTACTTTTACGTGCAATCTATCCTTTTCAGCCTTGAATACAAAGTAAGTAAACCTTATTCAAAAGCATACTCAATTTTGGATATTTACAAATCCTTCTAAATTTTAGTTAACAAATCTGAAATCATTTTTCATATTCTAAAAAATATAATGTACAAACCCGATATATGTATACAATATATAGATGTTTAAAATTCCTTACAAAAAGATATATATCTTTTCATTATATGGCTATATAGTCATTGCTTCCAATTTTGGTGTATAATCTCTAGTTACCTAACTCTATTAAAGTCTTTCTGAGAGACTGTTAATTAAGTTTGGTGTAAATTTATATCCTAGATATATAATATAATTTTTAGTATGCTATTAAAGCATATAATACACTACCTAAAAAGCTCACACATACATATATGTTTTTAGCTATAAATACGCACACATATCCATTAAGATTTTTATCATGTCACATCTATATATAATAGATATACCATTATTAAACATCACAAGATCAAAAGCTCAAAGATTTGAAATTAGATATAGAGAAAAAATCGTTAACAAGACATGAAGTTCATTACATTAATATTCATCGCTATGGTTCTCTCATCTCTAGTTCTGACCAAAGCATATGAAGAGAAAGTGGAATGCATCATAACAGAACTTCAATCATGTTTACCGGCAGTACAAACCGGAGATCAGCCATCGGTAGAATGTTGTGGAAAATTAAAAGAACAAGAACCGTGTCTGTGTAGTTACATAAAAAACCCATTGTATGGTCAATATGCTTCATCCAAAAGGGTTCATAAAGTCTTAGCATCTTGTGGTGTATCTTATCCTAGTTGTTAAATGTTTAAATATTTATCAATTAATGTTAAAATTTTCATATAGCTAAATTTTTCGTTTTCATATTTTAAAAAGATTGTTGCTTGAGATAAGTACAACTTACATAATCATATTTTTTGTTATATAATATGGAAAATCCCTCATTCCATAGGTTGTAAATTAAAATATAGAACAACACACATAAAGTTAAGTAAAAATTATATTTTTTCTAACTGATAAAATCGTTTGTTAAATCGTGTCATATTAGATATGAAATTACTTGTATTTGATTGATTTATACACATTATTTGTTTCATAAGTCAAGATCCTTTATATCTTCAATTGCTTAAAATATGTAAATTTCCTGCTTTAAAAATTAGCTGTGAGAATTTCGGCAGAAATTCTTGATGGATTTCTAAAAACCCTTGTAAAAGTACTCAGAAATCCATTGTGAAATAAGAACACCAATATCCAAATCTATTGGAAATCTCTCTGGAATTTAAGATGGATTTTCGAGAGATTTTGATGATTTTGAGTCCCACCGCATTAACTGGCCAATAAGGGGAAATGCAAATTTCAAAATTCTTCAGCAATTTTTGAAATTGATCCGAAGTAATAAAATAATGAAATAATGAATGAGATTTTTCCTAAATGATATAATAAATGGGATTTCCCATAATTTAGACGCTGTGTTAAAATGGTTTCCAACATATATAACCGTAAGAAACTTTAGATAAAACCACACACTTTACTTCTTCTTTTCTTTTTCTTTTCTAATGAACAAGTTTTGCTACAAATGATATAATAAGTGAGATTTCCTAAAATTTAGACGATATGTTAAAATGATTTCCAACAGATATATCCATACCGACATATCCGCTAGAAATCTTAGATAAAACCACACACTTTGCCTTTTTTCTTCTCTTCCTCTGTTCTTCTCATCTCCTCATTTTTACCTATGCAAATCAGTCACTTGAAATCCATCCCTCCTGCCTCATTTTCTCCCATTTTCGGCGGAAATATATAAGGTTGTCTCTACTTTCCTCCTTTTCATTGTTTTTGTGAGATTTGTACAGGTTGTGTATTTTCCTTACATTAATTAGGTTGTTAGAAACTGTTTAGATTTTATATTTTCATAACTTAGTTAGTTAAATTATGATTTTATTTAGATGTTCTAAGTATAAAATGGTTATACGTACTTGTAATATGATATCTAATATTAAAACAAATATTGCATAAGTTTAATTTCATTTACAAAAAATATTATTTGCCGAAAAAAATATTAAATAATACGTACATAATATTATAAGAACTTATATTTAAAATAGTATAAAACATAAAATTATTTCGTATTAAAATGAATTATTCATAAAAATAGTGTGAAACTTTTGTAGTAATTCGTTTTTAAAACCGATTAATGTAAATATATATATATATATATTGTATCAACATTATAAATATTTTTAAACAGATTATTTATAAGAGTATATTTTGTAATAGTATTTATAATATAAATATTTATTAAGTATTATAAAAAGAAGTTTTTTTTACAAATATTTATAATAATTTTTACAAAACTGTTTTAAAATACATTAAAAAGTTTTCTATGATATTTGTAAAAACGCTTTTATTATATTTATCACAATAGTTTGTATATTACTTCAGTTTTTTTATAAAATAAATATTTTCAAAACATTTTCGATAAAAATTTTGTAAGCGTTATAATATTTATAAAATATAGTACAATTTTTTTAGATTCATTTCGTTTTATAATGTTATTTATAGTATTTCAACTAAAATAGGTTTAATATAATATTTTCACTAATAATTCTAACGTTATAAATATGTTGTACTAATATTTAAAAACATTTCAAAAACGAAATCATAATCATTTTTTTGCATAAATGTTTTGAATCAATAAATTTATATTATTGAAAGGTTGCACTCCAAATATTAAACATATCTTTCGTCTAGATCGCTTCAGCAATGATAAAAGAGTAGTTTAGCCTAATCGCGTAGTGAACTTTTTTTTGCTGATCCTGACCATTGAAGAGTTAGTCCAACAATCTTATCCTATTCGATCCGATACATCAAGGTACTTTGACATGATAGTATAATCATTTTAATTCATATATAAATATATACTTTTAAAATATACGAATCTTTTTGTCATTTTTTGTATATATAAAATATAAAAATTAGTACGAATAAATTTATTTTAAAGATGCTGTTTTCCATCCTCAACAAACTCTATACAAAATTTTGGGATATTACCTATGATTAATATCAGATGTGATTTAAAATTTTGAGATACTTTGATTATGATTATTGTTTTATATATTTTGACGGTTTTAATTATATATTTTCACTAGTTTTTTTTCGCAACAAAAATTTACGTGTGATCTCATAAACATAAAATTAGTAAAAAATGAATTTGAAAAGAGATAGCATTGCAATTATTCCACAACATGTATGAGTGTAAGCACAAGTGCAGAAAAAGAAAATATCAACCAAAAAGATTGAACGAGTCTCAATGTGTAATGAATTCATTCCATATTGGGGATCACCAAATATGGAAGCCACCTAAAAAATAATTTGGAAAATCGGAGAAGCGATCAAAGTGGCAAGTAAGTGTACATTTAAAGTGTTGGGTCGAAGATTTTCATGTCATGTCGACTAATTGATAAATTTTTAGTTTTTAAATATTTTTCTGTACTGATTTTGAAGAAGTATTTAATACTACATTAGTTTGGTAATTTCCTAACAAAGGAACTCGGAGGTGAGCCTCTTGCTCATTTGAAACTTTTGGAAAATGTTCGAAACAAAAAAAAAAGCTTGACACATTGAAAATGATTTTGGTAATGAGATCATTGAAAAGGTGACAAAAAATATCAACATTTTGACCTAAGAGTCACAAGGTAAGTTGCCTCAAGATGAAAGTAATTTGTTGTTTCTTGATGTAAGATTTTAATTTACATTTAAATTCTCTTTGTATTAAAATTCGTAAATTTTCTAACACTTTTTTATCTTCAAAAGAGGTACCCATTTCAAAATATCATCATCGGAGACTAGATAAGGTTACAGTTATCAACGGTGTACCATTTTCGACCATTTTTTAAATTACAACAAAGATTTTATTTAGATTAATGAAGATTTTAAAGATTAAGTGTCTCTATTGGAGATCATCAGATTCAATGGAAAAGCATGATGCATTTTATTGAATCCATGTTCCTAGATTGGCCGGATGACTTTGTACTTATGTAAAAAAATTAATATAATTTTGCTACATTTTTAAATGTTTTCAAATATATTCAATTACAATTAAATTTGTTTATCTTAATTCCGTTATTTAAAATTGGGAAAATTTCTAAAAATGACTCAAAAATTCGATCTCAAATGCAAAACTAACCTGCATAAAAACCATTTTGCAAAAGTAACCCATGGAAGTACATAAAATACAAGACCCTCCTTATTATTTATAAATATTAATTATGTTACAATCTCTATGAAGTCTGAGATTGTAGTAACGAAGTGTTCTTTATAAAACAAAATATAAAACAGAATTTTCGAGAAATTTCCTTTGTAAAAAATACAAAGCACACTTCTTAAGAAGTTTGTTTTGTTAAAGAAATACAACGCACACTTCTCAAAAAATTTGTTTTGTTAAGAAAATACAACGCCCACTTCTCAAGAAGTCTCATTTGTAAAATAAAATACAAAGAAGTTTTCCCGAAGTTTACTTTGTAAAATAAAATACAAAACATAGTTTTCAAGAAATCCGCTTTATAAAATGAAATACAAAAAAAGTCTTCTCGAGAAATATGCATTGCTAAAATAATTATAAATCAGACATAGCAGAAAATTTGCTTTCTTAAAATAATTACAATATACACTTCTAGTGAAATCTGTTTTATTTGAAAAATTTAATATGAAATAAAATAAATAATCTAAACAAATACTTTTAAACCAAAATTTGAATTATAATCACAGTATATCAAATTTATGTAAATAAATTAAAATATCATCTCATAAAATCCATTTATACCAAATTAAAAATCATGAAATATGTAAATTTTAAAAACATTTGATATTAACAAAATTCATATGCAAAGAAAAATAATTAAAAGTTATACAAAATTCAAATATAAGGGGTTAGTTTAGATCTAATGGTATCACATGTTTGATAGGTGTTGTTGTTATATGTTAAAGGATTTACTAGTTTAGGTTTTTGTAGAGAATCCAAGTTAGAATTTGAAATATTATGAGATAAGTTTTAACGTATAGACTTACAATTTTTAATGCAAATTGTTTAAGTTATTTATTTACTTACTTATGTTTACTACGTTATATAATTTTTATATAATTTTTGCATATTTACTAAAACTATTAGTTTTGCAAACTTCTCAAAAAGTCTACAAGTAAAAATAAAACACTTATGTGTACAAACCAAAAAAAATATATTCAACCAAACCGGTTTCATTTAATTTAGAGTTTAGCATATTGTAAAATTCTCGACAAGTCTGCACACATGAAAAATTTCACCAAATCGGACAAAGCAAAATTCATAATAAAATACAAAGCAAGACTTCTTAAGAAATCTATACAAACCAGAAATTTGACCAAAAAAAAGTTTTAAATTAACCCAACAAAAAGAAAACAAATCAGACATTTCACAAAGTTTGCTTTGTAAAAATAATACAAAACATACTTCGCAAAAAGTTTGCAAAAATTTGATCAAACCAGAGTTTTAACTAAACCTAAAAAAAATAAAAAACACATTCCTCGCGAAGTCGGCTTTATAAAAAATCTGCTATGTAAAGAATGCAAAGCATACTTTTCAAAAAATCTGTATAAATAAAAAATTTGAAAAAACCATAATTTTAATTTAACCTAACCAAACTTACATTTTTTTACCTAACTAAAATTTAGTACCCATATTTAAATGAAACCCTAAAACTTACCATTCATTTTTGGCCACCAAAAAACATTGAGGGCATTTTTTCACCGTCTCCAACCGATACCGCCATCGTCGCACCGTTGCCATTAACTGTCCAGTCGCACACCACAGTTCCGCAACTGTAAAACCATCGCCAAGCCCACCGTTCCCCATTCACACCATCAAGCCCACTACCTAGAAACCATCGCACATGTCGCTCCCATCGCACCTGTCTCACTTGTCGCACTCGTCGTACCTTTCAAACCCATTGCACCCGACGCACCCGTGTTGCACCCGTAGCACATGTCGCTCCTGTCGCACCCGTCACACCCATCGTTCTTGTCAAATTCATCGCACCCTTCGCACTCGTCGCACCCTGCGCACCTGTCGCACTTGCTCCACCGCCGTCGAACCCACTGCCAAAGGTATGGGTTGTTTTGGTATGAGTATATCCAATGTTTTTTTATTCTTTGGTTATTTTGTTTTTGTCACTACAACAAAACAATCATTTTGCCACTCTAATTTGTGACCACATTCGAGGTCGCAAATATTGCTACTCTTTTGCAACCATTTTAGACCAATTTGTGACTACGTGTACGTAGTCTCACTTTTGAGACTAAAATTCATAGTCACATATTGGTCGTAGTTTACAACCAACTGCGACCAATATACGACTAGTTTATGACCAGAACATGTAGTCCCTATTTGGTCGCATTTTTGCAACCAATATTCGAGACATATACTGCACTCGTATAGTGGTCGCATATTGGTCATAAAATATGGACCAAAATGCAACCACTCTACAAGTGACACTTCAGTCCCAAAGTGGTGGCTAAACATCAACGTGGAAAACATGTGCTTGGTAGGTATACCTAGAAATAAGTGACCACACTACCGTGGTCGCCAAATAGTCATAAAATAGTGGCAAAATCTTATATATATATATATATATATATATATATATATATATATATATATGTCCCCATGTATCTTCCCTCATTTGTATAATGACGAATAAAATAAAAACTCAAACATGTGGGGGAATTACAGTAATTTCAAGAGAGTCGATGTACAAAAGAATTGATAATCAAACAAAAAATATATCGACGGAATTTATACAAGGGATGGAAAAGTTCATGAATTTTGAAAGTAGTCAACCAATGGCGCAAAGTAGTGGAGGTAAGTTTTTTTGTCCTTGTATTAATTGCAAAAATAATAAATTTCTTCTAGAATGCAAAATTTGGAATCATCTATATTGTCGAGGATTTATGCCAAATTATTATACTTGGTATAAACATGGAGAAGAATTGAATGTTGATTTAGGAACGAATCATTCTGATGGTGTGAATAGAAATCAGGGAGGTACATGTGGTAGTGAAGAAACAATAGGTATCTCCGGTAATAGATATGTTGAAATGGTTACAGATGCATTGCGTGATACTACGCCTCATGAGTACTAAAATTATCATGAGGAGGGCTTTAATAATATATAAGAACCTAATTCAGAAGCACAAACATTTCACAATATGTTAGAGGCTGCGAAAATCTATTGTATGATGGTTGCCATAAAGGGCACCCACAATCATTTTTACCTTCTTGGTTCATAAACATTAAGTTTGATCTTAATCTTGCTGAAAAATGCATGAACTCATGGACGGAGCTGTCTACTAAATATTTTTCCGAGGAAAATTAGGCAACAAATTCATATTACGAAACCAAAAAACTGATGCAAAATTTATGGCTCTTATTTTATACAATTGATGTGTGTGTTCACAATTGTATGATCCTTTGAAAATAAGATGAAAAATGGGAAAATGTAAATTTTGTGATTCACCATGATATAAGTCAGGCGAGGGTAGGATAAGAATACCTTTCAGTAGTATGTGGTATTTACCTATATTCGACAGATTGAAGAGAATATATCAAAGCGAGAAAACTGCAGCGGCAATGAAGTGGCACACAGAGCATGAAGCAGAAACGGAGAATATATCTAATGCTGCGGATTAGAAAAATTTTCGACATCTATATCCAAGATTTTCTACTGAATCTCGAAATATTTATCTTGGCTTATGTAATGACGGGTTCAATCCATTTGGGATGTCTCGTAATCATTCATTATGGCTGGTGATTATCACTCTCTATAACTTACCACATAATATGCGTATGAAGAAAAAAATACTTGTGATGTGGTCAACGGCCCAACCTTCGGCCATGTCGCCGGGCCGGCCGGTCCAAGGAACACAAAGGTGGCCAAGTCGCGCAAAAAGATACATGGGTGTATCTTCATGAATTCAAGCCTAACCAAGAAGTGTCCAGCCATGACCAAACCTGGTCTATAATCCTGACTCGTAGAGGACACGTGGAGACATGGAGCTCACCCCAAACCAGGCCAGATCAAGTCATGCACCATTCATCAAGTTGGAGTTGCCAAAACTTACCATATTTGGAAATTTCCTGATATGAAAGTCTCCAAACATTTCTTGGCGACCATGAGAATTTTTAGTACTTCTAGGAGCTCTTTTAAGCAATTATAGAAGCCAGAACACACCTTGGACCAGAAGGGTCTATGTGTGCCTTCAAATGAACCGATTGGAGCCGTTTATGGAAAGTGAGATGACAAATTGGTTTAATCACTTGCAAACTAAAACATGACATTCAGGAGAGATTATTAAGGCTCTAAGAAAGTCCAAAATCAAACTACCATGCACTATCCTCCATAAGATCACGCGGATCTCTTTTCTCCAAGAGTTGCCATATATGAACCGAAGTGCACTTAATGTGTTCAGATTACAACATCTCTATTCCTTGCAACTTGGATACGTATTGAAGACTTTTCAAAGAATCCAGGATGTACCTAGACACCTTATACTCACCCATAAGCTCTCAGGATGTACGTATTGAAGACTTTCCTTGTTGGTCAAACTAGACATTAATGGCCAACATCCATATATTTAAATGTATTATTTCTTTTTCTTTTTATAGATCTTATGACCGTTGCTATGAGCATTATATAAGTTCAGGATGACTTCATTGTAAATATAGACCCCCATTAAAATAAAAAGTTGAATACAAATTATTTTCTTCAAAGTCTTGTCTTTAAATCTTGTTGTTGTTCATTAGAAACTAAGTGTGTGATTCACTTCTTTTCTATTGAAGCCACGACCAGGTTAGTATGAGAGATTCAAACTCCCTTGGTTCACTTTTGATTGTGTGATTCGATCAAAATCCCTTCCTTTTAGGTTGCTTGCCTGCTTAATCAAAGAGAGATTCTCGGCCTTGCGAGTCACGGCTATACCACTTGTGAGATTGATTCTCAATCTTACGTCAACTTGTTTCTTACAATTCTTAATTCGGAGCCAAATCATCCACGTGCTAGTTTGGATATATTCCCCCAACCTTTGATTGATAAGGTAAAAGAATTATGGTGTACGGGAGTTGAGGCATACAATATCTCTTTGAATCAAAATTTCAATTTAAAAACTGTGCTACTGTGGAAGATAAGTGATTTTCTAGCGTATGGAACGTTGTCAAGATAGACAACGGATGGTAGACTGTCTTATCCAATTTTTATGGATGATACTAAGCATTTCAATTACCAAATGGTAGAAAGACGTATTGGTTTGACTGTTAGAGAAGGTTTCTTCCTTAAGGTCATCCATTAAGAAAAAAATTAAGCACAAGCACACTTTGAATCATTATCCACCATAATCAATGACCGGCGAACAAGTTTTATACGAGCGAATAAAATCTATCAATCCTTTAGGGATATTTGACTACGGTGGAAATGGTCATGAAGTAAAACATGAAGAATAGGGAAGCTGACATAATTGGCACAAAGAAAACATATTTTGGGAGTTGTCGTACTGAATGGATCTTAACCTACGACATGATCTTGATGTGATATATATAGAGAAGAATTTCTTAGATAACATCATAAATACTCTTATGAATGTCAATGATATATCAAAAGACAAAGTTAAGTCCAAGTTGGACATTGCAAAGTTTTGCTCTCGAAAAGAGTTGCACGTCGATGGTCGGGATAATGCACGTGCATATGTTTGAGGGGTAAGCATAAATTATTGTGTATATTAATTATTTTATTTTTACATTTAATTCACTTTTTGTGCTATCTAAAAAAGAACAACAACATGCACGTGCATATGTTTTGCGAAATTGTGAATATTTTTATCCATTTGAGGGGTAAGCATTTAGAAAACAATTTCTTTATGAAATGATAATTGATATTTCTTTAAATTCGAAGTATAATATATTATAATTTGATTTAATTTTGTAACTTGTTTGAAAATCAAATTCCTATTACATATCCATATCTTCCTGAAGATGACCTTTCATCTAAACGAGACAAAAAGTTCCATATAAGGGTTCGAGATTATGTATGCATATAATTAATATATATATGTGTATTGTTTTAATCTAACACTTTAGCAGTCAACGATATATAATAAATATAATTAATCTTAATTACTATATATATATATATATATGCTAGGTCAATGCAAGTACTTTAACACACGTACACGCGTTTCTTGTATGGGTTCAAGAATTAGTGAAAGGTCCCATGACTAAAGTGACAAATTGGTCGATTTATTTTACAAGAAGTTATATTTTCCATACAAAGAAACATGGATACAGAAGAAAGACATGTAACTACGATATTTATGTCAAAAGAGACAATTACTCATATTTGTGTCAGAAGATGATTTTATGGAGTTTTAACGGATATCATTCAACTTGAGTATGTTGGACTAGTAAATTTGAAGATCACACTTTTTAAATGTGAATGGTATGATCCTATGCTTTCCAAACGCACTAGAAAGTCAGAAAATGGCGTTGTTAATCTCTTATCATCAGAAAAAATACTATAAATACGAATCATTTATTCTAGGGACATAATTAATTAAGTAATAGCTAATTAAGTAATACATAATAAGTAAATATCGATAAATTTGTTTATATAATTAACTAATTTGCTTTTTATTATATGATTATCACAAACTATCAAGCAGATCAAGTTAGTTATATTTCTTATCTGCACATCAAATCATCATCAAAACGAACATGACTTAGTGTTCTCAAAGTCAATCCAAAAGCTAATATTTTGGGCAACTACAAAAACAAAAACGAGATTCTGTTTCAATAAGAAAATGATGAAAAGGTAAAGCTGGTTGATGAGATAGAAGAGAATCATTTGGTTGATAGAGTTAACCAAAGCAAAGAAACTAATTTTAACGTTGGAGATGCCGAAGTCGAAGATGAATTTAAGTATAATATTTCATCTTCAGATGACGATGAAGAAGAAGATATGTAATACATTTTGTTCTCAATGAGTTTCTACAAGTTAACTATGTAAAATTTGTGCAAATATAAAAATTCATTTTTCTATAAACCATTTAAACTATACCTATATATTAACGTTTTCTACTTAAATATCGAAAAAACCAATAACTTAGTGGTTACACACAACGTAGAAGTATTAAGAGTCCTTATTTATAACCCAAAAACAATTTATTACCAATTTTTTAAAAATGTGGTTGCATATAGCTCGGTAATATAGCGACCCAAGAGCGACCACTACGTAAAAATAACATGGTAATCACAAATTAGTCACAAAAACCGACCAATTTGCGATTTCACAATAAAAATTACGTTATAGTCGCATTTTGGTCGCAAATATAGCAACCAATTTGCGACCAAAACTTGAAATTTCATATGTACAACTGTTGTATTTTGCATGTTTTCATGTATTTCAGATATTTGAAACTTATAATTTCAATATTATATATTTACAAATCATTATAAGTACAAATATACAATTAGAAAGCATAAAAATGTTATACAAAAATTAAGAAGCATATAAGGTTTAAGTGTAGTATAAGGTTACCGAAATGGGTAAAGTGTTTTAGTAAAATAATTTACAAAGTTTGCTAAATGTGTTAATTGTTGTTGTGTCCTTACTAATTTAAGTTTATACAATTTATAATGTTATATTTAGTATCATATAATTTCTAATTTCTAAAAATTCATTAAATTTAGTGTTTATGATATTATTTGTGACTAATTTGAGACCACTTTACGACCCCACATAAAAGTGGGTTGCAAATTGGTCACAAAATAAGTTGTGGTCGCATTTTGGTCTAAAAAGCGACTAATTTGCGACAAAAACTTCAAATTTCATATGTGGTCGCAAATTGATCGCTCTTTTGTAACCCCGGATGTATTATTACATGTTTTTTATGTATTTTAAATATTTGTAACTTATAATTTTAAAAATATATATGTACAAATCATTATAAATCCAAATATACAATTAGAAACCATAAAGATGTTAGAAAGAAACTAAGAAACATATAAGGTTTGTAAAGTGTAGTATCAGATTAAAAAAATGTGTAAAGTGTTTTAGTAAAACGATTTACAAAATTTGCTAAATGTGTTAATTGTTGTTACATACTTACTAATTTAAGTTTATATAATTCATAACATTATAATTAGTATCATAAAATTTATAAATTATAAAAATTCGTTAAATTTAGGTTTAGGGTATAAAAATAATAATATTTTCCTATATATTAATTTTCTCGTATAAGAATACCAAACTATATTAGTAGTCCATTGGCTACAAGCATACATTAAGATATTAGAGTCCGATATTAGAGCCTCGTGTTCGAACCCCCGTAGTAACGTTTTTAAAATAAATAACCATGATCGCTATTGTTGCGACCAACTTGTATTTTTCACACGTGGTTTCTCACTAATTTACGACCAATTTTTGATTCTAATTAATTTTGAGGGTAGTTGAAAATTTCAACCCCCCAATTCAATACGTGATCGCAAATTAGTCACAAATCCAATTAATTTTGGTGGGAGTCTAAATTGCTTTGGAATTTTTAATGCCCTCCAATTTAATTCGCGTGGTTGCAAATTTTTGCTATATATATATGTGACTTCTCCTTCCCTTCATTTCACACTTCAAAGAAATTCGCAAAGCCTTCCAAACTCCAAAACCTCTAAAACCTTCAAACACATTAAAAAAAATAGCAAGTTCTGGTAGATCTATGAGAGACCGAGGAAGACGACAAATCTCATTGTCTTGCGGTCAAAACTCGTCAGCGTCATCAAACCTGTAAACCGCTGCTACGAGAGCAGCGTCCCACCTTCCATTACAATACACTTTCACTCCGTATAGTATTCCAGAAATAAAACCTTAACACTAGTTTGAGGAACCGTCGGAGTCTAAAGAAGAAGAAGTTGCGCTCGGATACTCAGACCGGGGAACAAATTATTACAACCCTGTGGCGTGATCAGTATTTGACTGTAAAATCTATTTGGTAAATAAAATAATAAAAATCAAATAAATATAAAAATATTTATTTTCAAATAAAATATTTAAATTATTATATTTAATATTTTTGGTTTGATCGGGACAAAGGGGTTATAACGCGTCAAATTTCAAAAATTTTGAAAAATAAATTCGATGGCACTTATTATAGTTGGACGATCGGGCCAACATAATGGCAAGAAAAATATTTCATTGAATTTGCGATAATTATTTATTTTTGTTTTTTAAAATATTTTTAATCATTATGTTTTAGAAATAAATTATTAATTACATATTTTGTAAAAAAATAAAATTTTCAAACAATCGTATACCTGAGATCTTGTGATCACTTTGGTTATTTGAAAAGAGTTTGAAACCGTCTATATTCGACGAATGAATGAAATGGTGAGCACCGTTTATACAACTCGCAAACGTCCGAGGTGGGTATCATCCAGTTTGTACAAAATAATGACAGATTACTAGGTCATAGAAATGGTGAATGAGAGTAGTAGTAATGCATCTAACAACCGTAACTCTTCTCGAGATGGTCTTCGTCTGCAAAAATATTTTTTGGGCCAGAAATCATATATACATATTCAACAAAAAATGGTAAGTATTAATTTGAAATTAAAAGTTTTAATTTTATTTAATGTTTTCTTTAATTCTCATACTTCGAAAAGATTAAGAAACTGAGTTGGGACGACCAGTCTCTATTGGAGAAGTCTTTATAAAGACGTACACATGGGAAGATGTGACGTAGGTCGATTTGAAGGAAAAACAAATCGGTGAAGCATACAAAAGAATTTAGAAGAAAAAATAGCGATCGTTGAGGTGGATCCTTATGAAACGTTTGACGATACTTCACGTCGACTAGAGCTGACCGCGGATGAAATGAATGAAATATTCATTCAGCTATTAATTAAATTTTTAAACGTTTATTGTATTTCATTTTACGTAAATAGTGTGGTCGCAAATTGGTCAAATATTTTTTAAATTTGTAAATAATTAATTATTTTATTATAATTTTAAAATGTAGTCGTAAATTAATCATAATTTTTGTTACTAATTTGTGACCAAATTAAAAAAAATTAAATTTTCTTTTTTATTTTCAATTAAAAATTGCATAATTTTTTATTGGATCGCAAATTAGTCTCAAAATTTGTGACCAATTTGGGATGACAACAATTAAATATTATTAAAAATTACATGTAAATGCAAATTGGTCACAAAAATTTTGTGTCAAATTTTCGACTACATATTTGTGACCAACACGTAGTGCCAAATTGGTCACTAAATTTGTTACTCTTTAGGAGTGACACGTTAGTGGCAAGTTTTGGGACGATGTTGTGTTTGTAAATTAGTCTCAAAATGTACAACTGTTACTATGATCGTAAATTAATCGTAAAATTGTGACCAAAATATGACCACTAAAATTTGCGACGCGAGTTTTGCGACCATGGTGTGTGGTCCCAAATATACAATTTGTTACCATTTTACGACTACTACTTTGGTCGCAAATGACATGTTTTCTTGTAGTGTGTACTGATAGATTATGTGTAGATGTAGGGTTTTTGAGTTTTGTAGTTTGTATTTCTGTGGTTTCTTCTAGATCTAGAATATATTTTGAATTCTTGGTGGATTTTGTGTTTTAGATTTATGTTCGATTTTGTGTTATAGATTTTGATTTTCTTTGTTGTCGGATTTAATTTTTTCTTCATATTAGTTGCATTTATTTAAAATTTGAAAATATTTTGTTTAGATCTAGGATTTTGATAGTTTTTATATTGTTAATATTATTGATTGAATCTATTTTCAGTTTCTGAATATTTTTGTTGCAATGCATATAAATGTTTGGTTAATTTTAAAATTTTTTGTTTCTAAATATTTTATATTTTTCAGTGGATTTTGATGTTTGCCTGTGGTTTCATTTCTCGGTGGTTTGGGTACATTTTTTGGTGGTTTGTTTACAAGTTTTGGTGGTTTGGGATTGCATATTTTCAGTGGTTTGAGGTTGCAGTTTAAGTGGTTTAGGGTGCATTTTTTCGGTAGTTTGATTGCATTTCTTGGTTGTTTGGTTGCATTTTTGTTGGTTTGATTGCTTTTTTGGTGGTGGTATTTTATTTTTTTGAAATGCAATCATTTGTAGACTTCGTTTGTTCTAACAGACTTCATTTGTTCTCACGAACTTCGTTTATTCTGGCAAACTTCGTTTGTGCTGGCAGATATCCTTTGTTCTGACGTATTTCGTTTGTTTTGGCAAACTTCTTTGTTATGTCAGATTTTGATTGTTTTGGCATATTTCGGTTGTTGTGACAGACTTCTCTACATATTTCATTTTTTATTTACATACTTCATTTGTTCTTACAGACTTCTCTACGTACTTCATTTTTTATGTGCAGATTTCGTTTGCTCTTGCAAACTTCTCTGCATATTTCATTTGCTCTTTGAAGCCTTCGTTTGTTTTTGTAGACTTCGTGTGTTCTTGTAGACTTCGTTTATTCTTTGTAGACTTCGTTTATTCTTTGTTTAATGATTTACAGACCTCGATACTTTGTTTGTTTTTTGAGTTAGTGATTTTTTATGTTTACAGACTTTTTTATTCTTATTTTATGTTTACAGATTTTTTTATTCTTATTTTATGTTTACATACTTCTTTTATTCTTATTTTATGTTTACAGAATTCTTTTATTTTTATTTTATTCTTTTATTCTTATTTTTTTGAATTACTAATTTTTTTTATGTTTGCAGACTTTATTTAATCTTATTTCTTTGAATTACTTATCTGCTTATGTTTGCATATTCCAAATTGGAGAGCATTGTGTTTCCAGTTCGGTTTGTTCACTAAAGACGAACAATCCATTCCAAACAAGAGAATTACGTACCACTCTTGTGATAGTGAATTACTATCTGTACAAAAGATAAAGAGTCCATTCCAGACAAGAGCATTGCGTACCACTCGATATATATGCAATTCACCTCTACATGTATGTCTGAAATTCTAGAGGCTATATTTTGGATGGCCGTCAAGGCTAGTTCATCGCATGCTAAGTTTCGCTAGGATGTGATTGCAAATACAAGATTTCATATTACTATAAGAAAACATCAAATTTCCGACGGTTATTTCCGTCAGCAATCCGTCGGAAATACCAATTCCAGCTACTTTTCGACAACAAAAGTTCGTCGGGACTATTTCATCGGAAATCAATTTTCGTCGAAAAAGGATCAGAAATTGCCGACGGTTTGGCGATCAACGTCGGCGTCAGAAACTTCCGACGGATAGACGAAGGATTTATGCCGTCGGAAAATACCACATACATTCGATGGATCTCTTTTGTCGGAAACTTCCGACAGATATTCGATGGTCTCACGCCATCGGAAATTCCCGACGTATATGCGATAGACAATTTTTCGATGATCGCTACCATCAGGAATATGAACCGATGCTGTTTCCCGACAATTTTCACCCGTCGAGAATTTTCCGACATATATCCTGCGGAAATGTCCGTTGGTAATTTCCAACGATGGTATCCGTCGGAAATAACCAAATAATTAAAAAAAATTAAAATATTTATTTTAATATAAATATTAATTTTTAATATATTTTAATAAATATATTAAAAAATTAATATTTATATTAAAATAAAATTTTTAATTTTTTTAATAAATATTAATTAGAATATTAAACAATTATATAAATATATTTATATTAATTCAATTAATAAAAATAATATTCTAATTATAAATATAATAATTGTTTAATTGTTTTAAGATACAAATTATATCGTAGGGACAAGAGGAGAAGGAGGAGAAAAAGAGTTATCGGAAAATTTGTTTTTCATCATTTCTACAATATTTTTGAGATTATTTATCTCAATGTGCATAGCCGCCAATTGTTGTTTTAGTTGTTCATTCTCTTCGTTTCTAGCAGCAGATGTTGTACCACCGGTACCTGCAACTCTGCCGAGTCCCGGATGACGACGCTTAGAAAATGGTAATTTCTGTAAAAACAAAAAATATTATTAGAAATGACTTATAATATTAAATATAAAAAAATCAAACTTAAATAAAAAACGAGACGGTTAATATTAGAACGAGGTAATTTGGTGACCGAAGATGAAGAACCAATTTGAGACTGTTGTGCTAAAATATTACTTTTTTTCTTTTTTATTTTTTCGATGATCTCACTAACGAGATCATCTTGGATGCGACTAGTCTTTTTGTTCGTGTGGACGGCCTCGAGAAGTTGCAAGTGATCTGGAGGTACTCCAAATTTTTGTGTCTAAATAAAAAAAATCTAAATTAATAATTTAAAAACTTTAAATAATAATAAATAAAATTAATATAATAATTAATTTACCAATTGATCGGCTCGTCTCAAAAAACTAGTCGATCCGACATTGTGAATGTAAATGCCTTTGCCTCCTCTGTCGCTCTTCCGGTTTTCCGAATTAGTTTTCGAGATGACCTCAGCGCTAGAAGATTTCCAATAACGAATAAAGTCGTTCCAAACCGACTCATTCAACCCTCTTGGTTTATCTTTTTCCTTTTTTCATTTTTGTTTCCACTCGTTCATGTGACGGGAAAATTGTACCGCAACCTCTTTTTGAAAAGCTTATTCCACCAATTTTGTGTTCATGGGATCCCATATAAATTCTTGCTACGAAATTTACTTATATATTACTAAAAAAATATTATTAAAAACTATTAAAAATAATTATATATTTAAAAATAAATTAACGTATCGCAAACATCCAGAACTAAATCTGACGTTCTTTGTACGAAATATCTCTAAATTTGGTATATGGTTTGTTCAAAAGAGAATGAAACATCTTTAATATAGATTTGTTTATTTCGTTGTTTGAAATACCAAACCTACGAATTTTTATTAGAATAGCATTATAATAATTATTTTAAATATAATTATAGAATATCGTTAAATAATTATTTTAAATATAATTATAGAAAATTTAATTTACCATGTCAAATTTCTTTGACGCCTCGGATCGAAAAAAGTAAAAAGTTCACGACCAGACTGCTGAACCAATTCTTCAATTGTCATTGGTCGGAAAGAATCATTTGCAAATTCTAAGACTTGAGTTGGTATACAAGTCGGAGTAGACGACTCACCACGTCTTTGGTACTCTTGATATAACCTTAAAATTGTGATA
Organism: Pugionium cornutum; assembly: GCA_018901935.1. Classification (NCBI taxonomy): domain Eukaryota; kingdom Viridiplantae; phylum Streptophyta; class Magnoliopsida; order Brassicales; family Brassicaceae; genus Pugionium; species Pugionium cornutum. The sequence continues at coordinate 124,516 of CM032159.1, read as the reverse complement.
TTTTATCAATTTATCTACATTTACTATTTGACATGTTTTCTTCGAAACATTAAATTATTTAAAATAATAGTCAATTATTTTTATTTTAATGAAAATTGATTATAATCATTAAATCAAGTAAAAAAGAACCGTGATTATTATTACATCGGATTCATCATTTTTAGATTTTGCATTCTCCGAATTTTTTTTTAAAATTATCTAGTGAAAATCATTTCATATAACAAACGTCGCTGTCGAATCTGGAATAATTTTAAAATATTTTGCATTCTCCGAATCTTTTTATAAGGTTCTATATTAATTAATCTCCATGTTTGGAATTTGTGTCAAACACAAAAACATATATGCTGCAAAATTGTGTCAAACACAAAAACATAAATTTTCAGCTACTCAATATCTACGTACGTTCTTTGATAATAACATTCGATATGGTGGCTTAGCTATGCTATAACCTTAGAATGCGTCCAACTTGTCAATAAAATATAACCATATTCATGTGGGAGAGACTCTGCAAGTGCGATTTGAGATAGACTAATCTACAACTTTAACTGTGCAAAGAGACAGACATACTTCTACAACTACAAGAGAATAATGTTGGATCCGGATTTGTAGGAATAAAAAACAGTTAGAGGTTGACTTCACAGTTGTAACTAGTAGATTCTGTAACTAGCAAAGGTATATAGATATCGATCTACACATGTATGTATAAGCAATGGAAGACGAGAAGCTTGTGAAGGATCGATTGGGATGCCTCTCTACACATATATGCCATTCTAAGTATTTTTTAGATAAAACTTACATGATTTCCGACGAGTGCAAGGAACGTGACGAGTAAACGTAATTTCCGGCGAAAACAACGGCGGGGAGGCGAAGAGGTAGAGAGAACGAGAGAAACACGAGAGAGGAGAAAAAACGGAACCGTAGGTTATATTAGATTTTCCCGACGGTAATTTTCGTTGGGAATCCGTCGGGAATTTAATAAATATTTTCGCGAAAGCCCGCGTTGGGAATTATGATTTCCGCGTAAAATTTTAAGCCATCGGAAATCCATCGATATTCCGACAGACGACTTAAAATCCATTCATGTTCGACAAATCAAATAGTCTGGCCATGTTTCAATTGACGGTTTATCGATGGATTTCCGATGGCTTTGCTAATACCGTTGGAAATCCGTCGGTTACGTATATTAATATTTTGAAAAAATATTTACATTAAAAATTTCCGATGGCATTCCAACGGTATTAACAAATCCGTCGGTTACGTATTTCCATACTTTTTCAAACTTGCGTGGAAGCATTTATGAACATATGTAAATGAAGTATGGAAAAAAAATTATTAAATCTGAATCTGAATCTGAATTTATAAAATATAATTTATATATAATTAAATTATAGAAAAAAATATTATTATCAAAACTTTAATATGAATCTGATGAACATTCCGAATTCACTGAATTTTGGTCGTCAAACTCGTCAATCTCTTCTTCTGAATCTTGAAACACGTTGTAATCTGCGTTCGTGGTGTTATCAACAATAAGATTAACTTCAAGAGAAGTGTCTATTGAACCTAAATTACCAATTGCGGTTTGTTGCATAGGCTCTTATTCGGTAATACTACATATCATTCCTCTAGGATGTATTGAGGTCACTGTAATCCAAAGATCTTGCTTGTTCCCCACACGAGGATATCAAATGTAACAAACCTGGTCCGCTTGTGATGCAAGTATAAGAGGATCATATTTTCGATTTCGCTTACGAGAGTGGACAGATGTAACACCGAATTTGTCTTAATGTTGAGCCATGATAGGGTCATACTAGTCACAATAGAACACAATACACCTCAAATCAATCATTCCTGGATAGTGAACTTTTAATATTTCACGAAGAACACTGTTGTATACAATTTCTCCCGATTGAGATGATACACCATAATTACAAATTATTTGTGAGTTTCCTTCGCGATGACTCTTAAAAGCATATCCACAAGTGTAGTACATTGGATAAGATTTTGTAGTAAATGTAGTACCACTCACCAACTCAACTAACCACGTGGGAAACGTTATACCCCTAGAAGGACATGTAGTAACCTACAAAATAACTGAATGTAGTCAATTATAAATATATATATAAATAGTAAACTATTATTGAAAATTACATAATTGTGGTAACACTAACATAAAAATACAACCATCTTGTAGATTCGCTTTTTTAAGTTCGACCAACTCATTCTCGCTGTAATCTGAATAATGAACACGTATTTGTTCCATGTATATCCTGTTAATTATGAAGAAAATAATTAACAATGAATTATAATAACAACTAAACAAAATTTAATTGAATGTACCTTTCATATTCCAAAACGTCATCGCAATTTGTCAAAATATAAAAATGCAAGTGATTGTGTTCTTCTTCTGATAGGCGTCGCGTCTTCTCTTTTCCACCTAAACGTCCAATTTGTGCAAATATTTCTCGCACATACACTAGATAGCTTGTTTTTCTCCTCCATCATCATGTCGTGCAAGTCGTCTATTTTTTGTTTGCACTTGCGATGGAAAATAGTAGCTGGCGAAGTTAGATATTTCTTCATTAATACTTTGTGCGACGATTGAACCTTCAACCCTAGCAAGATTTTTAACTTTTTTTCTTTAGGTAGAACATATATCTCTCAAAATGATACATCCATTGGTACAGAACAGGTGCTCCAAGCGCTGCTTCTCTAGGGAGGTAAATAGGAAGATGCTCCACAACATCAAAAACGCTGGTGGAAGATGCTCCATAACATCAAAAAACGCTGGTGAATAGGAAGATGCTCCATTTGATATTACATGTAGTTCCTTCCGGTAACAAATATCTGGTAAATCCAATCTAGCTTTCAATTTATCTTTCGTTTTTCCTTGCACATTAAGAGCGGTATTCATTATGTTGTCGAAAAAATTCTTCTCAATGTGCATAACATCTAGATTATGACGCAACAAATGATCCTTCCAATATAGTAAATCCCAAAAAATTCTCTTCTTGTGCCAATTATGGTATTCGCCACAACCATCAACTGGGTAATGTCCGTTACCTCCACACATGAAGCCGTTCTCTGAGCACAAAAATCTCTAAGTTGAGTCATCATATAATTCCCACCAAGAATAGGAGATGGACCATCAAAATGTTTTTTGTTTTTCCTAAACAATACCGTGCTCCGGCGATATGGATGATCTTGTGGTAGAAATCGATGATGACAATCGAACCAACTAGTCTTTCGTCCGTGTTTCAGTTGGAATGCATCAGTATTATCTTGACAATATGGGCATGCTAATCTTCCATGCGTCGACCATCCTGATAACATACCATATGCTGGAAAATCACTTATGGTCCACATAAGTACTGCTTGCATCAAGAAGTTCTGTTGGTTGGAAACATCGAATGGTTTGACACCATTTTCCCAAAATATTTTTAACTCATGAATTAGTGGCTGCAAGAAAATATCAAGCGATCGTTTAGGATGCTCTGGACCGGGGACGAGAATTGTTAGAAACAAAAATTCTCGTTTCATGCACAATGAAGGAGATAAATTATAAGGTGTCACGATAACTGACCACAACGCGTATTGCCTCCCATGCTTCCCAAAAGGATTGAATCCATCTGTAGATAACCCGAGGTATACGTTTCTAGGCTCATATGCAAAACTAGGATAAACCTGTTGAAAATGTTTCCATGCTTCTACCTCCGAGGGATGCACAATTTCTCAATTCAAATTATGTTCTGCATGCCATCTCATAGGTTTTTCCGTGTGTTCAGATTGATATAACCTCTTTAACCTTTCTGTTAATGGAAAATACCACATCCGTTTATGGGGAATAGGTACTCTGCCGCTTGTCTCTTAAAATCGAGGTTTGTGACAAAATCGACGCTTTATGCAGTTCTCATCATTTCTCTAATAGATCATGCAATTGTCAATACATACATCGATTATATGATATGGAAATCCAAGACCAGCTACAAGTTTTTGAACCTCGTAATATGAAGCAGGTGCAATTTTATCTTCAGGTAACATATCACTAACAAAATCAACTACCGCATTCACACAATCTTCAGCCAAGTTGAAATCCGTTTTTATCATCATCAACCTACTTGCAGCACATAAAGGTGATAATCCATCTCTACATCCTTTATACAAAGGCTGATTGGATGCATCTAACATATCAAAAAAAATTTGGGCTTCCAAATTAGGTTCCTCTATTCTGCTATTATCTTCAATGTACGATGCTCTTTGTTCACGAAATGCATCATCCACCATCTGAACAGTACCTCCGTTTATATCAACTTGTGATGCCGGTTCCTCTACCCTAACATTAGTACTATCTAACCTTTTTGAAGTACTACCATAATATTGCATCGTTGCATCAGTTTCTCCATGTGAATACCAAATTTTGTAACCCGGCATAAATCCAGTTCTATACAAATGATTAAGTACTTATATAACATATATTAATCTATGATTTTGACATTTAATACATGGACAGTACAATTGTATTCCGATGTCATGCTATTGTTTGATACAAATGTCATGAACTCTTCAACACCTTGCGCAAATTCATCAGTCAATTCTCCTGTTGTTGAATCATACCGAGGTTTATCTATCTATGATCGAAAATACTCATAAGAACCTGAATAAGACATTTTTTAAAGATTTTTTGTTCGGGTAAAATTGTGAAACATCATAGCGTATTTATATTGAAAATTACAAGATTATCACTAATTTTTTAAAAAATATTTCGAATTTTTAAGAGATTATTACAAATTTTTAACAGATAATCACAAATTTTTAACAGATAATCACAAAATTTTAATAGATTATTCTTAAGAATATTCCCATTTCCGATGAATTTCCGACGGTTTCCGACCACGACCGGATAATCACAATTTTTTAATTGATTATTCTTCCATTTCTGATGGATTTTCGATGGTTTCCGACCACTACCGGATAATCACAGAATTTTAATAGATTATTCTTCCTTTTCCGACGGATTTCAGACGGTTTTTGACCACAGATGGTTTTCGACCACAGTCGGATATTTCCGACGACTAACCATCGATACTCGATGTCAGCCCATCGGTATACTCCCGACGGATTCCAGACGGATAGTAAAAACAACAATCTGTCAGGAAGTCGTCGGAAATATCCCGACGGTCTGAATAGCATCAAAAATTTCCGACAGTTTCTAGAGGATGTCCCGACGCCAACGGATTCATTGGAAAATGGACGGAAAGCCGTAAAGTTTTACCATTGATTTCTCGACGGTATTGCAGGCGTCAGGAATTACCAATGGAACACCGACGAACTAATTTGCCTCGGTATTCCCTTGGAAAACCGACACTTTTGGTGTTGGAAATTTCCGTTGGTTTTATTTCCATCAGAAATACCATCAAAAATATTAATGTTTTCTTGTAGTGTGTCTGATCGGCTATAGTCCGATAAGATTTTCTCTGAACGAGTTTGAGTATTTGATAGGTTTGAAGTGCATCTATGATGATAGTTTAGATGAAGAGTCAGACACGAAAGTTACAAAAGAGATGAGATTGTTTTGGAAGAATCTTGGAGTAACTATTTATGCAAGTCCTAGTATTAGAAATTTGATTGATGCTTGTGCAAATTGTAATTCATGATCCTGTGATGAGAGGATTAAGCTAGGGCATTTGGTGTTTTTTGCATCTTTCATTGATGCATGGGATTGTAGAGATGAAACTAATGTCAAGTTTGCTAGATTGGTGATGGATGTAGTTACGTTTGAGAACTACTCGTCCGGAAAAGTGGCGATTAAGAAATTGATAACATCAATCAAAAATTAGAACTTGACCAGAAATGCTTACAACATTTATGGGTTTATTCAAAATTTTGCAATTGGATCTATTACGCTCTACCGGACTTTACATCAAAATATGGAAACCCGTTGTGCCTCCATCAAGTCCAGCCATACTATGCTTATGTGGCTCTTCAAGTCCAGCCATACTATGCTTATGTGGCTCTTGAGGTCGGAAAAACATCAAAATGGGACACAAAATCAAGTTTTACTAAATTATTCATTTTTTTGTATATGTAGTTTATGTTTTACGTAGTGTTGCATACTAATTTTGTGCTTGTTATTTGGTTTTTTTGTGTAGTGGACGGTGCAATCTTTGTTCTGAAGGATTTTACAAAGATGTGACTATGTTGGGTTGATGAAGTAGAGGATATGAAAGCTACAAACATCATCAAAGCAATGTTTAAGTATTTTAGTAGTTGGAAGTTTAACTCTTCCCAGCTCACCCAAGATGTTAAGGATTTAAAGGTGGTGAATGTAGCTAAGATGGCTGATCAAAAAAGAAGCTTTGAACAAGGCGAAATTTCATCTCCTTTGTTGAAGATGGAGATTACAAATGAGGATGAGATGCAATTTATGGAGATGATGAAGACTCAATTCTATACATATTTCACCAATTTTTCAAACAAAGTGAAAGGCGGCATTCAAATTGTTGAGAAAAAGGTTGACAATCTTTTAAACAAGATGGATGTTATGGAGCACATTTGGAGGAGCTTGACCTCAACTTCGTTGGGAAAGGTAGTGTGTTTGGTGCGGTTAGGTTTCGAACAACATACTCACGAGATTTAAAAAAAGGTAGTATTGCTTATTTCGTTGATTGGCTGCTACACACTTATATGTGACCTCTCTTTATCCACTTTTACCTTCCATTTGATATGTGAGAATTATTTGATCTTAAATTGGGGACTAAGTATTTGGAACTTATTTGGTTTGATGTTGTGGATTAAATATTTGAGACTTGTTTGGTTTTATCTATTTCAGTAATATTTGGAGACTTCTTTATGTATTTCTTTAAAATATTTGATTATGTTATGAAATTTTGATTTAAGAATAGATTCTATAATTATAACAAACGAACAAGTGAAAGCGTGCATAGAGGAAATGAAGGATGTGTCAAATATGCCGGTACATTAAAAATATCCGAGAGATTATGAGTGTGACTTGAAAATTAAATAAAACACTAAAAGGGTAGATATGATCTTGCAACGAGCCAAGAGTGCCATAATTTGTAAACTTGCTCCCACCCAGCAATCACCATTTCAGAGGAATAACACTGTCAAGTAAATTATTCCAAACAAAAAGAATTTAGGATGTGGGTATGACTCGTTTGCTGTCCTCTTAACATTAAAATTAAAAAAGGAATGAGTTTTAAAAATAAATGATAACATGTCATTAAAAAGATGACATGACTAAAATAATTGTGATATGATACTTAGTGAAATATAACATGATAATTTTAAATATAATTAATTCTAAAAAATTAATTAATTAAATGTGAGATGATAGTTTTAAATTTATTTTCAAAAAATAATTTAATCAAATATGACATAGTAATTTTAAATATAAATTTATTTCTAAAAAATAAATTAAATCATATATTAAAGTGAAAGTGAGTTTAAAATGTTTAATATCATGTATATTTTCAATTTTATGGTTTTATTTAGGTTTTATTCATTTATAGTTGTTTCAAATAATTGATTTGATTTGACAAACTACGATGAATAATTTGTATTTTTTTAATCATGGTTATTACTTTTACATCTCTATTGAATTGTTCATATTTGAATCAATATCTAATTATATAATTGATTATTTAAGACATTAATATTTAATGATGAAACTTAATTTTACAAAAAAACCAAAAAGATACAAAACTAAGGGTAGAGATGTATATATATAAGTCCATAATTTTTAATATACAATGTTACCAAAATATAGTTTAGATATAATTTGATGGGGGAATTGCTAAAAATGACCTAAAACTTGACTTCAAATGCAAGTTTGACAATTTATACTTTTTTTTTTGCAAAACTAACCTATGAGGGTGGAGAAATTACTGAACACTCCTTTGGTCTAAAAAATAATGTTGAAATGTTAATTACGTTTCAGTCCCTGTATGTTTTTTTGTTATCAAAGCAGACTTCTCAGAGAAGTCTGCTTTGGTGAGAAAAACAGTTTATTCCGGTTGAAGCAGACTGCACGAAGTCTGCGAGGTTTATTCCGATCAAAGCAGACTTCTCCGAGAAGTCTGCTTTGATCGGAATAAACCTCGCAGACTTCTCGGAGAATTCTGCTTTGGTGAGAAAAACAGTTTATTCTGGTTAAAGCAGACTTCTCCGAGAAGTCTGCTTTGGTGAGAAAAACAGTTTATTCCGGCTGAAGCAGACTTCATGAAGTCTGTTTTGTAAATAAATTACCTAAATCAAATAAAATTTTTGAAATATTTAAAAAAATTAAAATTGTTATTAACATAGTTTATATACATATCAAAATCACGTAAAAGTTATAATGAATTCAAAAATAAGGAGATTAGATTCGATCTAATGATATAAAATATTTGCTAGTTTTTGTTGTTATGTGTTGTGGGTTAATAGTTGATGTTTGTGTAGAGAATTCATGCTAGAATTTGAAATATCATGTGATAAATTTGAAAATTTAGATTTACAAATTTTTAAAAGAAAATTGTTTGAGTTTTGCATTTACTTAACTATATTCAACATATTCATCCAATTTTTAACAAAACTTTTGTACATTTAGTGAATCTTATTATTTAGGGTTTAGGGTTACGCAGACTTCTCGAGATGTTGTCGTAGATTTAACAAAGCAGATTTCTCGAGAAGTCTGCACAAACCAGAAATTAAATGTAACTAAACTGGTTTTTTTCAATTTAGAGTTTAGGGTAATGTAAAAATACGAAGCAGACTTCGAGAAGTCTGCTTCAGCCGGAATAAACTATTTTTTCACTAAAGCAGACTTCTCGAGAAGTCTTCGAGATTTAATCCTATTAAAGCAGACTTCTCCGAGAAGTCTGCTTCAGTGGGAATAAACTTCGAAGACTTTGAGAAGTCTGCGCAAACCAAAAATTGACAGTTTTTAACCTAACCAAATTTAACTCTCCATATATAAAGAAGGTAACCCTAAAATTTTATCATAATTTCATTTCCAAAAAAAAAAAAAACGTGGGAGCCTCCATCCTCCAAAAATGACTACAAGGTAAATTTTCTCTTCTTCTCGTTTTACCTCCCCTCTTTTCTTTTCTTCTTCTCTTCTCATGTTCTTTGTCATCTTGTTATTTTGTAGATCTGGAAAAAAAATCATGAGATATGAAAAAGATAAGTTTTTTATTTATTTATATGGTTTTGGGTTTGTGATTTTAGAATATTTTTATTGTTTAGATCTTTTGTTATTTTTATAACACTCTTTCTCATCTTATAGTGTTGTAGATCTGGAAAAAGAAGTGAAGAGATCTAAAAACGTAAGCTTGTTGCTTTTATTAGTTTTTAAATTTTTCGTAGTTTTTGTGATTTTTGTTGTGTTTGTTATTTTCTTAAGTTTTTTCCTATATTCTTAAGTTTTTTCCTATATTCTTATCTCATTTCTCATCTTGTATTATTGTAGATCTAAAAAAGAAAGTCACGAAATCTAAAGATGTAAGTTTGTTATTTTTACTAGTTGTTACGTTTTTCATTGTTTTGGAGATTTTGTTTTTTTTTGTTGTTTTCTTAATTTTTTTCTTATATTCTTATCTTATTTTTCATTTTCTATTGTTGTAGATCTAGAAAAAAGATTTACAAAAACTAATTTTGTTGTTTTACTAGATTTTTAAAGTGATTTTTAATAGTTTTTAAATTTTTATATGGTTTTTTTAAGATTTTCAATAGATGTTTGAGATTTATGGTGGTTTTACAGTTTTTTGTTGTTGTTTTTGAGTTTTCTTCTTACGTTTTGAATTTGACACTCATTTTTGAATTAATGGATTTTCGTGTTGCAGACTTCATTACAGGTTTGCAGATTTCAGTTGCAGACTTCACAACACGTTTTCATTACAAATGCAGACTTCACTTGCAGACTTCATTAATAATTGCAGACTTCGTTTGTATTTTTGATCATATTTTAAATGATTTTTTGTCAACTTTATTGTACCTATCACTAGCTCCCATCACTCCACCTTATCAGTCAGTTTTCAATCAACTTTTTCAGAATTATAACAAACTATTAGTTGTATGTCAATCACCTTTCAATCAGCTCAAGTCAAATCATACTTATAAAATTACAAAATGATAACCATTAAAACCACAAATATTAGTATAAATTTTCATAAACACTTTTATACATAGTTAAAGACTTAGTGCATATTTAAGATACTTAATGCATACTTCCTAATAACAAGAAAGAACAAGAACTGAAAGATATGTATAAACAATTCCATCAAAATACTAAGTTAGCAGGATAGTATTGGATGTTTTTGTAAAACAACATCGATAACATTGTGTCTTCAAATTAATTGAATTGATTGGTTACATGTTTCAGAAACTACACACTTATATCGGCAAACTTTGTTGTATAAATCTCGCAGACTTCTTTGCAGACTTCTCGGCAGGCTTCTTTGCAGACTTCTCAGTAGACTTTATACTTTGTCCTTACTCGTAACTTAATTTTCTGAGATACTCAACACTAAAACTGAATTTATTCATCTTTTACATTACCTTAAAGAATGTAATCCTCAGCATTTGAGTAAACTTTATTCTCATCTTCATCAACAAAGTAATCATCATCCTCAATTACAAACATTTATTCTCGGAGAAATCTGTTTTGATCGGAATAAGCGTCGTGACTTCTCAGAAATCGCTTTGATAGGAATAAACTGTTTTTCTAAAGCAATTTTTATTCCTATCAAAAGACTTCTAGGAAAATCTGCTGATAGGAATAAAATGTTTTGTCACCAAAGCGACTTCTCCGCATGATGCTGCGGCGTTTATTCCTATCAAAGCAGACTTCTCGGAGAAGTCTGCTTTGATCGGAATAAACCTCACAGACTTCTCCGAGAAGTCTGCTTTGATAGGAATAAAATGTTTTTGTCACCAAAGCAGACTTCTCGCAGTCTGCCACGTTTATTCCTATCAAAGTATTTTATTCCTATCAAAGCGAGACTTCTCGAGAAATGCGCTTTGATAGAATAAACGTCAGATCTGAGAAATGCTTTGGGAGAAAAACATTTTATTCCTATCAAAGCGACTTCTCGGAGAAGTCTGCGACGTTTATTCATCAGCACTTCTCAGAAGTCGCTGATAGGAATAAATGTTTTTCTGCAGCAGACTTCTCCTAGTCTGCGGACGTTTATTCTATCACGCAGACTTCTCCGAGAAATCTGTTTTGATCGGAATAAACGTCGCAGACTTCTCCGAGAAGTCTGCTTTGATAGGAATAAACTGTTTTTCTCGCCAAAGCAATTTTTATTCCTATCAAAGCAGACTTCTCCGAGAAGTCTGCTTTGATCGGAATAAACGTCGCAGACTTCTCCGAGAAGTCTGCTTTGATAGGAATAAAATGTTTTTCTCCCAACAACCACGATAATGATGGTTGTATGCATTGAAAAAGATGGCATTTTCGTAATATTTTTAAAAAATTTGTTCATAATAGTCTTTGTATTGTTTTTTTTTTTTTAAGTTAATGGCAAAGTTGTAAATAAAGTTATTGTTGAAGGATAAAATAGAGATAGAAAGATAGTTTTGCAAAAAAAAATTTTAATTGTCAAACTTGCAATTGAAGACAAATTTTAGGTCAATTTTGCAAATGTCCCTAATTTGATTGTAAAATAAAAACGTAAGCTATTACAAACTGAAAATATATTTTTAGTGGTTTTAAATACATAAAAGATAAATAAAACTCATCTTATATTATAATATATAACATAACGTAGATAACATCTTAATAAAATGTAATAATGATCAAAATATATAATACGTTATAACCACGCAAGACGTAGATAAATTATCTAGTATTGGATAAAAATAAAATGAATGTGTTCGATTATTGGCTGAAAATTGTTGAGTAAGATATTTGATTATATTTATTTGATAACTTTAAAACTTGATGTGGAAGTTCTCTTTTTATTCTTATTTTCGTAATTTATACTTAGCTTCAATCTAACACTATTTGTTTTACTCATTATAGTTGCACCACAAACGAATCGAACAAATGGTTTTTTGTTCTTTGAACACCTACAAAATGGCTCAATGATTTGGTAAATTTCTCACTTTCGAGCAATCTGCTTTGAAAATGCAAATTTCAGTCAAGTGCAAAAGTAACTTTTATGTTTTCAAAGCAGATTTTTCGAAAAATTTGCATAAAAAAAAGTAAATACAAAACAAATTTCTCAAAAAAATTTGCTTTGAAAATACAAATTTCGATAAATTGTTATATATCATTCCAAGGGTGAGTATCAATAAGTAAAGGAGTATACAAACCATTAGGCTGAACCTTAGATTTAGTTTTTTTTTCATGTGGCATCTCTTTTCATGTGTGGCCAATAGAAGTGATCAAACATTACTTTAAGAGTTAGTGTAAAAAATGTAAATACAAAAAAAAATTTCTCGAGAAATTTGTTTTAAAAATGCGAACGTTGGTCAATTGCAAAACTAATATTTTTTATCCAAAAAAACTTCTAGAAAAGTAAAATGAAATACAAAACACATTTCTCGAGAAATTTGCTTTGTAAAATAAAATAGAAAGCAAACTATTCGAGTAGTCTAATTTGAAATTATAAATACAAAGCAGACTTTTTGAGAAGTCTTATTTGTATCTTATTTTACAAAGTAACCTTTTCGCGAAGTTTGTGATCTGTAACGAGAAATTCATAGCCAAAAATAAAAATTACCTTGGATCTTGATTTTCCAGCGGAATATCTTCTTTTAACTTCAAAGATGACAAATATCTACTTCTAATATCTTGTTTTTGCAAAAATTGATGATTGTTTCCAAGCTTGCAAGCTTTACAACAATATGATAAGAGAAATTAGAAGAAATTTAAATAGAAAATGAAAGATATTTAGTTGAGATTTTGATGAAGTATTAGAGATAAAATATGGTTGATCGATGTATTTAGAGCTCAAAGGTAGTTGACAATGATGGTTGAAGTAATGGTTAGATGACATTTTTATAAATATTTAAAAATGTATGTATGTAATTATATTTTTGTATTTATTAACTAAAAGCGAAAAGATATAATAGTGGCAAAACTGTAATATAAATATTTTTAAGGATATAAAAAAAGATAAAAAGATTAGTTTTGCATTTGATCTTTTGAGTCAACTCATCCTATAAAGTTTTAATATTATCAATTATATATATATATATATATATTAACTTCAGTCCTTGGAAAATATTCCATTAGGAATCCGTCGGAAATGTTCTCTCGCGAATTTGTCGGAAATGTTTTCTCGCGAATCTGTTGAAAATGTTCTCTCACAAATTCGTCGGAAATGTTCTCTCGCGAATCTGTCAAAAATGTTTTCTCGCAAATCCATCAGAATACATTTGTAGTGAATGCTCAATTTGTAATCCAAGAAAATATTTTGTTTGTACAAGATATTTTATCTCTAGATCTCCTTCATATTTCTTTCTTCTTTATGTATTTCATTTGAAGTACCAATGATGTTTAGATCATCAACATACACCGTGATAATTACAAAATTAGATGTTGTTTTCTTGATGAAAACATTTGTTCACATATCCTTCTTTTATTAAATGATCATAGAGATGATTGTACCACATTCCTCTAGATTGTTTTAACCTATCTAATGATATTTTCAATTTATCTGCACATAACTTCTTCGGTTTAGAACTTAATGATTCTATCATTTTAGACCACTTCTTCGGTTTAGAACTTAATGATTCTATCATTTTAGACCACTTCTTCGGTTTAGAACTTAATGATTCTATCATTTTAGCCCAATAGAAGTTCTCTTAATATATCGGCATAAAATGATCCATATGAATGTACCGTAACAACATCCATGATACGCAGTTCTAGCATTTTATTGGATGTTAGAATCATTAGGAATCTAAATGTGATTACATCCATGAAATGAGAATATGTTTATGTTGGAACTCGGTTTTACGGAAGTGACTTTTGATCACTTTCCGGTGAGTTTTCTTGCGAAAAAGTTAAAACCAAAGTTCGTTTGAATGAGAAATGAGTGTCTAAAGTGGGTTGTTTGATAAACATAAAATGAAGAAATGTAATTTATCCTACATTAGAAGTTAGAGGTGAAATCTCTCTTGTATATCAAGCGGAGAATCAATAACAGAACTTAAAACTTTGGATACACATTGGTGTATTAGTGGAAGGAGATAACCGAACTCGAGTTTCGAGTTTTTGGAATAGGAATAAAATGTTTTTCTCGCCAAAGCAGACTTCTCGTAGTCTGCGACGTTTATTCCTATCAAAGCAGACTTCTCCGAGAAGTCTGCTTTGATCGGAATAAACGTCGCAGACTTCTCGGAACTGTTTTTCTCGCCAAAGCAATTTTTATTCCTATCAAAGCAGACTTCTCCGAGAAGTCTGCTTTGATCGGAATAAACGTCGCAGACTTCTCCGAGAAGTCTGCTTTGATAGGAATAAAATGTTTTTCTCCCAACAACCACGATAATGATGGTTGTATGCATTGAAAAAGATTGCATTTTCGTAATATTTTTAAAAAATTTGTTCATAATGGTCTTTGTGTTGTTTTTGTTTTTTTTAAGTTAATGGTAAAGTTGTAAATAAAGTTATTGTTGAAGGATAAAATAGAGATAGAAAGATAGTTTTGCAAAAAAAAATTTTAATTGTCAAACTTGCAATTGAAGACAAATTTTAGGTTAATTTTGCAAATGTCCCTAATTTGATTGTAAAATAAAAACGTAAGCTATTACAAACTGAAAATATATTTTTAGTGGTTTTAAATACATAAAAGATAAATAAAACTCATCTTATATTATAATATATAACATAACGTAGATAACATCTTAATAAAATGTAATAATGATCAAAATATATAATACGTTATAACCACGCAAGACGTAGATAAATTATCTAGTATTGGATAAAAATAAAATGAATGTGTTCGATTATTGGCTGAAAATTGTTGAGTAAGATATTTGATTATATTTATTTGATAACTTTAAAACTTGATGTGGAAGTTCTCTTTTTATTCTTATTTTCGTAATTTATACTTAGCTTCAATCTAACACTATTTGTTTTACTCATTATAGTTGCACCACAAACGAATCGAACAAATGGTTTTTTGTTCTTTGAACACCTACAAAATGGCTCAATGATTTGGTAAATTTCTCACTTTCGAGCAATCTGCTTTGAAAATGCAAATTTCAGTCAAGTGCAAAAGTAACTTTTATGTTTTCAAAGCAGATTTTTCGAAAAATTTGCATAAAAAAAAAAGTAAATACAAAACAAATTTCTCAAAAAAATTTGCTTTGAAAATACAAATTTCGATAAATTGTTATATATCATTCCAAGGGTGAGTATCAATAAGTAAAGGAGTATACAAACCATTAGGCTGAACCTTAGATTTAGTTTTTTTTTCATGTGGCATCTCTTTTCATGTGTGGCCAATAGAAGTGATCAAACATTACCTTAAGAGTTTGTGTAAAAAATGTAAATACAAAAAAAAATTTCTCGAGAAATTTGTTTTAAAAATGCGAACGTTGGTCAATTGCAAAACTAATATTTTTTATCCAAAAAAACTTCTAGAAAAGTAAAATGAAATACAAAACACACTTCTCGAGAAATTTGCTTTGTAAAATAAAATAGAAAGCAAACTATTCGAGTAGTCTAATTTGAAATTATAAATACAAAGCAGACTTTTTGAGAAGTCTTATTTGTATCTTATTTTACAAAGTAACCTTTTCGCGAAGTTTGTGATCTGTAACGAGAAATTCATAGCCAAAAATAAAAATTACCTTGGATCTTGATTTTCCAGCGGAATATCTTCTTTTAACTTCAAAGATGACAAATATCTACTTCTAATATCTTGTTTTTGCAAAAATTGATGATTGTTTCCAAGCTTGCAAGCTTTACAACAATATGATAAGAGAAATTAGAAGAAATTTAAATAGAAAATGAAAGATATTTAGTTGAGATTTTGATGAAGTATTAGAGATAAAATATGGTTGATCGATGTATTTAGAGCTCAAAGGTAGTTGACAATGATGGTTGAAGTAATGGTTAGATGACATTTTTATAAATATTTAAAAATGTATGTATGTAATTATATTTTTGTATTTATTAACTAAAAGCGAAAAGATATAATAGTGGCAAAACTGTAATATAAATATTTTTAAGGATATAAAAAAGATAAAAAAATTAGTTTTGCATTTGATCTTTTGAGTCAACTCA
Organism: Pugionium cornutum; assembly: GCA_018901935.1. NCBI lineage: Eukaryota > Viridiplantae > Streptophyta > Magnoliopsida > Brassicales > Brassicaceae > Pugionium > Pugionium cornutum. The sequence goes on along the minus strand of CM032159.1, from coordinate 108,276 downwards.
TCCTATAAAGTTTTAATATTATCAATTATATATATATATATATATATATATATATATATATATATATTAACTTCAGTCCTTGGAAAATATTCCATTAGGAATCCGTCGGAAATGTTCTCTCGCGAATTTGTCGGAAATGTTTTCTCGCGAATCTGTTGAAAATGTTCTCTCACAAATTCGTCGGAAATGTTCTCTCGCGAATCTGTCAAAAATGTTTTCTCGCAAATCCATCAGAATACATTTGTAGTGAATGCTCAATTTGTAATCCAAGAAAATATTTTGTTTGTACAAGATATTTTATCTCTAGATCTCCTTCATATTTCTTTCTTCTTTATGTATTTCATTTGAAGTACCAATGATGTTTAGATCATCAACATACACCATGATAATTACAAAATTAGATGTTGTTTTCTTGATGAAAACATTTTTTCACATATCCTTCTTTTATTAAATGATCATAGAGATGATTGTACCACATTCCTCTAGATTGTTTTAACCTATCTAATGATATTTTCAATTTATCTGCACATAACTTCTTCGGTTTAGAACTTAATGATTCTATCATTTTAGACCACTTCTTCGGTTTAGAACTTAATGATTCTATCATTTTAGACCACTTCTTCGGTTTAGAACTTAATGATTCTATCATTTTAGCCCAATAGAAGTTCTCTTAATATATCGGCATAAAATGATCCATATGAATGTACCGTAACAACATCCATGATACGCAGTTCTAGCATTTTATTGGATGTTAGAATCATTAGGAATCTAAATGTGATTACATCCATGAAATGAGAATATGTTTATGTTGGAACTCGGTTTTACGGAAGTGACTTTTGATCACTTTCCGGTGAGTTTTCTTGCGAAAAAGTTAAAACCAAAGTTCGTTTGAATGAGAAATGAGTGTCTAAAGTGGGTTGTTTGATAAACATAAAATGAAGAAATGTAATTTATCCTACATTAGAAGTTAGAGGTGAAATCTCTCTTGTATATCAAGCGGAGAATCAATAACAGAACTTAAAACTTTGGATACACATTGGTGTATTAGTGGAAGGAGATAACCGAACTCGAGTTTCGAGTTTTTGGAATTTGTACCAATGGTCGGTACAATTATTATTGTGGTTTAGTTCAAACCCCATTTGTTATTTGTTGACTAAGTCAAATAGTTAATTTTCCTTAATTGAGTTAAGTTACAACTTACAACCAAATAAATTTGGTTTATTATTTTATAACATAAAAATCATAATAATTTTTAGTGGAGAATCAATTCTCATTAAAAATAGAGTAACCTCTTTATAATCTCATATGGTGAGCATTAAAAAAATGATAAAAAAAACCTTTGGTTTTCTCATTTTAAGAGTGTAACATATACATACATAAATCACTCACATATTGAGTCTGAGAGTGCAACGTAGAACAACGTTCATCAGATTCTATTCTTGGGTTGTGCAAGACAGAATAGTTATAGTTCTATCATGGGATTCGGAACGCCATGCAACCGTCATATTACGGGGTATTTTCAGAATTAAGGAAAGAGTGTCTCGCCTCTGCATATCTAGTTTTTCTAAAATTTTTGTATCGGTACTTTACATTTTATTATATGTAATTCTATTCACAATTATTCAGTTGCCCAAATTGTAGAAATCATATTTTTACAATCTTAATTCTAAAAATTTTGTTATGTTTATTAGACTAACGAAAACTGATAATTTTGTGAAGTGTTTATGTCATAGGAACATAAATTTGGATGTACGACAATTCTTTGTTTAATTTTAGTTATACTTTTTCGGGTTTGCAAGTGTGCAAAACGAATAATAAGTATTAATAAAATAAAAACGTTAACAATAACGTTTATGATTGTAACAAGTATATTGAGGCGATACTCCAAATTGGGAGCGGTTTACCATTAATAACTTTGTTTGCAATATGGATTGGAATTTTGATGTTTACCTTACTTTCTGAATCCTATTGATTTAGAGGTAATATTGGCCATAAGTCTTGTGAGCCGATACACCAATTTTGTATTGGTAGTGGTTTGTCACATGTGATTATGCCAATAACGTTTAAAGATATCTCTAAAAATTATCATTTACTTTAAAAGCAAAATGTTTAAAAGAAATTTAATGGAAATATCACAAGTGTGATATGTCAAAAAGCTGATATCTATTTCAATATCTATTTCAATAGATGTATATATTTACTAAGAGATGGCTTTAAAAAAAGTTGAAAAATAAAATTCAACTTGAGAAAACTATGAAAATAGTTATATGTGATAAAAGAAGACATTTTTGATAAAAAAAATATATAATGCATTATTTTGAAAAATAACATTATTTATCAAAAAATTATTCATGATCACTCAAATCAAATGGAGTTGTGGGATAAAAATAAAAAAAAATCTCAAACTCATAAAAAGATGATGAATGAAAAATTGCATCACTCTAAGTTGTCTTGCGAAATATGGGGGAAAACGTTATTTACCACATAAAGTTATTGACAAGATGACATATTAACTTTGAAAAGGTAAAGTACATTCGTACAAATACCTAAAAGTATAGAGATGTCTCAAAAGTTGCAATACAACCTTATAAATAGTCAAAATCGAACAAAACGGGTAGATTGTATATAATGGTTAGTCATGTTTTTAAGAAAACAAAATAAAACCATTATACAATTGATCTCAAATGGTGTAATATATATGAATAGACTATATCCAATTGAATGACAATCTATGATCTATATATTAAAGTTGTCATGAGACTAAATTGTAAAATCATCAAGAGGAATGGATTTAAAGCCTATGACTTAAGATGAAGTTTGATGGAAACCTCACCTATGTGGTTGGAGATCCCAAGATGTAGGTTCAAATGGACAACTAAGTCAAGCAGAATCTGAAAGAGCATTGTGAGACTTACATCTCTACCCAGTTCCTAGGATGATGTACAATGCTTCATGTATGTGTATAGGATAAGCGTTGGTTTTAATGATTTGAGACCATAGCTTTGATTTATAATTGGAGTATTACAAGATGCTCCTTAAAGCAAAACTAATGCGAATCACCTTATGAGTGTGAAATGGGGCTGTTTCTAGGAGAATGAAGGAAATGTTATATTCTCCAAGTTTACTCATGATTAACTAGGCATGTTCACAGTTAAAATGAACACAATAGAGAATCTAGTATATGAGAAAAAATGTGTTATATTTATTATCGCGGTTTACATAAAAGCACAGAGGGTTCGTTATATCATGTTCACCTTCTTGTCGAGTAAATCCGATAGCTATTAACAATGATTGGTTCAAGGCTGAAAAATGCTACCAACTTATATACAGTGGATTTTTTGTTTGTATTCTCGAAAGTCCTTCTGTATAGTCTATAGAATACATCTAGTCAGTAAAGTCCATCGAATGTCGAGTCTACATGTGTCTAGAGTCATTTCTATTCATGTGGGAGATTGTTAGAATTCAGTTTTACAAAATTGGCTTTTGATCATTTTCTGGTGAGTTTTCTTGCAAAGATGTTAAAACCGAAGTTCGTTTGAATGAGAAATGAGTGTATAAAGTGGGTTGTTTGATAATCATAAAATGAAAAAATGTAATTTGTCCCACATTAGAAATTAGAGGTGAAATCTCTCTTGTATATCAAGCGGAGAATCAATAACAAAACTCAAAACTTTGGATACACTTTGGTGTATTAGTGGAAGGAGATAACCGAACTCGAGTTTCGAGTTTCGAGTTTTTGGAGTTTAGCAAATAGACCAATGGTCGGTACAATTATTATTGTGGTTTAGTTCAAACCCCATTTGTTATTTTTTTACTAAGTAAAATAGTCAATTTTTCCTTAATTGAGTTAAGTTACAGTTTACAACCAAATTAATTTGGTTTATTTTTTTTCTAATATAATGACTTTTTAATGTAGAATCAATTCTCATTAAAAATAGAGTAACATCTTTATAAGCTCGTATGGTGAGCATTAAGAAAATGATGAAAAGAAAAAAAAGAAATTTTTTTTTGGTTTTCTCATTCTAATAGTGTAACATATGCACACACAAATCCCTCATATATTGAGTCTGAGAGTGCAAAATAGAAGCGTTCTTCAGATTTTGTTCTTGGGTTGTGCAAGATAGAATAGTTACAGTTGTTTTTTGGAATTCGGAACGCAATACAACCGTCACAGTATATGACGTTTTTAGAATTAAAAAAAGAGCGTCTCGCCTCTACAAATACAGTATTTCCAAAAATTTTGTATCGGTACTTTATATTTTATTATATATAATTCTATTTACAATTATTCAGTTGTCCAAATTGTAAAAATCGCGTTTTTACAGTTTCTCCGTAGTCTATTCCTAATGTTTGAGAAAAATCATGAGCTATGAGACGACTTCTATATCTCATTATCTCGTTTTTCTAAATCTTTTTGGACAAACATCCATTTTTACGACTGGTTTGAGAGCCTCAGGTGTGAGTACAATAGGTCTGAATACGCTTCATTTTTATTTTTTAAGCGAATAAGCTCCACGCTTATACCATCTTTCCGTTTTATCGAGTAATATCTCAAATCCAGATACATACTTTGGTGTGGTTCTTAGCTTTCTTCAATTATTTCCTTTGGCAAAAGATATGAGAAACCATTACCATCATCATCCATTTGAGTTCGGTTCAGTATCTGCCCATTATGATATAGTTGATAGAAATCTCATGGTTTTCCTCACGTTCATGATGTTCCTCATTGTCATCAGTCTCATGGTTTGTTTTCCAAATACATTTTATTATTTTCGGATAATTATGCTATTCTGCTTCCTTTCCTTTTGTATGTTTTTTATCCTTTGCGTCAATTGGTCTACCACGCTTCACACGCATTTTAGACATGCGTGTATCATATGGTTTTCCACGTACTTATGGAAATTCAATTTGACTAGGGGTATTTACAGCTATTATATGTGATTTAGTTATAGTCTTGGTATCTCCAAATGCATTAGGTAGGTAATTTGCAATACTCTACAAATGCATAATCCAGTTTTGATTATTTTATGGCAGGATTGAGGTATAGCAAAGCTGGCACACACCATCTGACATCTTTTCCCACTTTTTGTTTCTCTTCTTAGACCGAGAATTCTTTATCACTGAAAGGGCAATCAGCAAAACATATCGTAAAAAATTCATCCGTCTACGATACTATATATCGTATAATTGACGGAAATTCAAAATCAACATATATTATCAATTTTCTTTGAAGTCCCATTTTTGTACATCATGGTAGTGCTAGAGACAAAGACATTGCACAACCAAAGGTTCGTAGATGATATATCTTTGGTTCTTAACCAAATACTAATGGCAAAGGACAATACTTTTGATACATGTTTGGTTTCAATTGAATAAGTGTTTCTGTATGCAGGTATCTCAATACAAAGATTGGGAGTTTGGATGTCATGATCAATGATCTTGCAATGAGTTACATACATTTATTTAATGTTTTAGCCAAATCATTCTATCATATTTGGTAAAGTAAGAGAGAAGACGTATTTCGTAAAATTCCAACTCACTGTACAAAAATCTATCACAAAGTCTATTTATATACATCCACATAAGTTTAACTTAAATAACTCATAATACCCTTCCCTCAAGTCGAATTCTTCGAGGAAAAAAGTAACTTGAAAAACCATATCGGGACATCAAAACCTTGAAGATACTCGGTTGAAGAGCTTTTGTGAAAATATAAGCCAATTGATTAGATGAAACAACATGCATAACTCGAACAAGTCCAGCTCGGATTTTATCTCGAACTAATTTACAATCGATGTCAATGTGTTTTGTCAGAGGAAATTTGAATAGTTGTTGTACTATCACAAAAAAATGTTTGCAGGTCCTTCAAAAGTTGACTTAACCAAGTAACTTCGCATGTAGTATTAGCAAGTGCCCGATATTCAGCCTTGGCACTACTCTGAGAAACAGTGGTTTGTTTCTTATACTTCCAAAAGATGAGAGAATGCCCAAAAAACACACAAAAGCCACTTGTAGATCTTCTAAAGTCCATACAAGAGACCCAATCAACATTGGAGAATGCTTGTAACATGTTTTCAGATTGAGCAGAATAAAAGAGACCACGACCTGATCAGCTTTGATGTCTCTAATAACACGATGAGCTGCTTGAAGATGTTGGTCTCGAGGATTAGAAAGATATTGGCTAAGTTTGTGCACAACATATGTAATATTTGGCATGGTAATTGTCAGATATAGTAATTTGACAATGAAAGTCCTATAAGCAAAAATGGCATCAAGAAAATTACCACTCTCTGCATGCAGTTGAATAGCTAGATCCATAGAAGTAGAAACCGGTTTACAACCAAGGAATCCAACATTATCCAATAAATATGGAGCATACTTTCGCTGGAAAATTAATACCCGTTTAACCAAGCGTGCAATCTCTAAGCCCAAAAAATACTTCACTTGGCCAAGATCTTTAACTTTGAAAGCACTTGCTATCGTGGATTGCTTGATTATCATTACTAGCAATAAGAATATCATCGCCACAAACGAACTGTTGATTCTTTTAAAAAAAGAGTGTTCTCTTTCAGATTGTGTAAAACCATCTTTCACCAAAAAATCTGAAAACTTGAGATTCCATTGCCTTGAAACCTGTTTGAGACTGTAGACTGATTTATGTAATCTCCAGACAACATTAAAAGGTAATGTATCACCTAGAGTAGAAGAATATCCTAGTGCATTTCCATGTATATTTCCTCTTCTAGTTCACCATTCAAAAAACCATTTGACACATCTATTTGATTAAGCGACCAACCGTAACTAGCAACCAATCCCAACAGTAATTTCACAGTAATTAGTTTGGCTACCATTGAGAATGTATTGATATAATAGACACCTTCTTGCTGGGTAAACTCCTTAGCAACCAAACATGCTTTATGTTTATGAATAGATACATCAGTATTTCTCTTAATTGTATAAACCCATTTACATCCTACAAAATGTTTTCCTTATCGTAGGAGGACTACGGAAAAAGTTCCAGTCGAGACAAAATTATGTAGTTCCTCATTCATTGCGACATTCCAAAGCTCATATTTAACACCTATTTGAGAAATTCTTTGGCTCAGATTCTATTGATATATTCAAAACATAAGCGCGGTATGATTCACTAAGTGTTGAATAGTCAAACACATATGATAAAGGATGAGCTGTATTACTCTCACAAACTGGTTTGTGACTAAGTAAATTGCAATGATAATCTCTTAAGTAAGATGGAGGACAAACAACTCTTCTTGGTCTATTTGGACAAACACCACAACATGTTCTAATGGCACTGTATCATTACTGCTATAAGAAGAAACTTCAGAGGAAAGAGGAAGTAAATGTCTAGAACTACTTGGTATAGGTAAAACAACAGAAGAGAAGAAATCAAGGGTTGAATCAGATAGCTATGGGAAATTGAAACGAAAAATGTTTTCGTGAAAGATAACATTTTGTGATACTGAGATGGAATTTGTGTCTAGATCAAGAATTTTGTTATCGTTTGTAACCAGAAGGATAGCCAAAGAGTACGGAAGTAGATTATCTAGGAGAAAATTTATGTCCGTCTTTAGGATATGTGGAAGCATAGCAAAAACAACACAAGGTTTTCAAATGAGAGTAATTTGGTTTCTTTTTCATAAGGGGTTCAAAAGGAGTTTTATGTTTGAGCAAAGGTGAAGAATTTCTATTAATGAGATAAACATAAGTACGAATGTAATCACTCCAATATTCCAAAAGAATACTAGATTGAAACAAGAGAGCTCTATATGTGTTGATGTTTTCTTTTCACCACAGAATTTTACTGTGGTGTAGCAATACATGAAAATTTTTTTTTGATTCAAGTAAAGATTTGAAGACAAGTTCAGCAGCATCAGAACGTATATATTTGATTTTAATTCAAATAAAGACTTGCATCATCATCATCAACTTTAGTCTGATTATGAAATCTTTAAAGTTATATGTGTTTCAAATTCAACAAATTTCTTTTAGAATTTGCAGAAAATAAAGTTTTTTATGATTTTTTTGTTCCATTAGGTAACATAATGTTGGCCTTACCAATTCCTTCAGGCAGGTCGGCAAAGCCTGATATTGTGTTTACAATAATGTTTGCTAATTTTAATTGTGAGAGATATCTCTTGTGTCTCGAAATAGTGTGTGTTGTCCCACTATTTAGTATACAAATTTCGCTCACTTATTTGTTGGATATGGAATCATTTGTATTATGGTTGGTTTATGTAAATAACATAAAACTGTTATATTCTTATATGTGACTTATGTGTATTTGGATTTAATTATAATGATCAAATTCATATTAATGTTCAAAATTCTAATATATAAAAGACGATATCGTGATAAATCGATTTCGGTTAACGATATTAGAATTTGAGTGTGTGATAACCATCCTCACTTATCTTGTCATATTTAATAAATAATTTTCTCTAATGTTTAAATACATTTATATATAAAACATTAGTAGTTAATAAAATAATAATTATAACTACATAATCATAATGTTTTATATATATGATGGTTATTAAAAAGGTAGTTATTTTCTAATGGTAATAAAACCATCACAACTCTTAAAAGAGAGAAGTTGCATCGTGTGTGTTGATGGATTTTTAGAGAGAAAAATATACCATTAAAGAGAGAAAGTTATTATTGATTCTATTTTCATCCAAAGAATCATTAAGGAAGAGATCAAAGGGAGTAGAAGATCAATCTAATTTCTTATTGATCAAGGTTAGTAGTTTTTTTTTCTACAAGAAAAGTTTTAGGCTGAATTAAATCAAATCTAGATGTTTTTGGGATAAGATTTCATAATTGAAATCATTAAAAATAAATTAACAATTGGTATCAGAGCAAACTAGATTTGTTTAATTCACCATAAAATTAGTGATTGATTTTCATGATGAAAATCACATGGATTAAGTTTTGGTGTTAAGTGCCGATTGCCTTACTGTTTTATAACTATAATTAATATTCATAAAAAAAATTGAAAGATAAGTTAAATACAAATGAAGAATGAAAATGTAAGAAACATCATTCACGATGCAAACATAGATTGATAATAATATTAAGAAAGTTTTCTTTTCTCATAATCATAAGTTGGGCATAAAAGTGCATGAAATAATGGTAGAGTTATTGCATAATAAAAGTTTTCAATTATTTATTTAATCATTATAAATGATTAGCTATTTGCATTAAAAACAAATTAAATAGGTACATATTATGAGAATCGATTTTATCTGATGAATCATAGTAAATGGTACTTATTAATTACGATAAATGATTTTGATTAGATAAATTTTCTTATGTACATATAAGTGTACAATAAAGTTTCCGCTGGTTTAATTGAAATGGTTAATTGTATTATGACATCTTAATATAATATAAATATACTTTATCTATTAAAATTTTAATGTTTATATTTTATATAACATGTTAGTCACCAAAGTGGTCTTGTTATAATAGATATAAATATTCAAATAGTAAAGTTTATCAATTGATCATGATTAAACTGATATTACAAATAACATTAAAGTTTTAATTGATCAATTGTTTTAATATTTATATTCTATGAGATCACCCAAAGGTGGATTATATGATATAGTTATTAATATAAAAATATTAATCATTTTTCATTATAGTTTGATATTATGGAAGTTCTAGCAGCTATAAGGCAAAACCGAGTGAAAAAAATAAAAAGAAGGATAAAAATTTTGTGAAAAGGACCTGAAAGCAATATCCATAAAGAGATGAAATGTTTCTTTTCTAAGAAAATGGGACATTTCAAGAAAGATTGTCTAAAAAAGAAAGGCCTAGTTCGACAAGAAATGTAAACATCATAGTTTTGTTTGCTCTGATTTGAACCTTATAGAAGTTCTTAATAATATTTGGTGGTTAGATTCTGATGCTAATACTTATGTGTCTCATATTAAATAGGAATTCAGCGCGATCCAGCTCATAAGAGGAACTGAACAATACTTATTTATGGAAAACAGGATGAAGGCACGGATTGAAGGCATTGAGACTTACAAATTAGTTTTAGACACTAGGTGTCATGTTGATCTTGAAGGGTGTCTCTATGTACCTGAATGTGCTAGAAATCTTAATTCCGTAAGTAGACTGGATAATTTAGGATTTGTTTTTAAGGTTGGACATGATATTTTCTCTTTGTACCGAAATGATTACTTTTATGGTAGTGGTACTTTGTTTGATTCACTTTATAAGTTCAATCTTGATGCAAAATTTTCCGAATCCCTATTCAATATTGAAAGTTGAGGCATTAAACTTAGTGCATCAAATTAAAATTATGCTTTATTGTATCATTAAAGATTAGGTCATATTTCCAAAGAAAGAATTATAAGGTTGGTAAAGAATGAAATTTTTCCTCCATTGAATTTTGATGATCTAAATGTATGTGTAGACTACATTAAAGGAAAACAGACTAAACATATGACAAAGAAATCAGCCACAAGAAGCACACAACTTCTGAGTTAATACATACAAATATTTTTGTGGCCCTTTAGATGCTCCTTCTTGGAGTGGTGAAAAGTACTTTATCACCTTCATCGATGATTACTCACGTTATGGATATACATATCTGCTAAATGAAAAGTACAAATCTGTAAATATCCTAGAGGTGTTCATTGACGAGGTAGAAATGCAGTTAGATAAAAAGGTAAGAGTTGTGAGATCTGAGAGAGGTGGTGAGTTTTATGGAAAATTCAAAGAAAATGGACAATGTCCAGATCCATTTGCAAATTATTTGAAAGTAAAGGTATTTGTGCACAATATACAATGCTTGGTACTCCTCAATAGAATGGTGTAGTTGAGAGGCGCAATCGTACTTTAATGGATATGGTTAGAAGCATGTTAAGTAATTGCTCTTTACCGTTTTTGTTATGGGTATATGCATTAAAAACTGCAACGTATTTGGGATACATGGAAGGGATCATGTCGTCTAATGATGTATGACCACCATGATCCAATCAATTCTAATTTTATTATAGTAGTTGAAATTGAAATGAACTTGATGTAAAGTGCACATTAAGGTTGTAAAGTGCACATTAATGTTGTTGAATCATCAAGTCTATACTAGGTCAAATGGAAGAATGTAAAAATATTTATATTCTTATATGTGACCTATGTGTCTTTGGATTTAATTATAATGATCAAATTTATATTAATGTTCATAATTCTAATATATAAAATATGATACCGTGATGAATCGGTTTCGGTTAACGATATTAGAATTTGGGTGTATTGATAACCCTCCTCCTTTATCTTATCATATTTAATAAATAACTTTCTCTAATGTTTAAATACATTTATATATAAAGCATTAGTAGTTAATAAAAGAATAATTATAACTACATATAGATAGAGGAGGAGTAAGTGATCTAGTGGTTACACCACCTCTACGTCCATCCCAGAAGTGTGGAATTCGACTCCACTTACCTTCGTAGGAGGGTTTTAAATCTTCGTATAAAAATGTTGGGCTATTGGGCCCGTGTAAAAATGTTGGGCTATTGGACCGGCATGTTGTGGTTTAGTGATAAAAGAAACTACATATAGATAATGTTTTATATATATGATGGTTATTAAAAGGGTAGTTATTTTCTAATGGTAATAAAACCATCACAACTTTTAAAAGAGAAAAGTTACATCTTGTGTGTTGATGATTTTTTTGGAGAGAAAAAGATACCGTTAAAGAGAAAAATTTATTATTGATTCTATTTTCATCTAAAGAATCATTAAGGAAGAGATCAAAAGGAAGAAAAGATCAATCTAATTTTTTATGAATCAAGGTTAGTAGTTTCTTTTTTTACAAGAAAAATTTTAGGTTGAATTAAATCAAATCTACATGTTCTTGGGATTAGATTTCATAATTAAAATCATTAAAAATAAATTAACAAAAACAATAATTTAAAGAATTAGATTTCATTTATAACAGAAACGTACAATAACTATACAATAGTAATTATAAAAAATATTATTATCACATAACTTAATAATCAGATTAAAGTTGCGATTGAATGTAAGTAGTTGTGGTAGATAGATGAATAACAATATGTCATAACCACAATTGGCCGACAAACGAAAATGACTATTAACTAAATGACTGTTCGTTTAATAGGTGAGGGGCAATGTGACTTTTTATGAGAAGATCCATAGTTCTCTCAAACTATTATCAATGCAACAATTAAATCAGAGAACCTTCTGTATCCATAATTCATGTATTGTACTTGTAGGACCTAGTGGTGTTTATGGAAAGTAAGGTATATCTTTTTGCTTCCGTTAAAGGTTTACCACAGTAAACCAACTGTGCCACTATCTTCAACAGTCACAATCTTGGAATTTTAAATGCATCCCCATTTATATCCATTTTTTAAAATTAAGATTAATAGATTTAAATAAGTATTTATTTAAAACTCATTTATTAAAAATATTTTTGTTTTAAAAAGATAGATATCTTATTAGACTCATTTATATTTTATTTTTGTTTTATCAACAATGATTCAAAAAAATATTTTATAATAAATAATCAATAACATTTTATAAAAAAATAAAGAATAAAAATCACGTTTCAGTAAAAAAAATACAAAATTATTTTTTTTAACGTAAAAATGCGGAATCGGGTTTTGGCGGGAAAATACGGAAATCATATTTTTTTAGAAAAATAATGAATTATGTTTTCACCGAAAAATGCGAAATCACGTTTTCGACAAGAAAATGCAAAATTACATTTTTGGCGGGAAATTAACGGAAAAATATGAACTCACATTTTCGACAAGAAAATGCAAAATTACATTTTTGGCGGAAAATATGAAATTAACGGAAAAATAAGATATCACTTTTTCGACAAAAAAATACAAAATTACATTTTTGGAGGGAAAATATGAAATTAACAGAAAAATATGAAATCATGCTTTTAGAAAAATACGAAATCACGTTTTTAGCGGAAAATGTTAAATTACGTTTTGGTGGAAAAATATGGAATTACGTTTTCGACAAAAAAATTCTGAATTACGATTTTGGCAGAAAATGTTGAATTACGTTTTTGACGAAAAAATATAGAATCACGTTTTGAATGAAAAATACTTAATTATTGAAAAAAATGTAGAATAATTTCTTGAGAGAAAATGAATTTAAACGGAGTGCATTCTAAATAAAATAACTTTACCCATTATAACATTTAAAAATGTTAGAAAACTCAAATTTCCTATGAAACATATGACAAAAATTAAATATTTTATTTTATTAAAAATATTTTAATATATTTATAAAAAAATAATATTTTTAACAAATAAATAAAGTTATTACCTATTTTTAAAATAAAAAATTACAATATTGTTTTATTAACAATATAATGGTTATAAATAAATATAAAAAAAGAAAAAAATATTATCTAAAATAGATTAAATAGGTTAAATGGATTTGAATGGATTTAAGTGGATTAGTGTAATTATAAATGAGTATAAATGGGTAACACTATTAAACCTTTATAATAAATGAGTTTTATACAATTTAGGGTTTAAATAGGATGGGTTTAATATGGGATGGGTTAAAATACGATGGGTTAAAATGGGGTGGGTATACCCATTTTAACATCCTAGGAAGAGCAATCGTTTTTTGGGTTATCAAACATTTCTTTTAGAGCTTTCCATAGATCTCCATGATCTTTGATATTTGTCCAATCATTCGTGAGGTTCTTATTGAGAAAGTCAACTATTGCTGCTGAAGAAAGTGATTATTTATGAACGTTTACGTTTGTCGACTTTAGTAAGTCGGCAAACTTTCTCTATAAATATGTATGTTACTTCATTCATATGAAATAATTTTCTCTCCTCCTTTTTCTCTCTTCTTCCTCTGTAAGATTTATAAGATTAATAAAATCAGTATAATAATAAAATCTCTATATCTCGATTATTATTTAACACGTTATCAGTACGAGTATTTCTACTATCTACCTGAGATACTAAAATAAGGTAAAATTCTGTTTTATTAATATATGTGTATATTATATGGTAGGTACTATCTCCTGAATATTATATGGTAGGCTCTGCCTTCTAAAATATTATATAGTAGGCTTTGTCTTCTAAAATATTATATGGTAGGTTCTGCCTTCTGAATATTATATGGTAGGCTCTGCCTTCTAAATATTATATGGTAGGCTCTGCCTTCTAAATATTATATGGTAGGCACTGCCTCCTGAATATTATATGGTAGGCTCTGTCTTCTAAATATTATATGGTAGGCTTTGCCTCCTGGATATTATATGGTAGGCGCGGCCTCCTTATTTATATGGTAGGTCATGCCTCCTGAAATTATTTTAATTTATGTGTTATTATATTAACTAATGTTTTACAATTCAACAATATGGTGCCACTAAAACACATTGTTTTATTATGTGTATAGTTATAATGTCAAAATTTGGCAAAACTCGAGATTGCTGCCCTTGATATATCTGGAAAAAATTACATGGCATGGGCTCTGGAAAAAATTACATGGCATGGGCAGTAGCTGCAAAAATGCATTTAAAGGCAAAAGACCTTCTTGGCACCATCGATAGGTTGGAAACAACATCCGATGAGAAAGCAAAAGCCATGATATTTTTATGCCACCATATCCATGATGGTTTAAAAGATGAATATATCACAAAAGAAGATCATGCAGATCTTTGGCAATCACTCAAAGATAGGTTTGATCACCAGAAATATGTGATCTTACCAAAAGCCAAACATGAGTGGTTAAACCTCCGGTTTCAGGATTATAAAAGTGTAAGTGAATATAATTCCGCGTTGTTCGGAATCACTTTTAAGATGATATTATGTGGAGAAAAAGTAAGTGATTATGATATGATTGAAAAAACTCTCCAAACATTTCATCCTGGAAATGTAATCCTACAACAACAATATCGAGCAAAAGGATATACTCATTATTTGGAATTAATGCAAGTTCTCCTTGTTGCTGAACAAAATAATGAACTTGTGATGATGAACCATCAATCTCGTCCCATTGGATCAGCTTCATTCCCAGAAGTGAATGTTGCATCATCCAGTTACAATAATTGGCAAGGACATGGACGTGCTCGAGGCCATAGTCGTGGTCGTGGACGTGGACGAGGAGGTGGACGTGGACGAGGAAAAGGAAGAAGTTTTTGTCCCAATGAATTCAAATTCGGAAGAAAAAATAAAATCTACGAAAATGAAGTTGGTCGCGTACCTGCTGTACGACAAAATATACAATATGAAAATATTTGTTACAGATGTGGCATGAAAGGACATTGGTCTCATACCTGTCGTACACCAAAACATTTGGTTAAGCTGTATCAAGAATCACAGAAACAAAAAGGAAAAGAAAGTGAAACCAACTTTATCTCGGATGAACCCGGACCTTCTTTCGATGGAAATGCATATCTCGATGTTGCTGATTTTCTGGTTGATTCCGAGAATACCAAATAACAAGATAATTAAGTTTAACGTTATATATATATATATATATATATAAAGTTGTGTTTAGTTTCCTTACGAACAAAAACAAAACTTAATGTTTTTTTTCGAAAAATATATGTAAGTTTGAACTTTAATTACTTAATGTAAAATAGTGTTGTTATAATATAAGTTGATTTTGAAATATGTGTGTTTAACATTTATTAATACATCTTTATCAATATTTTAATCCAGAAAATATATCTTTTTGAGAGTGAGAATGAAGATATATGTCTAGCAGACGGTGCTACAACGAATACAATACTTAAAGATAAAAAGTTCTTCTCCTACCTCAAAATGAAAGATTTCGCCGGAAGCGTGAATACAATATTGGGTAATGCAAATATTATCATAGGCTCCAGAAGAGCTAGTTTTTCAATGCCAATGAGAACAAAATTTGAAATAAATGATGCTTTATATTCCCCCGAGTCTCGTAGAAACTTATTAAGTTTCAAAAACACCCGTACAAATGGATATCACATAGAGATAATGAGAAAAAATAACATTAAATATCTTTGCATTACATGGGAACAGAAACAAATATTAGAAGAATTACCAATGATGTCCTCTGGATTATATTACACAAAAATAAATATAATTGAATCGTATATTACGGTAAACCAGAAGTTTACAAGTACATTCAAAGTCTGGCATGAAAGACTAGGACATCCTATATCAGTTATGATGAGAAAAATTGTGCAGAATTCTAATGGCCACCCATTACAAAACCAGAAGATTTTTCAATCACGCGAGTTTTCGTGTAAAGTATGTTCTCAAGAAAAACTTATTACTCGGCCATCACCAGCCAAAATTAGTAATGAATCCCCAGTATTCTTAGAAAGAATACATGGTGATATATGTGGGCCTATTCACCCATCATGTGGGCCATTTCGATATTTTATGGTTTTAATTGACGTATCTAGTAGATGGTCACATGTGTGTTTGTTAACCACACGAAATATGGCTTTCGCAAGATTCATTACCCAAATAATCAGGTTAAGAACGCAATTCTCTGATTATACTATAAAAAAGTAAGACTTGACAACGCTGGTGAATTCACGTCACAAGCCTTTAATGATTATTGTATGGCTCTCGGAATCGATGTTGAACATCCGGTTCTGCATGTTCATACACAAAATGGTATGACTGAGTCTTTGATAAAACGGTTATAACTCATTGCGAGACCATTAATTTTGAGAACAAATCTCCCAATTTTAGCATGGGGTCATGCTATATTGCATGCGGATAATCTCCCGTGTACACGTGCCGTCGCTCCACCGTGTAATTTTGAAACTCGTTTAACCATCTGTTTTTCTGTTTCAAGTCGCTTGTCTGTTTCATCTATTGCCGCTTTCTCCTAGTGAACTCCACCTTGAGAGATACTTTTTTGCTACATTTCCTGTCGCATCCATCCTCACAGGTAACTTCCAAATTTTTTTCTTATCTACCACTGATTTAAATATAACCCAAAACTAACTTGTCTTATACTTTGTCTCTGCGAGGCCGAGACAACTACAGTGTTGTTACCTAGATCCGAGTTCAACCTGACCTAGTGGAGATTCAGAATTTCGCAACACAAGTCGAACTTCTAACTAGGTAAGCCCTTAGTTAAAAAATCTATTGGATTTCTGCTAGTGTGGATCTTATATAGGAGAACCCCGTCTTGACTTACAATATCTCTGATGAAATGGTATTTGGTGTCAATGTGCTTAGTTCTTTCGTGATGAACTGAATTTTTTGCTAGTGATAAGGCACCTTGTGAGTCACAGTAAATTCTAAGACTGTGTTGATTGTACCCTAACTCTTCACACAACCCTTTTAACCAAATAGCTTCCTTTATAGCTGAGGTGTGTACCATGTATTCTGCCTCAATTGTTGATATAGCCACCACAAATTATAAACTTGATTTCCAACACATTATGTTTCCCCAAACCTTGAACACGAACCCTGTAACTGATCTCCTTCTATCTAGATCAGTTGCATAATCAAAATCACAAATACCCTCGATGTTAAACTCTGAGTTTTTTTGTGTGAATGTTAGACATCTTCTTGTAGTCCCCTTTAGATACTTTAAAATCCATTTTACTGCAAACCAATGATCTCTTCCTGGTTCACTCATGAACCTATTGATGAGACCCACTTCAAATCCCAAATCTGGCCTTGAACCCATCATAGCGTATATTAGGCTTCCAACAGCACTTGCATATGGTATTTTCTTCATATGCCATACCTCTT
The DNA here is from genome assembly GCA_018901935.1 of Pugionium cornutum. NCBI lineage: Eukaryota > Viridiplantae > Streptophyta > Magnoliopsida > Brassicales > Brassicaceae > Pugionium > Pugionium cornutum. The sequence continues at coordinate 90,526 of CM032159.1, read as the reverse complement.
CTTTTTTCTCTTCGGTGTTTAGGCTTTTTAGTTTGAATTGTGAACTGGTCAGAGTGATAAATGCCTTAGATTCTTACATACCAAAAGTTTTCAGAACTTTCTCTAAGTAGCTTTGCTGTGATACGATTAGAACTCCTTTCTTTCTGTCTCTGATAATATCCATTCCCATAATCCCTGAAGCTTTCCCCAAACCTTTCATTTCAAATTCTTGATTCATACTTTCCTTGGCTCTTTTTATCTCCTTTAAATCTCCTGAAGCAATCAGCATGTCATCCACGTAGAGCAACATGTAAAATGCCTATCTGGTTTGTACAATTCTCATGTACACGCACAGATCCAATTTGCTTCTTGTGAACTTTTGATTCTTCATAAAGTTGTCAAACTTCATATTCCATTGCCTAGGAGATTACTTTAGACCATATAGTGACTTCTTTAGAAAACAAACTTTGTTTTCATCTCCTCTTTCGATGAATCCTTTTGGTTGTTGCATGAGAATTCTCTCTTCTAATTCTCCATGTAAGAACGTAGTCTTGACATCCATTTGTTTCAGTTCCTAGTCCTTGTTTGCTACCAACGATAGGATTAATCGAATTGAGACATGTTTCACAACTGGTGATAACACTTCATTGTAATCGGTTCTTTCCTTCTAAGAAATATCTTTGGCTACTAACCTCGCTTTGTACATTGGTTCTTCTATGCCTGAAATTCCTGGTTTCAGCTTGAAAACCCATTTGCATCCAATCGTTTTTGCTTAATCTGGTTTGTGAATAAGGGTCCATGTCTGATTTTTCAACAATGAATCCATCTCGTCTTGAGTTGCCGCTTGCCAATTCCTCTTGTTCTTTCCGATCATGGCCTCTTCAAAGTTTTTTGGTTCCTCTGAATTTATCTCCTCTGCTGTTGCTAAAGCGTATGCCACACATTTTTGTGTTTTTGAATCTTGAAAGAGGTCGAATACTCCTTCTTGCATGATCTCTTGCTAGCATATAATCACTCATATCCGGTTCAGCTTCTGGATTGAGTTCTAATTCATCCTCTTTTGAATCATCAGATTCTTCAAATGAGATGTCTCCATCTTGAACATTTGACCCTTCGGTTCCATAAGGCGTTGGCCCTGTATCAAGTCATCTCTGGAAGTCACTTTCTTCTTTTCCTTATCTTTTCCCTTGACTCTCTTATCCTGGATATGAGAGTATCTTTGAATACCTCCATTTCATTAAAGATGATGTTCTATTTGTAGTACACCTCGTTTCATCTGGCATCTAGAACCAATATCTTTTTACTCCAAAACGATATCCCATGAAAAACCTTTCACTGCTCTTGAGCTGGTCTTTTCTTGCATTACGTAAAAAATGCTGAATTCCCAAATCTCCTCAGGTGCGATAGTTCAAGATTTGTTCCTGTACACACTTCTTCTAGTAGCTTAAAATTCAGAGAAGAGCTTGGTGACATGTTTATCACATAGACAGCAGTTGAAGTTGCTTCTACCCAAAACTCTTGTCCAAATTCTATTTCAGCAAGCATACATCTAACCTTATCCATAATAGTTATGTTCTTCCTTTTCGATACTCCATTTTGCTGTGGAGTATACGTGCAAGTCACGTGTCACTTGATTCCTGATTCTCGACACAGTGTATCCATCTGTTGATTACAGAACTCTAGATCGTTGTCAGTCCTTAAACACTTGATTTTCCTTCATGTCTACTTTTAGACTACTGTTTTCCATTTTTTGAAATTTTGAAACACCTCATACTTCGATTTTAGAAAGTAGATTCAAACCTTCCTGAAAAAATTATCAATGAAAGTAACAAAGTACTTGCAGTTACCTAGACTTTCTAATGTTGATGGTGAACTGTTAGTACCATGAGCTGTTTAGGCTCGGTTTCCATGTTTGCAGAATCAAAATCTCGATTTTTCCTTTCTAGACAGTTCCTCTTCCAGTGTCCTTCCTTCCCATATATAAAACATCCCTTTGACTATTTTGAGTACTTTGGTCTAGACTTTGACCTTCCTTTTCTTTTAGATCTACCTCTTGAGTTGTTGTTGCTTCCTTTCTCAAATCGACTATTCTATCTTCCCATTGATTCCACGAACAATCCTTCAATTTGAGACTTAGAAATTTTCCCACTTTCTATCAGCTCTCTTTTTTTATACTTTGATGCCGTTGTGACTTCGTTCAGCCTTAGAGTATCTCTTCCATACTTAAGAGTCTCTTTGAGCTGATCATACTTGCTGGACATGGAGCTTAGAAGAAGAATAACTTAACTTCTTCTAAAATATCCACTCCTATGTTATTCAGATCTGTCACCATCTTCAGTAAGTCATCTACGATTGTGTCGATGTTTTTAGAATCGTCTATCTTAAACGTATAAAACGTAAGCTACATGTAGATACGATTTCGCAGGGATGTCTCCATGTAGAGTTTATTTAGGGTTGCCCACATTGATGCTGCTGTTTCGCAGTTTGAAATCTTTCTAAGCACTTGATTATCGATATTAATTACGATAAGATCTTTAGAATTTTCTGATATTTTGAACTTCTCAAGATCGATTTCTAATGTAACTGAATCACTGTCTGACTCTTCTTTTGTTTTGTAATCTCGCTTGAGGGTTTTATCGGTGAAGATGTTCTTTAGGTCAAGAACACCTAGATGAGCTAGCATCCTGATTTTCTATAGGGAAAAGCCTTTTGTCCCATCAAATCTGTCCACCTCAAGTCTAGAATTTGCCATCACATTTTTTCAACCGGTGTTCACCTAATGATCCTACTCTTTAGATCACATGGAAGCTTTGATACTAGTGGTGAAATAAATTAACGATTTTAGACATGCACGATTTAACCCAAGTTCCTTTACGGTACCTTTCGAAAAACCTTTTTATTAAACTCTTAGCTTTTACAATGCAACAATTTAGAAAATAAAACAGATCTAGAAAGAAATACAAACAGAATAATCAACTCTCTCTCACGCACGGCTTTTTTTTCCTTTTTTTTGCTGCAAGATAATTCTTTCTGCCCTAGACGATCCCAATTTATAATATTCTGGTCGACTTTGTTGAATGGAAGGTAATAGGGTTTTGTCTTCCATGTTTAGGCTTCATTGGACCCAACCAAATTTTCATTGGCCCAACCAAATTTGAGAGAATATAGACTTTGGTTTACAAAATTAAAACTTTTGAAACAATGTTAGCAAAAATAATTGATATTTAATATTTTTCATGTACAAAATTAAATTTTGGTGTGGGTCCTGTCGGATAATGATAATATAAATGATAATATAACGATAATGATATGGTGACCAAATTATATTAAAACATTAAATAAATTATGGTGATTAACTAAAGTCATTCATTTATTAAAAATACTAAATCATTTATGGTGACTAAATAAAGTCAATAAGTCATCCATAACAGCGGTACATTAGTTATGTGACTACCTAAAATTTTCCATAGTGAAAACACTAAATAAATATTATGGTGACTAACTAAAGTCGTCCATAATAAAAGCATGAAATATTATAGTGACTAATTAAAGCCATCGGTAATAAAAATATTAAATTAGTTATGGTGAGGAATTAAAGTCATTCATATTAAAGCATTACACAAATTATGGTGAAAAATTAAAGTCATCTATATTACAGTATTAAATAAATTATAGTGACTAATTAAATTCATCCATTTTAAAACGATAATTAAATTATAGTGCCTTAAGCAATTATTATGACAAATATATATATATATATATATATTTAAATTGTTTGTCGCATTCACTAGAGTAATCGAACGGATAAGGTGTACCTTTATGATAAGTGTTATAATTATGGGGGAATTTGCAAAATGACAAATAAATGAATTAAAATTAACAAAATAGAAAACTAAAGAAAAAGTATTTTTTTACTGTTCATTTTTGGTTCACCTCATTTTTGGTTCACCTTTCTGGTTTTGCCCCCATATGTCAGTCGATATCTAGTGAAAGGAGGAAGAGATTGTGACTGATTGTGACTCACGGTGATATAGTCTGCAGTTGTACTGTTTACAATGCATCTCAACACATAATCTGGACCGTTGGATGCAAACATTACGACGAACATTAAATGCTTTGATTCTTTCTAGATTCGAATGTAACATCACTTAGATATGACATTAGCGTATGTATATGTTAAAAAGACCGTAAAGTGTATATAAGAAAAGATAATGTAGCCAAAAATATTACAATTTCTAAACTTATATCCAAATTTTCTTTCAAACTATCAACTTTTAACTCGAGGGAAAATAAATGCTTTAGAAGATATATCGATGTTATATGTGAGTCTTTAAAGATTTAGAGCATTTAATGTAAGCAACCTTTTATAAGATCCAATGGTCTATTAGCGTACATATTACAATAGTATTTAAACTGTATATAAGGAGGGTTAGTATAGGTGTAAAAAACTTGTATATGTTATAATTTCTTTTAAAATGTTTAAAAAAAGTACTAGTGATAACATTTATGTTAACAGTGCAAGTAATAATATAAATGGTAATACATGAAGCGGTATTGATGATGTTATATGTTTGTCATCCAATCAACAGATATTTTATATCTAATTCATCAACTTTCTCATTCATGGATTGTACTTGTATATGTATAATAGCATTTTTAAATGTTAACTTTTATTTTGATATTTGAATATATGCATTAGATATCAACTTTGTTTTTGTATAATCAAAGATATTTCGAATTTGTAACTATAACAGATATATTATATGATTTAATTTTTGATATATGTATAATAACACTGATAAATGTTAAGAAATATTTTAATTATACAAAACACATGATAGTCGTATTGATAAACCTCTAAAAATCAGTTTAACCATGTTGGTTACGTTTCATCGTCTTCATCCTCTTACCAAGCAAACTCTTTTTCGTCGAGTTTTCCATCATCTTTAAAAAATTTTATCAACTAACAATGTTTGGGATGATGACAGAGATTTGAATGGAAGCTGTTACAAATCTCGCAGTTGTGGCCTAGCAAAGAAGTAGGGGTTAAAAATATAATTGAACAGTAAATTAGAACATAACGATTGAAGAATCAAGTTAGATCATTAGAGAACCAAAATAATAACTTAACCGTTACATGATACATGATGAGTTTATAAACAAAAGCCGGTGTGTGATAAAAATCACGGATGAGTTGAAAAAATAAATACAAACATTACCGGAAATAGATATGAAACGAAGTTTCGAGAAATTCAGAAAGAGTCATAAAATCAAAAATAAAAAACTGAAAAGAAAAATTAGAAATCGGATTTTAAAATCAATTTTAACGCGACATAATAAACATGGCCGGTATTTGAACCGATAAAAGGAAGTGATTCAAGTATAAATCAGTATAAACAACATATGAAATCAGAAATTTCTTGAAGCCAAAAAACAAAATTGCATTTAACTTTCAACGTGGGATTAACTATATAGTCGTACATTTATAGAAGTCACGTTGGATGATAAACTTACCGGTATTCTTACACTTTTATCGGTCGTCATCATTTTTTTAGCAAGAATTATTGCATTTACAGTAGCTATTGATTACTATGCAGAGATTTCAAGGAAAAAAAAGAGAGGGGTGAAGAAGACAAAGGGAAGGGTGGGGAAGACGAAGAGAGTGGTGGCGAAAAGTGGGTGAAAAGAGAAAATATAGAGAATTTTTTTTCTCCAGTGTTTATAAAGAGGGTGCAGCATAACTGCTTCTGATTTGACATAGAGGATAAGCGATACCTTTACGATTTGTGTCAATTTTGTGTCAGTTGCAACCAGTGTAGATTTAGGGATGTAATTGGATTTCAATTAAGTGCACAATAGATAAAAAATAGAATAGGTTGTTTGCTAATTATGCTACTATTTTTTGTCATTTTGTAAATTTTCACTATAATTAATTATAATTTTATTTATTTATCTTTTGAAGAATAGAGAAATGTAAACATTTAAGATGGTAGTAAAAGAGAGACGGATCGTAGAAAGAAAAGACTTATTTTGTAGAGTTGAGGTAGATTGGGTATGCCCAAATTTACCATTTCTTCATTTCATATTTTTTGTAAAATATTTTTATATATACATGGAAGTAAACAAATGAAAATCTCTCATAAATAGATTTCTTGCCACTTTGATTCCCTCACCTGTCTCTCTCCCCTCTCTCGGTTAACAAATCAACAAATATTTATTTTTCTCCACTTTTATATATACATATGTTGTGAAATTTTGGTCTAAATTGAGGTAGGTTGTTAACTTAAAAAGGAGTTGACATCTCAACAATGGTACACACCTACACTTTGTATATAGCACCTATGGTAGGAATGTTAAACTGGGCTACATCTTACTCATTATACATTTTTCTATTTATACCCTGCTCATTTAAATCATACTCATCTAATCTATATCTGTTTAAGTTCGTTTAAAATTAACTTTGTTTATGTTTATTTAGATTTGAATCCGCATGAATCCGTTAGATTCGTTGGACCTGTTTAGTTATAAAAATGATCATATTAATCCGTTAGATGCGTTGGACATATATTAACCCATTAGACCCGTTTAAATCTATCCATACTTACTGTATTTTTTAGAAAGAAATTAAAATTATACCATAAAAATATATCAAAATACATTGATTATAAGCCTATTACAAAACTAAGGCTAAATATCCAACTAGCGATAAATAAATATCACATCTATATTTTCAATGAATACTACAAAAAATAAATAAATAAATTATTTTCTAAAAGAATAAAAAATATAAGCATTCCATGAATAGACAATAAAATATCTTAGTGAAATATTTTTATTTCATGGAATGCTTGAATCGCCAGATTTTGAACAGCCAATATCATCAACATTGCCAATGTCATCATTATCATCTGTGATAGTTCTAATTTAAAATTAGTTAGAAAAATAATCAATTATATTCTATGTAGTTATAATTTACAATTTAAAACTAGTTAGAAAAACAATCAATTATAAAATTGCTTATGTAAATTTATTGTTTACCTTCATATTTTCCAAAATCGCGTAACCAATTGCGAGTGCAAAGTAAAGCTTGAACATTTTTTGGAGCAAGCGGTTTCGGTATTGAGTCAACACTCTAACACCAATACTGTAAGCTGATTATGATGCCATTGTAGTGATTGGTATGCTAAGCAAATCACGAGCCATAGAATCTAAATCACTATGTCGATGTTGGTTATCCTTCCAATAGCTCAAAACATTCACATATGGAAGTGATTTTCTGTCTAATCTTGGCTCATCCAAATATATATCCAAATGTGCCTTTGTGTTACCTAGACCAACTTTGATGTTTTTTCTAATTCAAAGAGATCATGTATTACAAAGTTCCACCATTAGTCATAAAATTTTTTTAATTCTAGTCTTTATTAAAAATATTAAAAATTTAAGTTCAGAATACGTACATAATCGAAACCATCTTCAAGTGGAGACTCTGTAACTAGCTAATGTAGAGTTGGTGTTGCTGAAAGACCTGATAAATTTTCGAAGATCTAGTCTTATAGACTAGTCATTATAGAGCATCTTCAAATTCTTTATAAGTTCTTGAATTTTTGACTTAGAAGTACTAGGATCCACTATTTCATAAGCTTTTTAAAAAATCTGCACTTTTATCCTTGGATCTAAAACACCCATAGCCAAAATGAGACTGTAATCCTCGTAGTACTTAGCAAATTTAACTTGCATATTTTGAGTCATTTATTTCACAGTATCATCATCACATATGACATATTTTTTTAACAATAGCTCGATCCTCCATACTTTTGTAAAATACACACTAGAAATAGGATATTTTGAGCATGAGAAGTGTGATGATGACACTAAAAGGCTTTAAGAAATCATAAATTTTTTCTCCATCATCCTCTGAAGGTAATGATTTATAATTTGTGTCATACAACTCCATACTAGCAAATGCTTTTCTAAACTTCAATGCTCTAGCAAACATTTCTTATATAGAATTCCATCTCGTAAGAACATCAAGGGACAAACCAGCCCCACTTCTAATCCCCACTCTCTCTACACAGGTTACAAACACCTCCTTCTTTTGTTGGGATGATTTCACATATTTGACACTTTCCTGGATGTTATGTAAAACATCTTTTGTTAACTCTAATCCTTCTTAGACTATAACATTGAAAATAAGTGCACAACATCTTACATGCACAAATTTACCTTCACATAACAAACCACTACCACTTATCATTTGAAGTAGTCTTTTGAGTATTTTCTGCATATTATTGTTATTAGTAGCACTATCCAAAATAATAAAGAGAAAACTTTTTTCTCTAAACCCCATTCTTTCAAAGACTCAAGTACCTTCTTAGCATTTCTTCACTGGTGTGTGGTGACTTCATATCACAAAAAGCTAGTATCTTAATATTTAAACTCCAACTATCATCGATGAAATGGATAGTTAGACAAATATATCCCATAACACTAGCGCGAGCTAACCATAAATCAGAAGTAAAACATACTCACCTACGACGCTTTGTGAAAAAATCCTTTAGCTTTCCGTTTTCTATCTCATATTTTTGAACACATCAGCTGCAGCAGTTTGTCTATAAATAGGTACCCAATTAGAATTCAAGTATTTATCTCTTTCTCTAACCTTCTGATACTCAATATAGCGGAAAGGCAGATCATGCTAGATAATAATTTCGCTAGTCATCTCGCGATCTACCTTATGTCATATTTAGGTTTGTCTTTTTCCTTAGGCTTCTTAGAACATTTTTCTAAATGGCGAATCATAGTCTTTATGCCATGTGTCCTAGTGTTTATATATAGCTAACTTTATACCAAAATGTTGGCATTGACCCCTTTCTTTACCATGTGCTTCCACACCAACTCACACAAAATCATTCCAAACATAAGAAGTTAGTTTCTCTTAGGTGTCTCTTGAATCGATTAAGTTTCCTGAATTTCGTTATGATTTGGTTTTTGTATTTTTTCATCCATCTCAGTACTTTCATTTTGAATATCTTCTTCACTTATATCTATGTAGCTAATTTGTGTATTAAGAAGTGCCATCATTTGTAAGTTCAATCTGCAATAATTACAAGAAAAAAATCAGTTTCTTTCATCTTTAATCAATATAATAACAAAAAAAATAGTTATAAAAACATTTGTAATTATAATAATTGCACAAAAATCATGATTTCTTAAACAAATGGTTTATGTCCTCTTGGGTCTGATCAGCATCATAACATTGCATCCCCTTTGCCACCGATTTGGTTCACCAACAAGAGAGACCAGAAAAAACGTCATTCGCCTAAAACACCGAAGAGTTACAGTAGTTGTAGTTCTGAAACCAAAACTAAAACGGGAAAAGCAAATGCAGATAGAGCAATTAAAAGGGAATACATAGAGACTTGAAAGCTTGGGAAAATGTAAGTATATAAAAAAGGATTTGTAAGGAACAAAGGGAATGTAAATTAAACAAACTGATGTTATCAAGAACTCTGAAATATATCAATAATTGTACTTTAGAATCCACTAAAAATGGCAAGTGATATTATAATGTGGTGGCGGTGGTGAGTCTGGTGACAGTGGTGGAGAGTTGAAGAAGAGAAAAGATGGAGAGTCGTTTAACGACGAAAACCCAACTTCATGGGACGAACAAAGAGAAAATCTCAAAAGATATTAATGAAAAAAGGTTGTCACTCACAGAAAACCAGCAATAAACCCAGCTGCAAATTCTGATATCACAACTAAAACCTGATTTCATGAGGTTTCACAAGCTCAAAACCTAAAAGAACCCAATTTTTTCTCTTTCGATCAAATTCGAAATCCAAATAATGATTTCTTAGACTTGAATCAGTAGACGAAATAACCCACAATCTGCAAAAAATAAAATCACAAAAAAAGAAAATATCTTACAAACGCGGCTGGAAAACTACTGTGGATTTGCTGAAGAAAAAGATTGCGCAATGTGGATGGAAGTGCGTACATAAGATTTCATAAAAAAGCTTAATGGCTAAACGTATCATCCTGTTTAGTGCCGAATATGTTCATTAAATCTACCGATCATAATGGATCAATTTATAAAAGTTGGTTTAGTTTTTTTATGTAAATGAACGGGTCTTGGATTGAAATATTTACAACCCACCCATTTATACCCATGAGTTTTAACCCATTTTAACATTCCTATTAGCACCGTATATGATAAAGGAGAAGATAAAATCATGTGAAGCCGCCTTCTTGATAGTACGAGTAGTATTGATGAAGAGACAAGCAGACTCGAGAATACGTGCATGGAGGGCTGCTGTACTCATCTCAACTGCTGTTTTCAAGTATAAAATAGAGTGTTATGTTTTATGAAGGGTGTGTGAGAAGTTTCGGTTTTAGGGAGAAAAGTTGTAAGAACTCAGAGGTTCTAAGTTTTGAATAAGGTTTTCTTCTGGATTTCCGTATTTAATCTCCACAAGAAGTATGTAAGGTTCAATTTTAGAAACCTAAATTCGTAAAATTCTGCTTGTGTTCCTCATATTTTCTTCTTTTTCATTCGAGCAGACAAACTAAGAGAGATACTGATGAGATAATTGGCTTGAAATTCTGCTAAAGGATTGGTCCAATCGATCCGAGGAGCAAAGGCAGCCAAGCATGCGTAAAAGGACACATGAGCATATTCATATGAGTTCAAACCTAACCAAAAACTAGCCAGCCAGAACCTGTCTTAATTTAGAGGACACACAACGACATAGAATTCACTCCAAATTAGATGGACCAAGTCATGTACCATCAAATTGGTGTTACTATAACTTACCATATTTAAAAAATTTATTATATGAAAGTTTCCAAATATTTGTTTGGTGGTCAGGAAATTTTGTGCTGTTTCTAGAAGATCCTTTAATCATTCTTAGAAGCCACAATATTCTTTGGATAAGGAGGGTCCATCCCGTTCAATTGATCTAATTAGAGCCATTTATGATCATTGTGGTGGCCGATAGGTTTAATCAATTGTAATCCAAAATATAGCGTCCAACAATGATTCTAATGCTTTTTAAGAAGCCCACAATCAACCTCACATTCACCAGCTACCATAAAATTAGAAGAATCTTTCTTCTTCAAAATTTTCCATATCTAATGCTCAGAGAAAAGTCTCAATGTCTCTCCTTAATATCGCTGCGTTTAGAACTCATATACAATGAACTTAGACACTCCAAAGAGGCACCACTACCTGTCCAAGCAGTCATATACAAAAATTATAACGTTTTTCTTATTTGGTTGAGCTTTTAAAACTCCAACAGCCATATTGTTTAAACGCAAGCGCCTCTCAATGTTTACAACTTCTTAAACCTTTGATAAGAACTCTATAAAGAAACACAACAAAATGTAAAGTATTTTTTTAAAAAATACTTTGAGTTACTCTTTAAAAGAAGATGTTTTTGCTTTTTTCATATTGAGTTTAGTGTGAAAGATACTTAATTGTTGTGAAGCCACAAACCAGTTATTTTGAAAGATTCAAATTTCTTTGGTTCATCTTTTGGTCATGTTATTCAATCAAAACGCCCTGCTTTCATTGCCCTTGCGTGTCTAAGCTGGGAGAGATTATCGGTTATTGCAACTCAAAACCGTACCAAGATAAAGCTGTTAAGATAAAAGAATTTTAATGTTTTCTTTGTTTGGCCAACCATTTAAGGCTATAACGACCATATTGTTTAAATGCAAGTGTCTCTCTCTCTCTATCTCTATCTCTATCTATATATCTCTCTCTGTTTGCAGCTTCTTAAACCTTTTGTAAGAACTCTATAGTAATCTCATTCGTGGTTGTAAAGAGTCACAACAGAATAAAAATTGTTTTTTTAAAAAATGTTCGAGTTTTCTCTTCAAAGACACAGTCCTTGCTTTTCCTTTCGTATTGAGTTTAGTATGAGAGATAACTCCTTTGAAGTCATAAGTAATTTTTTTGAGAGATTCAAACTAGCTTGTTTCATCCTCTAACCATGTGATTCAATCAAAACACCCTTCTTTAGTTTCCCTTTCCCACCTAAACTATAAGAGATTCTCAGCCATTGGGAATCAAAGTCATACATGTTATATGATTGGGAATCAAAGTCATACATGTTATATGATTGAGATTCAATCTTATATCATATACTGAGTGAGAGAGTAAGATAAAACTTTCATAACGCACAAAAGGTCCTTTTTGTTCTTGTTAAACCTTAAAAGCTGGTATTAGAGCATCGGGTCAAAAACTTAGAGCAAGAGGAAGCATTGAAATGACTTCAAGGAAGGTTGAAATAGAAAAGTCTGAAGGTGAAGGAAGTTACATTTTATGGAAGGATAAATTACTGGCTCCTTTAGTGATGTTGGGGTTATGTAAAGGATTGGTTGAAGATGAGAAAACTTCAAAGGCAAACGACTCCACTGTAGAAGCAGGTGAGGAAACAACCCCACCATTACCAGAAGTTACTTCCTTAAACAAAAATCTAAGAGAGAAAAAAGAAAGGCCAGATCCATCATCAAACTAAAGTGGACAATATTGTAAAAAAATCATCAAAGAAATGTCAGCTGCAAAAATGCTCAACTTACTTGATAACATTTCATGGAAAGGTCACTAACAAATCAGATCTATTTGAAAAAGAGACCACAAATACAGATGAATGACAACTTTTACATAGAAGGAAACATTGATGATTTCTTAATGCAAATAGTAGATCTCGAAGTATACAAGTAATCATCTTAAAAGAATACCAAGCCATCAGTTTACCAAAACAGTTTAATCAGGAGACGGAGACAATGAAATAGTGTAAAACGACTTTCACACTTGATGATATCCACATAGATATAAGGTCAAAGTATCTTAATCTGGGAACTAGTGCAAAACTTCTAAAGAATACCTCTAAACCTGATGAGGTCATCAGTCTAACCCCTTGCCAATTGGTCGGCCCGGCCGGTTCAAAGAACATAAAGGCGGTCAAATACACGCAAAAGGATAAATGGGTGTATCTTCATGAGTTCAATCCCAACCAAGAAACGGCCAGCCAAGACAAAACCTGGCCTATAATCCTGACTCACATAGGACACGTGGTGACATGGAGCTCACCCCAAACCATACCAGATCAGGTCATGCACCATTCATCAAGTTGGGGTTGCCGACACTTACCATATTTGAAACTTTTCTTATATGAAAGTCTACAAACATTTCTTTGGTGACCATGAGATTTTTTGGTACTTCTAGGAGCTCCCTTAATCACTTCTAGAAGCCAAAACACACCTTGGAACAGGCGGGTCCATCCGTGCCTTCAAATGAACCGATTGGAGCCGTTTATGGTAACTGAGATGACCAACTGGTTTAATTACTTGCAAACCAATACATGGAATCCAGAAGAGATTTTAAGACCCTAAGTAAGCCCAAAATCTAACTACCATGCTCTTGCCACCATAGGATCATGCAGATCCTTTTTCTTCAAGACTTGTCAAATATGTATTGAAGTGCACTTAATGGGTTCAGATTGCAACATCTCTATTTTTTGAAACTTGGGCACATATTAAAGACTTTCCAAAGCAATCAAGATGTACCTAGACACCTTACATTCGCCCCTAAGCTTTCAAGATACAAGCATATACACTTTTCATATTTGCCAAACAAGATATTAATGGCCAACGGCTATATACTTTAAATGTATGATTTACTTTTCTCTTTTTAGGTTTTAGGACCGTTGCTATGAGCACTATACAGGCTGTGCACGACCTCATTGTAAAGATCAATCTCCATTGAAATAAAGAGTTGAATACAAAGTATTTTCTTTAAAGCCTTGTCTTTGAATCTTGTTCTTCTTCTTTATAAACTAAGTGTGTGATTCACTTTCTTTCTATTGAAGCCACAACAAGGTTAGTTTGAGAGATTCAAATTCCCTTGGTTCACATTTGATCGTGCGATTCGATCAAAACTCACTCGTTTTAGTTTCCTTGCCCGCTTAAGCCAAGAGAGATTTTTGGCCTTGCAAGTCACGGTCGTACCACTTGTTAGATTGATACTCAATCTTACATCAAAACTCCTAAATGTTAAAGAAAGAGGAAGATATGTGGAAAAGGGGACAAAAGATCTAAATAAGAACAAAGTCAAGGCTAGATCGAAGTCGGGGGGGATCTATGGAAAAGAAGGACATTACAAAAAAATGTTTTATATGGAAAGACACAAATTAAGAGATTCAAAAAGTGAAAAAGGTAAAGCATCAAACTGACTACACACATAACAATGGTAGCTTCAGATGCATTATTAAGTTCAGCAGAAGAGAGCTCAAATTCATAGATTCTTGATAAACAATGATGGGAAAGCTATCCTATTTACACAAGTCAAATATGTCCCAGAAATGTAAAAAAAACTTATCTTATTGGGTACCCTAGAAGATAATCAAATATTATAACATATTACTACTGGGAAAAAGAAGAATACCTTGTATTACTTGGGAAGGTAAACTTTTATGGGAGAAACAAAATATTAGAAAAGTTGAATGACGAGACAAAACTATAGCACAACATACGTGGACACATTAGGTCAAAAGGGTTGGTCAATCTGATCAGAACATGTTATCTGGATGGAGCCAAGGTTAAGGATGTTCATTTTGTGAAGACTATGTCTATGGTAAAACACACAAAGTGAATTCTGGTTCAGTAAAGCATGTAACTAACGAAAGACCATATTACATACACTCGAACTTGCGAGGATCTCATACCTTTATCACCCAGTAAATGTCAATATTTTATTACATTTTTTATGATTTCTTGAAAAGTACATGCATTTATTTCATTATAACAAAAGATGAAGGTTTCAGAGTGTTTATTGAGTGGATGACGTTAAATGAGAATAAACAGAGCAAAAGGAACATGACTTTGAGAACAGATAATAACCTTGAATTCTGGAACCAAGACTTTGATACTTTCTGTATACAAAAGGGAAATCTAAGGCATGACTAAGAGGATGAATAGAAAAATTATAAATAAGGTAAGATGTGTGATGAGTGAGGTTTGGGAAAAAATATTGAGCAAAGGTGATACAAGTCTCGATTCAAGGCCGTATGCGCGTGGGATGTTTGGAGAAGTTTAGGTGAGAAACTCGACTTTAAGCTTCTAGATAGGGGTTTTCTGATTGGTATTGGATGGAGGGGTGAAGTGAACCACACAAAGGGTGATTAACCTCGTGATAAATCACAAATTTAGAGGTAGAAGGGCTGGTCTCAACTAGGTTGTAAGCGCACAAGTCTCTTAAGAGAATAATTTGTATAAAAAAAATCGATCTTTATTAATTAGCAAAAAGGTTGTTGAACTACAATGCTGGAAAGAGCTTTATTAATATGCTCGACAGCTTGACCTTCTAGGGTCGACTCAAGAAAAGAAATGGAAAACTTACAAAAGTGCACAAATGGAAAATTTACAAAATTGCATAACCGAAAAGGACTTATTCTTAAAATGTCTTTGATTCAAAAATATAAATAATCTAAATCCTACCCTGCAAAACAGAAAGAGACAAGTATATAATTTGTAAACTTACCTTTCTTACCTTTCGGCCAAGAAATGGAAGGTGGCCGACCTTGTGGCAGGCACACGCCTAGCTCCTAGTCTTCGACTTGGAGTAGGGTTACGAATCCTTGGACCTTGATCTCTCTTGCCACTAAAGCCCACATCTCTGAAGTCCCTTGCATTGTGGAGAAGCCTTTGGGCTCTTCTTTGTACTCTTGGCCCATTGTTCCTTGTCGAGCATCTTCTAGGAGCTTGTTGACCCACAAGCTGAACTTGTGGAAGAGTGCCCTTGATATGCTCCTTGTCATTGCTCCTGGTGGCACCACTGCTGTAGAGACTTCCTCTAGATGCATATCTTGAAGCTGGTAGCTTATCTGGTCCGAGTCTTCTTGTGTAGATGTTAAATTGGTGGTGTACCCGGCTGGATCGGCTGTACCGGCTGGACTGTACGAGGTACTGGCTGAAATGTCATCTGAGCCGACCAAGTTGATCCCGGAGCCGGCGGAGTCACCAATTGGACCGGCGGTGTCATCCATGTCGCCACCAGTTGGGCCGGAGGTTTGGGCCTCTCTGCCGGCATTGTTGGTCGGTCTGGCCCGGCTGGTCGAAGGTCCGGCGGTACCGCTTGGGCAGACACACGTGCCAAATGGTTTGGCTGTCTCGGGCAAGCTCCCTGGTCGGCCAGTCTGGTCTCCTGGCCAGCCATACGACCTGATGTCCTCATCATTCCCTCCCTCTTCAGTAGGTTTTGACCTCAAAACTGGTTCACCTGCATGGAGAGGAGCTAAGTCAGTTACGTTGAACGTGTTAGACACATTAAAATCACCTGGGAGCTTGATTTGGTAGGCATTGTTGTTGATCCTCTCCAGCACTCTGAATGGTCCATCTCCTCTTGGTTCTAGCTTGGAACTCCTTAGGTTGGGGAACCTCTCCTGCCGTAGGTGTAGCCACACCCAATCGTCTGGTTGAAAAATCAACTCCTTTCTTCCCTTGTTGGCATGAGTCACGTACTACCCGGTCCTCTTCTCCAAGTTCTCTGCTACCTTCTGGTGTAACTTCTTTATGAACTCCACCTTGGATGCTCTGTTGAGGTTGGTCATCTCTGCTGGTGGCAGTGGCGTTTGCTCCAATGGTGTGAGGGTGTTGAAGCCGTAGACTATTTCAAAAGGAGTCATCTTGGTTGCTGAGTGCACGGCTCGGTTGTATGCGAACTCTATGAATGACAGGCACTCCACCCAAGTCTTGAGGTTCTTTCCTAGTGTAGTCCTGAGAAGAGTTGACAATGTTCGGTTGACTACTTCAATTTGGCCATCGGTTTGAGGATCGCAGGTGGTATAAAAGAGCAGCTTCGTGCCTAACTTTCTCCAAAGGGTCCTCCAGAAATGGCTGAGGAACTTGGTGTCCCTATCTGACACGATGGTCCTTGGCACTCCATGAAGCCGTACTATCTCTCTGAAGAACAGCTCGGGTGTTTGCGTGGCATCATTAACATTGGCACACGGAATGAAATGTGCCATCTTGGAGAATATGTCCACCACTACAAAGATTGCATCTTTGTGGTTAATCTTGGGCAGACCTGAAGTCCATTGAGATGTCCACCCATGGATGTGTAGGTATGGGCAGTGGGAGATACAACCCGTGAGGGTGCACTTGGGACTTCACCTTTTTGCAAGTGATGCATTTTGCACAATGGGCTTCTACTGACATTTTGATGTGTGGCCAGTAGAAGTGCTCCTTGACCACTGCTAGAGTCTTGTCGACACCAATGTGGCCCATGAGTCCTTTTCCATGAGCTTCTCAGATGATAACCTCTCGTAATGATCCTTGTCGTATGCACAGCCTTCTCTCTCAGAACAAGAATCCCTCATGGATTTAAAACTTGCCATGACTCCCTGTGCCACACTCCTTGTAGCTCTCAGCAAAGTCAGGATCATCCTTATATAGGTTCTTGATGTGCTCGAATCCTAGGACCTTTGCCTCCATGGTGGATATCAAGGCAAACCTCCTTGATAGTGCATCGGCTACCACATTATCCTTGCCCTTCTTGTACTTGATGACATACGGGAATGTCTCTATGAACTCCATCCACCTGGCATGTCTCCTCTTGAGATTGGTTTGCCCTCTGAGGTGTTTGAGAGTCTCGTGATCAGTGTGGATAACAAACTCCTTGGACAACAAGTAATGCTGCCAAGTCTCCAAGACTCGGACTAGGGCATAAAGCTCCTTGTCATAAGTGGGGTAGTTCAGTGAGGCACCACCTAGCTTCTCACTGAAGTATGCCACTGGCCTTCCTCCTTGAGTTAGCACTGCTCCTATGCCTATTCCAGAGGCGTCGCACTCCACTTCAAATGTCTTGTTGAAGTCGGGCAAGACTAGCACTGGTGCATGTGTGAGGCTGTCTTTCAAGGCCTGAACGCCTTCTCCTGAGCTTCTCCCTAGCTGAATCCCACGTTCTTCTTCACTACTACCGTCAATGGTGAGGCAATACTACTGAAGTTGGACACGAATCTCCTGTAGAAGCTGGCCAGACCGTGGAAACTCCTCACTTGGCTGATGTTGCTTGGTGTCGGCCATTCTTGTATGGCTCGAATCTTCTTTTCATCAACCTATAAGTCCTGTGAACTTACAACAAAACATAAGAAGACAAGTTTATCAGTACAAAAGATGCACTTCTTGAGATTGGCATAAAGCTCTTCTTGTCGAAGGGTTTTAAGCACCAACTCAAGATGTGTGAGCTGATCCCTTAAGCATTTACTGTAAACTAAAATGTCATCAAAATAAACTACAATGAACTTACTGATGTACGCCCTAAGAACTTGGTTCATAAGGCGCATGAAGGTGCTTGGGGTATTAGTCAAGTCGAATGGCATGACTGTCCACTCGTTGAGCCCCTGCTTTGTCTTGAAAGCAGTCTTCCACTTATCACCTTCCTTCATCCTGACCTGGTGGTATCCACACTTGAGGTCTATCCTGTCATGCACTCAGCTCATCTAGCATGTCATCTAGCCATGGTATCGGATGCCGGTACTTGACTATGATGTTGTTGATTGCTCGGTAGTCCACGCACATTCGCCAAGTCTCATCCTTCTTAGGCACTAGCAGCACTGGCACAGCACATGGACTGAGGCTCTCTCGAACATAGCCTTTCTCCAGGAGCTCCTTGACTTGCTTCTCAAGTTCTTTAGACTCCTCTGGACTCATCCGGTAGGCTGGCCGGTTAGGTAGGGCTGGTCCAGGCACGAGGTCGATCTGGTGCTCTATGCCACGTAGGGGAGGCAAGCCTGCTGGTATCTCCTCGGGAAAAACATCCTGGAATTTGTTGAGCAGAGCTGCTACTTCAGGAGGTAGCTCTAACTGTTCTTTCTCTACATTCAACACTTCTTTGAAAACCATTAGTAGCATTAAATCTTTCGAGGCTAAAGCTCTCCGAAAATGACTTGGTTGAATAAGGAAATTAGATTTAATGAGCTTCTTTTCCTTACTCATTTGCTATTGAAGCTCATGTACCTGGGGAGGTGTGAGAGGAGCTAGGCTGACCTTTCTCTTGTCATGCACAAAAGTGTAGAGATTAGTTTGGCCATCATGCCTGCTCTCCTTGTCAAACTGTCATGGCCTTCCTAGCAGAAGATGGCCAGCTTGCATTGGCACCACGTCGCACACTACCTGGTCTTGGTACTTGCTCACACTAAATGGCACAGTAACTTGCTCATGGATTTTGAGCTCCACTTTGTCATCGAGCCATCTCATTCTATACGGTCGAGGGTGCCTTGTCTTCTCAAGACCTAGCTTATCAACCATGTACGCACTAGCAACGTTAGTGCAATAACCACCATCTATGATGAGGTTACATACCTTGCCCTTGATGGTACAACAGCTGTGGAAGATGTTCTCCTTCTAGATGGTCTCTGAGGGATCCACCATTGCACTGAGAATGCATCTAGTGACTAGCACTTCCCCCACATCAGGGTACTCAATGTCACCATATTCTCCTTCTGGTTCATAGTGTTCTTCATCTTGGGATTCAAACTCTCCAGCTTCCGTAATCAGCATGATCCGGTTGTTTGGGCACTCCTTTGAGATGTGTCCGCGACCCCTACACTTGAAACAAGTGATGTCACGTGATCTTTGAGGGTTAGAGGACTTACTAGGCTCTCTCTGGTCACGGGTTGGCTCAGGAGGCTTGCTCTTGAAACATGACTCGATCTCTATGCCTTTGTCTTTGTCCACGGGCTTGGGGATATTGCTTGGTGCCCAATGCGTCTTAGGCTTGCTGCGGATGTCTTGGCTCTTATGCTTGATGTGATGCTGAGACTGGACAGATAGGTGGAACAAGTCCTTGAAGTCATTGTAGATTTGCCTTTCCACCTTGCGACTGACTCTTTCTTGCAGTCCATCCAAGAACTGTGCCATCAAAGCCTCCTCATCGTCATTGAGCTCCAGCCTGTTCCTTAGTCTCTCAAACTCTTCATAGTACTCCTCTACTGATCGGGTACCCTGTTTAAGAGTACGAAAACGTCGTTGCAAATCTCTATGAAAATAAGGTGGAACAAACCTTTGTTTCATGAGGTCTTTCATGTCGACCCATGAGTCTACGAGTCTCAATCTTTTCCTCCTTCGGTCAGACACCTCACGATCCCACCAGATGAGGGCATTGTCTGTGAGTTGTCTACTGCCATGGAGACTCTCCTAGGGCCTGGTTGGTTGTAGTGATCGAAGATGTGATCCATCCTCCTCTCCCAATCAAGATAGGCTTTGGGGTTTACTTTTCCTGCAAAACTAGGAGGTGTTAACTTGACATCAGGATGAGTTACCCGGTTGTAGGCGTATTCATCTCCATCCTCATGATGTCTAGGAGGCATCCTTGGTCTCTAGTGATGACCATATGGCTCGAAGCCATCACCTTCTGCGTCTGGTTGCCGTGGGGGTCCTCTCGGCCTAGGGTGATAGTCATGAGGCTGTGTGTCCTCATCTCCATCCGGCTGGGGCTCTTCCTGCTCGTGCCGTGTCGTTGGGTGCTCTGGACCCTCAGCACGGTCTTGCTCAGCCCTCACGTGCCTTATGGCCTGGAATCTCATGGGCCTCTCCATGCGCTCCAACCTCTCGCCGATTGATGCGAGTTGTGTTTGGAGGGTGGTGAACATGGCCATCATGGCCTCGACTGCCATTGCATACTACAAAAGAGAGGAACAAGTTACTCTGCTCCTAGAATCGATTAAGAGGATTCATTATATAGAAGAATTCGAAAAAATGCAAAAAGGAAAAACTGAAAAAAAGGAAATTCGAAAAAATGGAAGACTTGAAAAAAAATGGAAACTTTCTAACACCTAGTGCTAGCTGTCTTGGTCGACTTCTTTGGTGTTTTTCCTATTTTCTTTTTGTTTTCTTTTAATTTAACTTAATAATAATGGAAATATGATTTAAGCAAAAAGGGAAGTCGAAAATTGCAATGCAAGAATGAATCTAAGCCCTAGTGATTCACGTAAAAGCTAGATGCACTCGATTTGAGTTTGATGTTACTCTTTTTATTTTTCTTGAATGCGACTTAAACTAATGCAAGAACTAGAAACAAAACTAATTAAAGGATAGAAACAACCTGGTTTAAGAGCTTTAAGCTCTGATACCAAAATGATACAAGCCTCGATACAAGATCGTATGCGCGTGGGCTGTTTGAAGAAGTTTAGGTGAGAAACTCGACCTTAAACTTCTGGATAGAGGTTTTCTGATTGGTATTTGATGAGGACATCAGGTCGTATATCCAGCCAGGAGATCAGACTGGCCGACCAAGAAGCTTGCCCGACACAGCCAGGCCATCTGGCACGCCTGCCGGCCCAAGCAGTACCGCCGGACCCTCGACCAATAGGATCAGACCAACCAGCATTGCCGGCGGTGAGGCCCAAGCTTCTGGCACACCTGGTGGCGACGTGGATGACACCGCCGGTCCCCTTGGTGATGCCGCCGACTCCGGGATCAACTTGGCCGGTCCTGAAGGCATTCTGGCCAGTACCTCACATATTCTAGCCGGTACAGCCGATCAAACCGATCCAGCCGAGTGCACGAGCATTTCAATGACATGGAGTAGATCAAGAGCACTCTTCCACAAGTAGTGCCACCAGGAGCAATGACATGGAGTAGATCAAGAGCACTCTTCCACAAGTTCAGCTTATGGGTGGACAAGCTCCTAGAGGAAGATCGACTAAGGACAATGGGCCAGAATTGCAAAGAAGAGTCCAAAGGCTTCTCAACAACACAAGGGACATCAGAGACTTGGGCTTTAGTGGCAAGAGAGGTCAGGGCCCAAACATTCCTAACCCTACTCCAAGTCGAAGACTAGGAGCAAGGCGCGTGCATGCTCCAAGGACGGCCACCTTCCATTTCTTGGCCGTGAGGTAAGTAAGGTAAGTTTTCAATAAGAATATTTGCCTCTTTCTGTTTTGCAGGATAAGATCTAGAATATTTACATTTATTGAGTCAAAGAAATTTTAGGAATAAGTCTTTTTTCGATTATACACTTTTGTATCTTTTCCTTTTGTGCACTTTTGTAAATTTTCGTTTTCTTATTTGAGTCGACCCTAGAAGGTCAAGATGTCGAGCATATTAATAAGGCTCCTTCCAGCAGTGTAGTTCGACAACCTTTTTGCTAATTAATAAAGATCGAATTTTCTTACAAGTTTTCTCTCAAGAATCTTGTGCGCTTAGAACCTAGTTGAGACCAGCCCTCCTAGCTCTAACTTTGTGATTTATCACGAGGTTCATCACCCCTCGTGTGGTTCACTTCACCCTTCCATCAAATACCAACCCAAAAACCCCTATCCAAGAATTCTAAGGTCGAGTTTCTCACCTAACCTTCTCCAAACAGCCCACGCGCATATAATCCTTGAATCGAGTCTTGTATCATTTTGGTATAAGAGCTTAAAGCTCTTAAACCAGGTTGTTTCTATCCTTTAGCTTGTTTTGTTTCTTGTTATTGCATTAGTTTAAGTTCCATTCATGAAAACCAAAAAAATAACATCTAAACTCATACCGAGTGCATCTAGGTCCTACGTGCATCACTAGGTTCTAGAATCATTCTTGCATTACTATATTCGACTTTCCTTTTTGTTAGAATCATATTTCCATTAATTTTAAGTTAAATTAAAAAGAAAAGAAAAAAAAGAAAAAATACCTAAAGGATTCGAATTGGACAGCTAGCAATAGTTGTCAAGAAAGTTTCTTTTTTTCAAATCTTCATATTTTCGAATTTCCAATTCTCAGATTTTTTCCTTTTTGCATTTTTTCCAATCTCCTTATAAAAGAAAACCCTCCTAATAATTTAGGAGTAGCATAACTTGTCTTCTTTCTTTGTAGCACGCAATGACAGAAGAAAATAGAGAAGCAACCGAAGCCATGATGGCCATGTTCACCACCCTCCAAACACAACTAGCATCAGTAGGCGAGAGATTGGAGCGCGTGGAGAGGCCTGTGAGATTCCAGGCCAAAAGGCACGTGAGAGCTAAGCAAGACCATCCTGAGGGTCCTGAGCACCTTAGGACACGGCACGTGAGAGCTGAGCAAGACCGTCCTGAGGGTCCTGAGCACCTTAGGACACGGCACGAACAAGAGGAGCCCCAACAAGATGGAGATGAGGACACACAACCTCATAACTATCACCATAGGCTGAGAGGACCTCCATGGCAACTAGAGGCAGAGGATGATGGCTTCGAGCCATATGGTCTTCACCAGAGGCCAAGGATGCCTCCTAGACATCATGAGGATGGAGATGAACACGCCTACAACTGGGTAACTCATCCTGATGTTAAGCTAACTCCTCCAAGTTTTGCAGGAAAAGTAGACCCCAAAACTTACCTAGATTGGGAGAGAAGAATGGATCATATCTTTGATCATTACAACCAACCAGGGCCTAGGAGAGTCTCAATGGTAGTAGCACAACTCATGGACAATGCCCTCATCTGGTGGGATCGTGAGGTATCTGACAGAATGAGGAAAAGAATGAGGCCCACAGACTCATGGGTCGACATGAAGGATGTCATGCGACAAAGGTTTGTTCCACCTTACTTTCATAGGGACTTGCAACATCGTTTTTGTACTCTTAAGCAGAGTACCAAATCAGTAGAGGAGTACTATGAAGAGTTCGAGAAGCTAAGGAACAGATTGGAGCTCAATGATGATGAAAAAGCATTGATGGCACAATTCTTGGATGGACTCCAAGAAAGAGTCAGCCGCAAGGTGGAAAGGCAAATCTACAATGACTTCAAAGACTTGTTCCACCTATCTGTCCAGGCTGAGCAGCACATCAAACGTAAGAGCCAAGACATCGGCAGCAAGCCTAAGACGCCTTGGGCACCAAGCAACATTCCCAAGCCCGTAGACAAAGGCAAGAGCATAGAGATCGAGTCAAGGTTCAAGAGCAAGCCTCCTGAACCCACCCGTGACCAGAGAAAGCCTAGTAAGTCTTCTAACCCTCAAAGATCACGTGACATCACTTGTTTCAAGTGTAGGGGTCGTGGACACATCTCAAGGGAGTGCCCAAACAACCGGATCATGCTGATTACGGAGGCTGGAGAATATGAGTCCCAAGATGAAGAGGACTATGAACCAGAAGAGGAATATGGTGACACTGAGTACCCTGATGTGGGGGAAGTGCTGGTCACTAGATGCATCCTCAGTGAAATGGTGGATCCTTCAGAGACCATCCAAAGGGAGAACATCTTCCACAGCCGTTGCACCATCAAGGCATGGTATGTAACCTCATCATAGATGGTGGTTCTTGCACTAACGTTGCTAGTGCATATATGGTTGATAAGCTAGGTCTAGAGAAGACAAGGCATCCTCGACCATATAGACTGAGATGGCTCGATGACAAAGTGGAGCTCAAGATCCATGAGCAAGTCACCGTGCCATTCAGTGTGGGCAAGTACCAAGACCAAATCGTGTGCGACGTGGTGCCCATGCAAGCTGGCCATATTCTGCTAGGAAGGCCATGGCAGTTTGACAAAGAGACCAGGCATGATGGCCAAACCAATCTCTACACTTTTGTGCATGATAAAAGAAAGGTCAGCTTGGCTCCTCTTACACCTGCCCATGTACACGAGCTACAACTCCAAATGAGTAAGGAAAAGAAACTTATCAAGTCTAATTTTCTTATTCAACCAAGCCATGTCCAGAGAGCTTTAGCCTCGAAGGATTTAATGTTACTAATGGTCTTCAAAGAAATTTTGAGTATAGAACAGGAACAGGTAGAGCTTCCTCCTGAAGTAGCAAATCTCCTCAACAAGTTCCAGGATGTGTTTCCAGAGGAGATACCAGCAGGCTTGCCTCCTTTACGTGGCATAGAACACCAGATCGACCTAGTGCCCGGAGCAGCCCTGCCCAACCGACCAGCCTACCGGATGAGCCCAGAGGAGTCCAAGGAGCTTGAGAAGCAAGTCAAGGAGCTCCTGGAGAAAGGCTATGTTTGAGAGAGTCTCAGTCCATGTGCCGTACCAGTGCTACTAGTGCCCAAGAAGGATGGGACTTGGCGAATGTGCGTGGACTGCCGAGCAATCAATAACAACACAGTCAAGTACCGGCATCCAATACCACGGCTGGATGACATGCTAGATAAGCTGAGTGGAGCCACGGTCTTCTCCAAGATAGACCTCAAGAGTGGATACCACCAGGTCAGGATGAAGGAATGTGATGAATGGAAGACTGCTTTCAAGACAAAGCAAGGGCTATACGAGTGGACAGTCATGTCATTCGGCTTGACTAATGCCCCAAGCAACTTCATGCGCCTTATGAACCAAGTTCTTAGGGCGTACATCAGTAAGTTTGTAGTTGTTTACTTTGATGATATATTAGTTTATAGTAAGTGCCTACGGGAACACCTCACACATCTTGATATGGTACTTAAAACCCTTCGACAAGAAGAGCTTTATGCCAATCTCAAGAAGTGCACCTTTTGTACTGATAAGCTTGTCGTTTTAGGTTTTGTTGTAAGTTCACAGGACCTACAGGTTGATGAAGAGAAGATTCGAGCCATACAAGAATGGCCAACACCAGGCAACATCAGCCAAGTGAGGAGTTTCCACGGACTGGCCAGCTTCTATAGAAGATTTGTGCCCAACTTCAGCAGTATTGCCTCACCACCGACAGCAGTAGTGAAGAAGAACGTGGGATTCAGCTGGGGAGAAGCTCAGGAGAAGGCATTCCAGGCCTTGAAGGACAGCCTTACACATGCACCAGTGCTAGTCCTGCCCGACTTCAACAAGATGTTTGAAGTGGAGTGTGATGCCTCTGGAATAGGTACTTAAAACCCTTCAACAAGAAGAGCTTTATGCCAATCTGAAGAAGTGCACCTTTTGTATTGATAAGCTTGTCTTTTTAGGTTTTGTTGTAAGTTCACAGAGCCTACAGGTTGATGAAGAGAAGATTCGAGCCATACAAGAATGGCCAACACCAGGCAACATCAGCCAAGTGAGGAGTTTCCACGGACTGACCAGCTTCTATAGAAGATTCGTGCCCAACTTCAGCAGTATTGCCTCACCACTGATAGGAGTAGTGAAGAAGAACGTGGGATTCAGCTGGGGAGAAGCTTAGGAGAAGGCATTCCAGGCCTTGAAGGACAGCCTTACACATGCACCAGTGCTAGTCCTGCCCGACTTCAACAAGATGTTTGAAGTGGAGTGTGATGCCTCTGGAATAGGCATAGGAGCAGTGCTAACCCAAGGAGGGAGGCCGGTGGCATACTTCAGTGAGAAGTTAGGTGGTGCCTCACTGAACTACCCCACTTATGACAAGGAGCTTTATGCCCTTGTCCAAGCATTGGAGACTTGGCAGCATTACTTGCTGTCCAAGGAGTTTGTGATCCACACTGATCATGAGACTCTCAAACACCTCAAGAGGAGACATGCCAGGTGGATGGAGTTCATAGAGACCTTCCCGTACGTCATCAAGTACAAGAAGGGCAAAGACAATGTGGTAGCCGATGCGCTATCAAGGAGGTTTGCCTTGATACAACCATGGAGGCAAAGGTCCTAGGATTCGAGCACATCAAGGACCTATACAAGTATGATCCTGACTTTGCTGAGAGCTACAAGGAGTATGGCATAGGGAGTCATGGCAAGTTTTACATCCATGAGGGATTCTTGTTCCGAGAGAGAAGGTTGTGCATACCACAAGTATCATTAAGGGAGCTTATCATCCGAGAAGCACATGGAGGAGGACTCATGGGCCACCTTGGTGTCGACAAGACTCTAGCAGTGGTCAAGGAGCACTTCTACTGGCCACACATCAAGAGGACAGTAGAAGCTCATTGTGCAAGATGCATCACTTGCAAGAAGGCAAAGTCCCGAGTGCAACCTCACGGGTTGTATCTCCCACTACCCATACCTACACATCCATGGGTGGACATCTCAATGGACTTCGTCCTAGGCCTGCCCAAGATCAACCACAAGGATGCAATCTTTGTAGTGGTGGACAGATTCTCCAAGATGGCACACTTCATCCCGTGTGCCAATGTCAATGATGCCACGCAAACAACCGAGCTGTTTTTCAAGGAGATAGTACGGCTTCATGGAGTGCCAAGGACCATCGTATCAGACAGGGACACCAAGTTCCTCAGCCATTTCTGGAGGACCCTTTGGAGGAAGCTAGGCACGAAGCTACTCTTCTCTACCACCTGCCATCCTCAAACCAATGGCCAAACTGAAGTTGTCAACAGGACACTATCAACTCTTCTCAGGACTACACTAGGGAAGAACCTCAAGACATGGGTGGAGTGCCTGCCATTCATAAAGTTCGCTTACAACCGAGCCGTGCACTCAGCAACCAAGAAGACACCATTTGAAGTGGTATACGGCTTCAACCCTCTCCCATTGGAGCAAACGCCACTGCCACCAGCAGAGATGACAAACCTCAACGGAGCATCCAAGGTAGAGTTCATAAGGAAGTTACACCAGAAGGTAGCAGAAAACTTGGAGAAGAGGACCGGGCAGTACGTGATTCATGCCAATAAGGGAAGAAAGGAGGTGATCTTTCAACCAGGCGATTGGGTTTGGCTACACCTACGGCAGGAGAGGTTCCCCAACCTAAGGAGTTCCAAGCTAGCACCAAGAGGAGATGGACCATTCAGAGTGCTGGAGAGGATCAACAACAACGCCTACCGGATCGAGCTCCCAGGTGAGTTTAATGTGTCCGACACGTTCGACGTAACTGACTTAGCCCCTTTCCATGCAGATGAACCAGTTTTGAGGTCAAAACCTTCGGAAGAGGGAGGGGATGATGAGGACATCAGGTCATATATCCAGCCAGGAGATCAGACTGGCCGACCAGGAAGCTTGCCCGAGACAGCCGGGCCATCTGGCACGCCTGCCGGCCCAAGCACTACCGCCGGACCCTCGACCAATAGGACTAGACCAACCAGCATTGCCGGCGGTGAGGCCCAAGCTTCTGGCACACTTGGTGGCGACGTGGATGACACCGCCGGTCCCCTTGGTGATGCCACCGACTCTGGGATCAACTTGGCTGGTTCTGAAGGCATTCCAGCCAGTACCTCGCACATTCCAGCCGGTACAGCCGATCCAGCCGAGTGCACGAGCATTTCAACTTCTACACAAGGAAACTCGGACCAGATAAGCTACCAGCTTCAGGACATGCATCTAGAGGAAGTATCCACACCAGTAGTGCCACCAGGAGCAATGACAAGGAGTAGATCAAGAGCACTCTTCCACAAATTCAGCTTATGGGTGGACAAGCTCCTAGAGGAAGATCGACTAAGGACAATGGGTCAGAATTGCAAAGAAGAGTCCAAGGGTGATACAAGCCTTGATTCAAGGATGTATGCGCGTGGGCTGTTTGTAGAAGATTAGGTGAGAAACTCAACCTTAGGCTTCTGGATAGGGGTTTTCTGGTTGGTAAACGATTGAAGGGTGAAGTGAACCACACGAGGGGTGATGAACCTCGTGATAAATCACAAACTTAGAGCTAGGAGGGCTGGTCTCAACTAGGTTCTAAGCACAAGTCTCTCTTGAGAGAAAGCTCAGAGGAAAAGTTCTACTTTATTAATAATCAAAAAGGTTGTCGAACTACAATGCTGGAAGGAGCCTTATTAATATGCTCGACAGCTTGACCTTCTAGGGTCGACACAAATAAAGAAAAAGGAAAGTTTACAAAAGTGCACAAAAGGAAAAAGATACAAAAGTGCATAACCGAAAAAGGACCTATTCCTAAAATGTTCTTGACTCAAAAATGTAAAGCAACTAGATCCTACCCTGCAAAACAGAAAGAGGCATATATTCGAATGTAAACTTACTTTAACTCACCTCACGGCCAAGAAATGGAAGGTGGCCGTCCTTGTGGCATGCACACGCCTTGCTCCTAGTCTTCGACTTGGAGTAGGGTTAAGAATCTTTGGGCCCTGACCTCTCTTGCCACTAAAGCCCAAGTCTCTGATGTCCCTTGTGTTGTTGAGAAGCCATTGGACTCTTCCTTGCATTTCTGGCCCATTGTCCTTAGTCGATCTTTCTCTAGGAGCTTGTCGACCCATAAGCTGAATTTGTGGAAGAGTGCCCTTGATCTGCTTCTTGTCATTGCTCCTTGAGGCACCACTGGTGTAGAGACTTCCTCTAGGTGCATGTCCTGAGCTGGTAGCTCATTTGGTCTGAGTCTTCTTGTGTAGAAGTGGAAGTGTACTCTGGATGGCCTGTACCGGCTGGATTGTGCGACTGGCCGGAATGACTTCAGGACCGCCAAGTTGATCCCGGAGTCGGCGGTGTCATCAGGGGACCGGGCGGTGTCATCCACGCCCCACCAAGTGTGCCGGAAGCTTGGGCCTCTCCGCGATGTTGACCGGTCTGGTCCTATAGGTCAAGGTCCGCGGTACTGTCTGGTCCGCAGGCCAGATGGTCCTGCTGTCTCGGCAAGCTTCCTGGTCGGCCAGTCTGGTCTCCTGGCTGGATGTACCCTGATGTCCTCATCATTCTCCCTCTTCAGTAGGTTTTGTCCTCAAACTGGTTCATCTGCATGGAAAGGGGCCAAGTCAGTAACATTGAACGTATTGGACACATTAAACTCACCTGGAGCTCGATCCGTAGGCGTTGTTGTTGATCCTCTCGAGCACTCTGAATGGTCCATCTCCTCTTGGTGCTAGCTTGGAACTCCTTAGGTTTGGGAACCTCTCCTGCCGAGGTGTAGCCACACCCAATCGCCTGGTTGAAAGATCACCTCCTTTCTTCCTTTGTTGGCATGAGTCACGTACTGTCCGTCCTCTTCTCCAAGTTTTCTGCTACCTTCTGGTGTAACCTCCTTATGAACTCTGCTTTGGATGCTCTGAGGTTGGTCATCTCAGCTGGTGGCAGTGGTGTTTGCTCCAATGGGGTGAGAGGGTTGAAACCGTATACTTCAAATGGTGTCTTCTTGGTTGCTGAGTGGCTCGGTTGTAACTCAATGAATGGCAGGCACTCCACCCAAGTCTTTAGGTTCTTCCCTAGTGTAGTTCTGAGAAGAGTTGATAGTGTCCTGTTGACAACTTCAGTTTGGCCATCGGTTTGAGGATGGCAAGTGGTTGAGAAGAGTAGCTGTGCCTAGCTTTCTCCAAAGGGTCCTCCAGAAATGGCTGAGGAACTTGGTGTCCCTATCTGATACGATGGTCCTTGGCACTCCATGAAGCCGCATATCTCCCTGAAGAACAGCTCAGCTGTTGTGCATCATTGACATTGGCACATGGGATGAAGTGTGCCATCTTGGAGAATCTGTTCACCACTACAAAGATTGCATCTTTGTGGTTGATCTTGGGCAGACCTAGAACAAAATCCATCGAGATGTCCACCCATGGATGTGTTGGTATGGGCAGTGGAGATACAACCCGTGAGGTTGCACTGGACTTTGCCTTCTTGCAAGTGATGCACTTGCACAATGTGCTTCTACTGTCCTCTTGATGTGTGGCCAGTAGAAGTGCTCCTTGACCACTGCTAGAGTCTTGTCGACACCAAAGTGGCCCATGAGTCCTCCTCCATGAGCTTCTCGGATGATAAGCTCCTTAGTGATCCTTGTGGTATGCACAGCCTTCTTTCTCGGAACAAGAATCCTCATGGATGTAGAATTTGCCATGACTCCCTGTGCTACACTCCTTGTAGCTCTCAGCAAGGTCAGGATCATCCTTGTATAGATCCTTGATGTGCTCGAATCCTAGGACCTTTGCCTCCATGGTTGATATCAAGGCAAACCTCCTTGATAGTGCATCGGCTACCACATTGTCTTTGCCCTTCTTGTACTTGATGATGTACGGAAGGTCTCTATGAACTCCATCCACCTGGCATGTCTCCTCTTGAGATTGGTTTGCCCTCTGAGGTGTTTGAGAGTCTCATGTGTGGATCACAAACTCCTTGGACAGCAAGTAATGCTGCCAAGTCTCCAATGCTCGGACAAGGGCATAGAGCTCCTTGTCATAAGTGGGTAGTTCAGTGAGGCACCACCTAGCTTCTCACTGAAGTATGCCACTGGTCTCCCTCCTTGGGTTAGCACTGCTCCTATGCCTATTCCAGAGGCATCACACTCCACTTCAAACGCCTTGTTGAAGTCGGGAAGGACTAGCACTGGTGCGTGTAAGGCTGTCCTTCAAGGCCTGAATGCCTTCTCCTGAGCTTCTCCCAGCTGAATCCCACGTTCTTCTTCACTACTGCCAGTGGTGAGGCAATACTGCTGAAGTTGGGCACGAATCTCCTATAGAAGCTGGCCAGTCCGTGGAAGCTCCTTACTTGGCTGATGTTTCCTGGTGTTGGCCATTCTTGTATGGCTCGAATCTTCTCTCATCAACCTGTAGGCCCTGTGAACTCACAACAAAACCTAAAAGACAAGCTTATCAGTAAAAGGTGCACTTCTTGAGATTGGCATAAAGCTCTTCTTGTCGAAGGGTTTTAAGTACCATCTCAAGATGTGTGAGGTGTCTCGTAGGCACTTACTATAAACAAGTATGTCATCAAAGTAAACTACCACAACTTACTGATGTACGCCCTAAGAACTTGGTTCATAAGGCATGAAGGTGCTTGGGGCATTAGTCAAGCCAAATGGCATGACTGTCCACTCAGAGAGCCTTGCTTTGTCTTGAAAGCAGTCTTCCACTCATCACCTTCCTTCATTCTTACCTGGTGGTATCCACTTTGAGGTCTATCTTGGAGAAGACCGTGGCTCCACTCAGCTCATCTAGCATGTCATCCAGTCGTGGTATTGGATGCCTATACTTGACTGTGATGTTGTTGATTGCTCGGCAGTCCACGCACATGCCAAGTCCCATCCTTCTTGGGCACTAGTAGCACTGGTACAGCACATGGACTGAGGCTCTCTCGAACATATCCTTTCTCCAGGAGCTCCTTGACTTGCTTCTCAAGCTCCTTGACTCCTCTGACTCATCCGTAGGCTGGCCGGTTGGGCAGGGCTGCTCCGGCACTAGATCAATCTGGTGTTCTATGCCACGTAAAGGAGGCAAGCCTGCTGGTATCTCCTCTGGAAATACATCCTGAATTTGTTGAGGAGAGTTGCTACTTCAGGAGGTAGCTCTACCTGTCCCTGTTCTATACTCAACACTTCCTTGAAAACCATTAGTAACATTAAATCCTTCGAGGCTAAAGCTCTCCGGACATGACTTGGTTGAATAAGAAAGTTAGACTTGACAAGTTTCTTTTCCTTACTCATTTGGAGTTGTAGCTCATGTACTTGGGCAGGTGTAAGAGGAGCTAGGCTGACCTTTCTCTTGTCATGCACGAAGGTGTAGAGATTGGTTCTGCCATCATGCCTGGTCTCTTTGTCAAACTGCCATGGTCTTCCTAGTAGAAGATGGCCAGCTTGCATGGGCACCACGCACATGACCTGGTCTTGGTACTTGCCCACACTGAATGGCACAGTGACTTGCTCATGAATCTTGAGCTCCACTTTGTCATCGAGCCATCTCAGTCTATATGGTCGAGGATGCCGTCTCTCTAGACCTAGCTTATCAACCATATACGCACTAGCAACGTTAGTGCAAGAACCACCATCTATGATGAGGTTACATACCTTTCCCTTGATGGTGCAACGGCTGTGGAAGATGTTCTCCTTTGATGGTCTCTGAAGGATCCACCATTGCACTGAGGATACGCCTAGTGACCAGCACTTCCCCACATCAGGGTACTCAATGTCACCATATTCTCCTTCTGGTTCATAGTCCTCTTCATCTTGGGACTCATATTCTCCTGCCTCCGTAATCAGCATGACTCGTTGTTTGGGCACTCCTTGAGATGTGTCCACGTCCCCTGCACTTGAAACAAGTTATGTCACGTGATCTTTGAGGGTTAGAAGACTTACCAGGCTCTCTCTGGTCACGGGTGGGTTCAGGAGGCTTGCTCTTGAACCTTGACTCGATCTCACGCTTTTGCCTTTGTCCACTGTCTTAGGCATGTTGCTTGGTGCCCAAGGTGTCTTAGGCTTGCTGCGGATGTCTTGGCTCTTACGCTTGATGTGCTGCTCAGCTTGCACAGATAGGTGGAACAAGTCCTTGAAGTCATTGTAGATTTGCCTTTCCACCTTGCAGCTGATCCTTTCTTGAGTCCATCCAAGAATTGTGCCATCAATGCTTCTTCATCATCATTGAGCTCCAATCTGTTCCTTAACTTCTCGAACTCTTCATAGTACTCCTCTACTGATCTGGTACCCTGCTTAAGAGTACGAAAACGACGCTGCAAATCCTATGAAAGTAAGGTGGAACAACCTTTGTCGCATGAGGTCTTTCATGTCGACCCATGAGTCTACGGTCTCATTCTCTTCCTCCTTCTGTCAGATACCTCACGATCCCACCAGATGAGGGCATTGTCCGTGAGTTGTGCTACTGCCATTGAGACTCTCCTAGGTCCTGGTTGGTTGTAGTGATCAAAGATATGATCCATTCTTCTCCCAATCTAGGTAAGCCTCGGGTCTACTTTTCCTGCAAAACTTGGAGGAGTTAGTTTAACATCAGGATGAATTACCCGGTTGTAGGTGTGTTCATCTCCATCCTCATGACGTCTAGGAGGCATTCTTGGTCTCTGGTGAAGACCATATGGCTCAAAGCCATCATCTTCTGCCTCTGGTTGCCGTGGAGGTCCTCTCGGCCTATGGTGATAGTTATGAGGTTGCGTGTCCTCATCTCCATCTGGCTGGGGTTCCTCCTGTTCGTGCCGTGTCCTAAGGTACTCAGGACCCTCAGGACGGTCTTGCTCAGCTCTCACGTGCCTTATGGCCTGAATCTCACTGGTCTTCCACGCCCAACCTCTCGCCTATGGATGCGAGTTGTGTTTGGAGTGTGGTGAACATGGCCATCATGGCGCTGCTTCTATTCTCTTCTCCCATGTGTGCTACAAAGAAAGAAGACAAATTAGGTGCTCCTAAATTATTAGGAGGGTTTTTTTTTATATGGGTTTGAAAAATGCAAAAGGAAAATCCTAAGGAAAGGAAATTGAAAAAAGGAAACTTCCTAGACAACTTGTGCTAGCTGTCCAATTCAATTCTTTTAGTATCTTTTCTTTTTCTTTTTTTTTCTTTTTAATTTAACTTAAAATAATGGAAATATGAATTAAACAAAAGGAAAACGTGAATGCAATGCAAAAGTGAATCTAAACCCTAGTGATACACGTAGGAGGCTAGATGCACTCGGTTTGAGTTTGAGGTTATTTTTTATTTTTCTTGAATGCGACTTAAACTAATGCAAGAACTAGAAACAAGACAAGCAAAAGGATAGAAACAACCTGGTTTAGGAGCTTTAAGCTCTGATACCAAAATGATACAAGCCTTGATTCAAGGATGTATGCGCTGGGCTGTTTGTAGAAGATTAGGTGAGAAACTCAACCTTAGGCTTCTGGATAGGGGTTTTCTGGTTGGTAAAAGATGGAAGGGTGAAGTGAACCACACGAGGGGTGATGAACCTCGTGATAAATCACAAACTTAGAGCTAGGAGGGCTGGTCTCAACTAGGTTCTAAGCGCACAAGATTCTTGAGAGAAAACTTGTAGGAAAAAGTTCTACTTTATTAATAATCAAAAGGTTGTCGAACTACAATGCTGGAAGGAGCCTTATTAATATGCTCGACAGCTTGACCTTCTAGGGTCGACTCAAATAAAGAAAAGGAAAGTTTACAAAAGTGCACAAAAGGAAAAGATACAAAAGTGTATAACCTAAAAAGGACCTATTCCTAAAATGTTCTTGACTCAAAAATGTAAAGCAACTAGATCCTACCCTGCAAAACAGAAAGAGGCATATATTCGAATGTAAACTTACCTTAACTCACCTCACGGCCAAGAAATGGAAGGTGGCCGCCTTGTGGCATGCACGCGCTTGCTCCTAGTCTTCGACTTGGAGTAGGGTTAAAATCTTTGGGCCCTGACCTCTCTTGCCACTAAAGCCCAAGTCTCTGATGTTCCTTGTGTTGTTGAGAAGCCTTTGGACTCTAATTTGCTCTTCTGGCCCATTGTCCTTAGCTGATCTTCCTCTAGAAGCTTGTCGACCCATAAGCTGAATTTGTGGAAGAGTGCTCTTGATCTGCTTCTTGTCATTGCTCCTGGAGGTACCACTGGTGGTAGATACTTCCTCTAAGTGCATGTCCTGGAGCTGGTAGCTCATTTGGTCCGAGTCCTCTTGTGTAGAAGTGGAAGTGTGCGTGTACTCGGCTGGATGGCCTGTACCGGCTGGATTGTGCGCGGTACTGGCGGGAATGACTTCAGGACCGGCCAAGTTGATCCCGGAGTCGGCGGTGTCATCAGGGGGACCGGCGGTGTCATTCACGTCCCCACCAAGTGTGCCGGAAGCTTGGGCCTCTCCGCCGGCGATGTTGACCGGTCTGGTCCCATAGGTCGAGGGTCCGGCGGTACTGTCTGGTCCGGCAGGCGCGCCAGATGGTCCTGCTGTCTCGGGCAAGCTTCCTGGTCGGCCAGTCTGGTCTCCTGGCTGGATGTATGACCTGATGTCCTCATCATTCCCTCCCTCTTCAGTAGGTTTTGTCCTCAAAACTGGTTCATCTGCATGGAAAGGGGCTAAGTCAGTAACATTGAACGTATTGAACACATTAAACTCACCTGGCAGCTCGATCCGGTAGGCGTTGTTGTTGATCCTCTCGAGCACTCTGAATGGTCCATCTCCTCTTGGTGCTAGCTTGAAACTTCTTAGGTTTGGGAACCTCTCCGCCGAGGGTGTAGCCACACCCAATCGCCCTGGTTGAAAGATCACCTCCTTTCTTCCTTTGGCATGAGTCACGTACTGTCCGGTCCTCTTCTCCAAGTTTTCTGCTACCTTCTGGTGTAACCTCCTTATGAACTCTGCTTTGGATGCTCCGCTGAGGTTGGTCATCTCAGCTGGTGGCAGTGGTGTTTGCTCCAATGGGGTGAGAGGGTTGAAACCGTATACCACTTCAAATGGGGTCTTCTTGGTTGCTGAGTGCACGGCTTGATTGTAGGCGAACTCAATGAATGGCAGGCACTCCACCCAAGTCTTTAGGTTCTTCCCTAGTGTTGTTCTGAGAAGAGTTGATAGGGTCCTGTTGACAACTCAGTTTGGCCATCGGTTTGAGGATGGCAAGTGGTTGAGAAGAGTAGCTTCGTGCCTAGTTTTCTCCAAAGGGTCCTCCAGAAATGGCTGAGGAACTTGGTGTCCCTATCTGATACGATGGTCCTTGGCACTGCATGAAGCCGTACTATCTCCCTGAAGAACAGCTCAGCTGTTTGTGTTGCATCATTGACATTGGCACATGGGATGAAATGTGCCATCTTGGAGAATCTGTCCACCACTACAAAGATTGCATCTTTGTGGTTGATCTTGGGCAGACCTAGAACAAAATCCATCGAGATGTCCACCCATGGATGTGTTGGTATGGGCAGTGGGAGATACAACCCGTGAGGTTGCACTCGGGACTTTGCCTTCTTGCAAGTAATGCATCTTGCACAATGTGCTTCTACTGTCCTCTTGATGTGTGGCTAGTAGAAGTGCTCCTTGACCACTGCTAGAGTCTTGTCGACACCAAAGTGGCCCATGAGTCCTCCTCCATGAGCTTCTCGGATGATAAGCTCCCTTAATGATCCTTGTGGTATGCACAGCCTCCTTTCTCGGAACAAGAATCCCTCATGGATGTAGAATTTTCCATGACCCCCTGTGCTACACTCCTTGTAGCTCTCAGCAAAGTCAGGATCATCCTTGTATAGGTCCTTGATGTGCTCGAACCCTAGGACCTTTGCCTCCATGGTTGATATCAAGGCAAACCTCCTTGATAGTGCATCGGCTACCACATTGTCTTTGCCCTTCTTGTACTTGATGATGTACGGAAAGGTCTCTATGAACTCCATCCACCTGGCATGTCTCCTCTTGAGATTGGTTTGCCCTCTGAGGTGTTTGAGAGTCTCGTGATCAGTGTGGATCACAAACTTCTTGGACAGCAAGTAATGCTGCCAAGTTTCCAGTGCTCGGACAAGGGCATAGAGCTCCTTGTCATAAGTGGGGTAGTTCAGTGAGGCACCACCTAGTTTCTCACTGAAGTATGCCACTGGCCTCCCTCCTTGGGTTAGCACTGCTCCTATGCCTATTCCAGAGGCATCACACTCCACTTCAAACGTCTTGTTGAAGTCGGGAAGGACTAGCACTGGTGCGTGTGTGAGGCTGTCCTTCATGGCCTTGAATGCCTTCTCCTGAGCTTCTCCCCAGCTGAATCCCACGTTCTTCTTCACTACTGCCGTCAGTGGTGAGGCAATACTGCTGAAGTTGGGCAGGAATCTCCTATAGAAGCTGGCCAGTCCGTGGAAGCTCCTTACTTGGCTGATGTTTCCTGGTGTTGGCCATTCTTGTATGGCTCGAATCTTCTCTTCATCAACATGTAGGCCCTGTGAACTCACAACAAAACCTAAAAAGACAAGCTTATCAGTAAAAAAGGTGCACTTCTTGAGATTGGCATAAAGCTCTTCTTGTCGAAGGGTTTTAAGTACCATCTCAAGATGTGTGAGGTGTTCCCGTAGGCACTTACTATAAACCAAAATGTCATCAAAGTAAACTACTACGAACTTACTGATGTACGCCCTAAGAACTTGGTTCATAAGGCGCATGAAGGTGCTTGGGGCATTAGTCAAGCCGAATGGCATGACTGTCCACTCGTAGAGCCCTTGCTTTGTCTTGAAAGCAGTCTTCCACTCATCACCTTCCTTCATTCTTACCTGGTGGTATCCACTTTTGAGGTCTATCTTGGAGAAGACCGTGGCTGCACTCAGCTCATCTAGCCTGTCATCCAGTCGTGGTATTGGATGCCTATACTTGACTGTGATGTTGTTGATTGCTCGGCAGTCCACGCACATGCGCCAAGTCCCATCCTTCTTGGGCACTAGCAGCACTGGTACAGCACATGGACTGAGGCTCTCTCGAACATATCCTTTCTCCAGGAGCTCCTTGACTTGGTTCTCAAGCTCTTTGGACTCCTCTGGACTCATCCGGTAGGCTGGCCGGTTGGGTAGGGCTGCTCCGGGCACTAGATCAATCTGGTGTTCTATGCCACGTAAAGGAGGCAAGCCTGCTGGTATCTCCTCTGGAAATACATCCTGGAATTTGTTGAGGAGTGTTGCTACTTCATGAGGTAGCTCTACCTGTCCCTGTTCTATACTCAACACTTCCTTGAAAACCATTAGTAACATTAAGTCCTTTGAGGCTAAAGCTCTCCGGACATGACTAGGTTGAATAAGAAAGTTAGACTTGACAAGTTTCTTTTCCTTACTCATTTGGAGTTGTAGCTCATGTACTTGGGCAGGTGTAAGAGGAGCTAGGCTGACCTTTCTCTTGTCATGCACGAAGGTGTATAGATTGGTTCGCCCATCATGCCTGGTCTCTTTGTCAAATTGCCATGGTCTTCCTAGTAGAAGATGGCCAGCTTGCATGGGCACCACGTCGCACACGACCTGGTCTTGGTACTTGCCCACACTGAATGGCACAGTGACTTGCTCATGAATCTTGAGCTCCACTTTGTCATCGAGCCATCTCAGTCTATATGGTCGAGGATGCCGTGTCCTCTCTAGACCTAGCTTATCAACCATATACGCACTAGCAACGTTAGTGCAAGAACCACCATCTATGATGAGGTTACATACCTTTCCTTTGATGGTGCAACGGCTGTGGAAGATGTTCTCCCTTTGGATGGTCTCTGAAGGATCCACCATTGCACTGAGGATACGTCTAGTGACCAGCACTTCCCCCACATCAGGGTACTCAATGTCACCATATTCTCCTTCTGGCTCATAGTCCTCTTCATCTTGGGACTCATATTTTCCTGCCTCCGTAATCAGCATGACTCGGTTGTTTGGGCACTCCCTTGAGATGTGTCCACGTCCCCTACACTTGAAACAAGTTATGTCACGTGATCTTTGAGGGTTAGAAGACTTACCAGGCTCTCTCTGGTCACGGGTGGGTTCAGGAGGCTTGCTCTTGAACCTTGACTCGATCTCTACGCCTTTGCCTTTGTCTACGGTCTTAGGCATGTTGCTTGGTGCCCAAGGTGTCTTAGGCTTGCTGCGGATGTCTTGGCTCTTACGTTTGATGTGCTGTTCAGCTTGCACAGATAGGTGGAACAAGTCCTTGAAGTCGTTGTAGATTTTCCTTTCCACCTTGCAGCTGATCCTTTCTTGGAGTCCATCCAAGAATTGTGCCATCAATGCTTCTTCATCATCATTGAGCTCCAATCTGTTCCTTAACCTCTCGAACTCTTCATAGTACTCCTCTACTGATCTGATACCCTGCTTAAGAGTACGAAAACGTCGTTGCAAATCCCTATGAAAGTAAGGTGGAACATACCTTTGTCGCATGAGGTCTTTCATGTCGACCCATGAGTCTACGGATCTCATTCTCTTCCTCCTGTCAGATACCTCACGATCCCACCAGATGAGGGCACTGTCCATGAGTTGTGCTACTGCCATTGAGACTCTCCTAGGTCCTGGTTGGTTGTAGTGATCAAAGATATGATCCATTCGCTTCTCCCAATCTAGGTAAGCCTCGGGGGTCTACTTTTCCTGCAAAAGTTGGAGGAATTAGTTTAACATCAGGATGAATTACCCGGTTATAGGTGTGTTCATCTCCATCCTCATGACGTCTAGGAGGCATTCTTGGTCTCTGGTGAAGACCATATGGCTCAAAGCCATCATCTTCTGCCTCTGGTTGCCGTGGAGGTCCTCTCGGCCTATGGTGATAGTTATGAGGTTGCGTGTCCTCATCTCCATCTGGCTGGGGTTCCTCCTGTTCGTGCCGTGTCCTAAGGTACTCAGGACCCTCAGGACGATCTGGCTCAGCTCTCACGTGCCTTATGGCCTGGAATCTTACTGGTCTCTCCACGCGCTCCAACCTCTCGCCTATGGATGCGAGTTGTGTTTGGAGTGTGGTGAACATGGCCATCATGGCTTCAGCTGCGTCTCTATTCTCTTCTCCCATGTGTGCTACAAAGAAAGAAGACAATTAGGGTGCTCCTAAATTATTAGGAGAGTTTTCTTTTTATATGTGGTTTGAAAAAATGCAAAAGGAAAATTCTAAAGAAAGGAAATTCGAAAAAAAGGAAACTTCCTAGACAACTTGTGCTAGCTGTCCAATTCGAATTCTTTTAGTATCTTTTCTATTTTCTTTTTCTTTTCTTTTTAATTAAACTTAAAATAAAGGAAATATGACTTAAACAAAAAGGAAAACGTGAATGATAATGCAAAAGTGAACCTAAACCCTAGTGATACACGTAGGAGGCTAGATGCACTCGGTTTGGAGTTTGATGTTGTTTTTTGATTTTTCTTGAATACGATTTAAACTAATGCAAGAACTAGAAATAAGACAAGCAAAAGGATAGAAACAACCTGGTTTAGGAGCTTTAAGCTCTGATACCAAAATGATACAAGCCTTGATTCAAGGATGTATGCGCGTGGGCTGTTTGTAGAAGATTAGGTGAGAAACTCAACCTTAGGCTTCTGGATAGGGGTTTTCTGGTTGGTAAACGATGGAAGGGTGAAGTGAACCACACGAGGGGTGATGAACCTCGTGATAAATCACAAACTTAGAGCTAGGAGGGCTGGTCTCAACTAGGTTCTAAGCGCACAAGATTCTTGAGAGAAAACTTGTAGGAAAAAGTTCTACTTTATTAATAATCAAAAGGTTGTCGAACTACAATGCTGGAAGGAGCCTTATTAATATGCTCGACAGCTTGACCTTCTAGGGTCGACTCAAATAAAGAAAAGGAAAGTTTACAAAAGTGCACAAAAGGAAAAGATACAAAAGTGTATAACCGAAAAAGGACCTATTCCTAAAATGTTCTTGACTCAAAAATGTAAAGCAACTAGATCCTACCCTGCAAAACAGAAAGAGGCATATATTCGAATGTAAACTTACCTTAACTCACCTCACGGCCAAGAAATGGAAGGTGGCCGTCCTTGTGGCATGCACGCGCTTGCTCCTAGTCTTCGACTTGGAGTAGGGTTAAATATCTTTGGGCCCTGACCTCTCTTGCCACTAAAGCCCAAGTCTCTGATGTTCCTTGTGTTGTTGAGAAGCCTTTGGACTCTAATTTGCTCTTCTGGCCCATTGTCCTTAGCTGCTCTTCCTCTAGAAGCTTGTCGACCCATAAGCTGAATTTGTGGAAGAGTGCTCTTGATCTGCTTCTTGTCATTGCTCCTGGAGGTACCACTGGTGTAGATACTTCCTCTAAGTGCATGTCCTGGAGCTGGTAGCTCATTTGGTCCGAGTCCTCTTGTGTAGAAGTGGAAGTGTGCGTGTACTCGGCTGGATGGCCTGTACCGGCTGGATTGTGCGCGGTACTGGCCGGAATGACTTCAGGACCGGCCAAGTTGATCCCGGAGTCGGCGGTGTCATCAGGGGGACCGGCGGTGTCATTCACGTCCCCACCAAGTGTGCCGGAAGCTTGGGCCTCTCCGCCGGCGATGTTGACCGGTCTGGTCCTATAGGTCGAAGGTCCGGCGGTACTGTCTGGTCCGGCAGGCGCGCCAGATGGTCCTGCTGTCTCGGGCAAGCTTCCTGGTCGGCCAGTCTGGTCACCTGGCTGGATGTACGACCTGATGTCCTCATCAAAGGGCTTCTCAACAACACAAGGGACATCAGAGACTTGGGCTTTAGAGGCAAGAGAGGTCGGGGCCCAAAGATTCCTAACCCTACTCCAAGTCGAAGACTAGGAGCAAGGCGCGTGCATGCCACAAGGATGGCCACCTTCCATTTCTTGGCCGTGAGGTAAGTAAGGTAAGTTTTCAATAAGAATATTTGCCTCTTTCTGTTTTGCAGGATAAGATCTAGAATATTTACATTTATTGAGTCAAAGACATTTTAGGAATAAGTCTTTTTTCGATTATACACTTTTGTATCTTTTCCTTTTGTGCACTTTTGTAAATTTTCGTTTTCTTATTTGAGTCGACCCTAGAAGGTCAAGATGTCGAGCATATTAATAAGGCTCCTTCCAGCAGTGTAGTTCGACAACCTTTTTGCTAATTAATAAAGATCGAATTTTCTTACAAGTTTTCTCTCAAGAATCTTGTGCGCTTAGAACCTAGTTGAGACTAGCCCTCCTAGCTCTAAGTTTGTGATTTATCACGAGGTTCATCACCCCTCGTGTGGTTCACTTCACCCTTCCACGACCTCTCAACGACCTACCACTACTTGCCATTTTTTCTAAATGATTTGTAAGCTAAAAAGTGTTTAGAATGTGTTTAGAGAGGATTTTGATTGAGAAGTTTTGAGTGAATTGTGAAAAATGAGAGAAAACCTTCGAGTATTTATAGTTTTTTTTAGACTACGTACATGGTCGCAAATCAGTGGTAAAATTTGAATTTAATGAAGTGGTCGCAAATCAGTCGCAAATTTGCGACTGATTTGCTATCACCAATTAATTTGGTGGGAACCGAAAACGTTCAAACTCCCTCCAAATTAATTGGTGGTCGCAAATCAGTCGCAAATCGAAAATTACAATGGTGGATTTGCGACCACCAATTAATTTGGTGGGAGTTGAATTTTCGAAAACTTTCAAACTCCCACCCAATTAAATGGTGGTCGCAAATCAGTCGCAAATTTGCGACTTATTTGTGACCTCTATTGTAATTCTCGAAAACATAACATGGGGTCGCAAATCAATCGCAAATTTGCGACTAATTTGTGACCACATTTACATATATTTAATATATTACACGTGGTCGCAAATCAGTCGCAATTGTACGACTGATTTGCGACCACAGTTACATATATTGAATTTATTACACGTAGTCGCAAATGAGTCACACAATTGCGACTGATTTGCGACCACATGTATTAATTATGACTGAAATGCCACCACATTGCCAATGGTGGCAAAGCGGTGGCAAATCAGTCACAAATAATACCCTAAACCCTAAATTTTGAGATTTTGATTAATATATATAATTATATAAGATTGATTAATTAATTATAAGTTATACAAATTTCAATTACTATGAAAACAATAACATTTACCAAATTTGCAAATAATTTACCTAAAACACTTAACAAATTTACTTAACCTTATACTTCTTATATACATTTCAAATGTTTTCTAAATATGAAATCATTACAAATATGGTTTTCAATATATGTTATCACTTATAATGGTTAGTAGTCTCATTAGTATAGAAATACAAGTTTTAAATGTGGAAAATACTTAGGGAAAATGTGAATTTACCATATGTGGTCACAAATCAGTCCCAAATTTGTGACTGATTTGCGAATTCACATCAAATTTTTAGAATGTGGTCGCAAATCAGTCGCAAATTTGCGACTGATTTGCGACCACGTTTAATTTTTGTGACTGAAATGCCACCACATTGCCAATGCAGTGGCAAATCAGTCACAAAAAATACCCTAAACCCTAAATTTTGATATTTTGATGAATACATATAATTATATAAGATTGATTAATTGATTATAAGTTATACAAATTTTAATTACTATGAAAACAATAACATTTACCAAATTCTCAAATAATTTACCTAAAAAACTTAACAAATTTACTTAACCTTATATCTCTTATATACATTTCAAATGTTTTCTAATTATAAAATCATTACAAATATGGTTTTCAATATATGTGAGCACTTATAATGGTTACTAGTCACATTAATTTGGAAATACAAGTTTTAAATGTGGAAAATACTTAGGGGAAATCTGAATTTACCATATGTGGTCGCAAATCAATCGCAAATGTGCGACTGATTTGCGACCACGTTTAATTTTTGTGACTGAAATGCCACCACATTGCCAATGCAGTGGCAAAGTGGTGGCAAATAAGTCACAATTACTGAAAAAATCACATTTATATGGTTATTGGGAATACATTGAATTATATAAAATTATATGTACAAAATACATAATAGCATAACTATATTTATTACATTTCTTCGTTCTCGTCATCATCTGAAGATGAAATATTACATTGAAATTCATCTTCTAGTTCCGCATCTCCGACATCGAAATCAATTTCTTCCGTATGGTTAACTCTATCGACCAACCTATCTACTTCTATCTCTTGAACAAGCATTACCTCTTCATCATTTTCTTGTTGCAAGAGGCCAATCTCGTCTTTGTTTTTGTATTTCCCCAAAATGTTAGATCGTGGATTAACTTTCAAAACATTGAGCCATGTTTGTTTTGATGATGATTTAGTGTGCGGATAGGGAATATAACAAACTTGATCTGCTTGAGATGCTGATACATCATAAATATTCAAATATAAATTAGTTATATATTTTTAACAAAATTAATTATATAGTAAATTATTAACGAATACGTACCAAGAATAAATGATTCATATTTGTAGTATTTCCCCGATGATAAGACATCAACGACGCTAGTTTCTGACTTCCGAGTACTTTTCAAGGGCGTAGGATCGTACCATTCACATTTAAAAAGCGTGATCTTCAAATTTAGGAGTTCGACATACTCAAGTTGAATGATATCTGTTAAAATCACATAGAAATCAGCTTCATCAGATGCATCTGAGTAATTGTCCCCCTTCACACAAATACCGTAGTTACATGTCTTTCTCCTATGTCCATGTTTCTTCGTGTGGAACATATAACCTCTTGTAAAATACATCGGCCAAGTGGACGCTTTATTCATCAGACCTTGAACTAATTCTTGAGCCCATATAGGAAAGACACATGAATCCGTGGAAGTGCATGAATTGACCTATGATCATATATCAAAAATTAAACTTAATTAGTATTTCCAAATTAATAAATAATATATAATATACATGTCAAATAATTAATTAAACATACATAATCCCTAACCCATATGTGGAACTCTTCCTCTCTTTTCGATGAAATGTCATCTTCCGAAAGATATGGATACGTACATCGAATATGATCT
This sequence comes from Pugionium cornutum, assembly GCA_018901935.1. Taxonomy (NCBI): domain Eukaryota; kingdom Viridiplantae; phylum Streptophyta; class Magnoliopsida; order Brassicales; family Brassicaceae; genus Pugionium; species Pugionium cornutum. The sequence continues at coordinate 45,686 of CM032159.1, read as the reverse complement.
TCAAACATGCTACAACAGTAAATATTAAAAATTAATATATATTTCTTAATACAATGAACTGAAATATAATAAATGCAATTAATTGTTTTCATATACCTCTCTAGTGGCCAAAAATATTCACAATTCCATAATACATATGCATGTGCATATTTATATTCTTTTTCGGAGAGCCATATTTCTTTACATTTACCACTTGGACGACCCATGTGCGTAAATATATCCGGTACTCCGGGATCCGGATATACAGGCACGTCACCTTCATTCAATCTTGTATACCTGTTTATATATATTATATTACTTACATTCATATATAATAAAATAATTAATTCATAAACAAAAACAATTAATTTAGGTTACCTGTTTTTCGTGCGTATGTGCGCAGCAAAGTGATGTTCCGAGAAGTAAGATATCTCATCATTCAATATGATTCAACAATCGACCATGCAACATATCGTTTGTTCTTCGCCTTGCTTTTTAGTTTTTTAAAAAACCTTTCAAATGGATACATCCACCTATATTGCACAGGTCCACCAAGTTCAGCTTCGTATAGTAGATGTACAGGAAGATGCTTCATGACGTCGAAAAATGAAGGTGGAAAGATCTTTTCCAAATTGTACAAAATTATGACTATGTTTTCCTTCAGAATTTGGACACGGTTTTGTTGTAATGATCTGGACCATAAATCACGGAAAAATCCTCCAATCCACATATATATATATATTAATTACCATCGACAATTAATTAGTACATGCAATTATTATTAATTTACGTATTTCTAATTAAAAATATATTTATTACTATATTTACCAGATAATGCTAGATGAACGTTCCGTGGTAAAAGTTCTGCAAATATAAAAGGGAGAAGTCTTTCCATAAAAACATGGCAGTCATGGCTTTTCATGCCCGAGAACTTTAGTCCATCCATATCCACACAATTTGCTAAATCTGCCGCATAGCCGTCTGGAAATTTGACATCATTTTTTATACATTTCAATAACCGTTTTTTGCTTTTTTGGGTCAATCAAAATATAGGAAATGAAGCATTACCCCGACCATCCACGTGCAACTCTATTCGAGAGCAAAACTTTGCAATATCCAACCTTGACTTAACTGTATCTTTTGATTTCTCTTTCACATTCATAACAGTATTAATGATGTTATCGAAGAAATTCTTCTCTTTATGTATCACATCAAGATTATGTCGTAGGTTAAGATCCGTCCTGTACGGAAACTCCCACAATATACTTTCTTTGTGCTAATTATGCCAGCTGCCGTAACCTTCTTCTTTACTTTCATGACGGTTTCCGCCAAACTCAGATGTTCTTAAAGGAGTGACAGTTTTTATTCGCTCGTATAAAAGTTGTTCTCCTGTCAATGATTGTGGAGGATAGTCATTCAAAACGTGCTTCCCTTTTAAAAAAGTTGTTTTATTTTTCCGTAATGGGTGACCATTAGGAAGAAACCTTCTATGACAATCAAACCAACATGTCTTTCTCCCATTTGGTAATTGAAATGCCTTTGTATCATCCATACAAATTGGACAGGCCAGCCTTCCATGCGTTGTCCATCTTGACAACATTCCATAAGCGGGAAAATCGCTTATCGTCCAAAGTAACATGACTTTTAGATTAAAATTTTGGTTCAACGATACATCGTATGCATCAACTCCCGTAGACCATAATTCTTTCAACTCATCAATCAAAGGTCGGAGGAATATGTCCAGACTAGCACGCAGATGATTTGGCCCCGAATTCAAAGTAGTTAGAAACAAATACTCTTTCTTCATACACATCTCCGGTGGCAAATTATATGGAGTGATAATCACCGGCCATAATGAATGATTATGAGACATCCCAAATGGGTTGAACCCATCAGTACATAAGCCAAGATAAACGTTTCGAGATTCAGCAGCAAATCTAGGATGTATATATTGAAAAATTTTCCACTCTGCAGCATCAGACGGATGACTCATTTCTCCGTCTTCTGCTTCATGCTCTGCGTGCCACCTCATTGCCTCTGCGGTTTTCTCGCTTTGATACATTATTTTAAGTCTATCACCTATAGGTAAATACCACATACGACTGAAAGGTATTCTCGTCCTGCCCTCACTTGGCTTATACCGAGGGGAATCGCAAAATTTGGATTTTTCCCATTTCTCATCTTCTTTCCAGAAGATCATACAATTTTGAACACACGTCAATTGTATAAAATGGGAGGCTAAATTTCGCATCAATTTTTCGGTTTCATAATATGAACCTGTTGCCTGATTCTCCTCGGGTTAATATTCTGTAAACAGTTCCGCCCAAGAATCCATACATTTTTCTGGTAAATTAAAATCAAACTTGATGTTCATGAACCGAGCAGCTAAAGATAACTATGAGTGTCCTTCATGAAAACCATCATACAATGGATTTTTCGCAGCTTCTAACATGTTGTAAAAACTTTGTGCTTCTTCATTAGGTCGTTCTTCTTCATTATAATTATAATTTACTTCGTTCTGATTATAGTACTGATGATCATCAGTCGTTGTCTAACGAAATGCATCCGTCACCATTTCAACATATCTATTACCGGATATATCAACTGTTTCATCACTACTACAACCACGCGTACCTCCCTGATTTCTTTGGACATCACCCCGACTAGTACTCGTCCCTAAATGAACATTCAGCTCTTCTCCATGTTTATACCAAATATAATAATTTGGCATAAATCCTCGACTATATAGATAACTCCATATTTTCCGTCCCGGAATAAATTTATCATTTTTGTGATTAATACAAGGACAGAAAAACTTATCTCCGCTATTTTGAGCTATAGGTTGACTACTTGCAAAATTCATGAACTGCTCCATGCCTTGTGTAAATTCCGCCGATATATTTCTTGTTTCATTATCAATTCTTCTGTACATCCAAACTCTCGAATTGTTATAATTTCCCCACATGTTTTAAATAATTTCTTTTCCTTCGATTTTACAAATGAGAGAATGGGATGGTGCATATATACAACATTTTGCCACTACTTTGCCACTGATTTGCCACTACTTTGCGACTATAGCAGTGTAGTCGCTTAAATGTCGTTACACCTAACCCGCACATGTTTTTTATGTTGGCACTTTGCCACCACTTTGTGACTATAGAGCCACTACAGAAAGTAGTCACAAATTGGTCGCATTTTTAGCGACCAATAAGCGACTACCAACTGATTTTCCATATGTAGCCGCTAATCAGTCGCTATTTTACGACTGATTAGTGATTACCTAGGCAGTTGCAACGTAGTCGCATTTGAGTCGCTAATTGGTTGCCTATTGCGACCAACATTCGACTACACTTATTGGTCACATTTTTGCGACCAATTTGCGACTACTTAGCCGTAGTCGCAAATTAGTCGATAAACCATGGCAAATGTGGTCGCAAAATTTGCGACCACGTATGTAGTCGCAAATCGTAGTCGCAAATTGGCAGTTTTCTTGTAGTGTTTGTTGACCCACAAGCTGAACTTGTGGAAGAGTGCCCTTGATCTGCTCTTTGTCCTTGCTCCTGGTGGCACCACTGGTGTAGAGACTTTCTCTAGATGCATGTCTTGAAGCTGGTAGCTTATCTGGTCCGAGTCTCCTTGTGTAGATGTTGAATTGGTGGTGCACTCGGCTAGATCGGCTGTACTGGCTGGACTGTACGAGGCACTAGCCGAAATGTCATCTGAGCCAGCCAAGTTGACCCCGGAGCCGGTGGCGTCACCAATTAGACCGGCGGTGTCATCCACATCGCTACCAGTCGGGCTGGAGGTTTGGGCCTCTCCGCCGGCATTGTTGGTCGGTTCGGCCCGGCTGGTCGAAGGTCTGGCGGTACCACTTGGGCCAGCAGACGTGCCAAATGGCCCGGCTGTCTCAGGCAAGCTCCCTGGTCGACCAGTCTGGTCTCCTAACTGGCTATACGACCTGATGTCCTCATGAAAAGGTTACATCAACAACTGTGTTTCTAATCAACAAAATTTCAAGTTCATATATTACGTTTAAGATATCAAATGAGATTTGGATAGGACATCTTCTAAACTAAAAGCTACTAAGGAGATTTGGATCAATGACCTATGTTCATGTGGACCAAAGAAAGTTAAAAGCACGTGCAAGGAAAGTGTTTTTCTGGTATATATCCTAGGTGTCAAAGGATTCAAAATACGGTTATTTGAAGACAACAAATGTGTGATATCAAGAGATGTGGTATTTAATAAGTCCACAATGTCTAGATTACATGGATACCACAGAGATTGAAGGATTTTGTTTTGAAGGAAACAGAGTCATCATTAAGTTGTATTATTTCCAATAACGAAAAGTGTTAGAGACTCAAGGAGAAGATCTTTCAATACACAAAGAAGAAACTCTAGTCAGTGAAACCAGAAAAGAAAGCCTTAAAGAAGAAAAACAGACAAATGTTCCATATGAGATTAACATGGAAACATATCAAGTAGCAAGAGATAGATCTCAAAGACAAGTTAAAGACCCTCGAGAAATATGATAATCTTGTTGGTTGTGCCTTAACTACAAGAGAAGATGGTGACATATTAGAACCAAAGTCTTATCTAGATGCCATAAATTGTGTAGACTAGGAAAAATGGAAAGAAGCTATGAAAAAAGAGATGAAATCCATGTACAAGAAAAAAGGGTTTTGGTGGATAAACCTGCATCAACGAAAATCATTGAATGTAAGTGAATTTACACACCAAAGGCATATATCTCGCATATATCCCAAGATCTGATCCTTCAAGGTATAAGGGTAGATTGGTTGGAAAATAGTACTTTCATAAATGAAGGCATAGACTACCAAAAAATATTTTCTTTTGTCAAGCATGTGCCTATAAGATTGCTTTTTTCAGCTGCTGTACATCAGGATATGAAACTTAAGCAAATGGATGTAAAAAAGTGTTCCTTCATGGTGATTTTAACCAGTATATTATGATGGATGAATTTGAAGGGTACGAGATAAAAAGAATTACAAAAAAGGTATGATGTCTCAAGAAGTCCTATGGATCATCGGCCTACGGATTGATCGGTGCAAATCCAGGAGTTGGCCATCTTACCCCAGTGATCAGCCAGTGCCTGGGCGGTCGGATAATTCGCCTGGGTGATTGGCCAGTTCGCTTGGGCGGTTGGTTAGGTCGCCTGGGTAGCCAGCAATTTTGCCTAGGTGGCCAGCCAATGGGCGATGGCAATTCTTAGGTAGCTAAAAACTTGATAGCTTTAATTTTAACCTAGAAAAATCACTGTAGTGTACATAATCACAGTTATAGTACAAAGGAATCATATCCCTAGAGACTTAATATTGTAAGATAAATTTTGTAAATTAAATTAAGCTAATCAAATAAACAGAATGACAAATAAAATTATTAAGAAAATCGAATGGAAAACTTGTTGAAAACGAATTTTAATTCAATGAGACAAATGTTAGTTATTGGGAAATTCTCAGGTAAATTTGAATTGTACGCTAGAAAATTGTTAGGATTTTAAGGAACAACCATTTTTAAACTCAAAACACAATTACAAATCAACCAATTTTCGTTGCGAACATTATTTATGTCTAAACCTTAGAATTACAATTTTGTTTTGCAAAATCAAACAATCTAGGCATGTTTTAAAGTTCAGGTTCGATTATTCACAAAATCCTTAAGCTAAATTTCTTTGCACCTAGGTAATTTGCTCATCCAAGGTAGGTTAAGAAATCAATAATATTTTTGTATCTATTTATTAACCTAAATTGTAAATTTTAGGTGATAAAATTAGAATTAGCGTTTAGAACGGTGTAGATGAAGAACTATGTGATTATCTTAACAATCAATCTAGTTTAACAATTCATCTTTAACTTTTGAAAATCGCTAAACCTAACAAATAAACTACTCAAACATAGGAATTGAAAAAAGCATCATGAATAAAAAAGAATGCATAATAGAAATTAATAAAATATACAAAGTGTTTGAATTCTTCTCTTAGATGAACGAAGTCTCTGAATTGTCTCTCCAAAAGCCCTAGAATAAATCTCTGTTTGAGTCTCTAATGAATAAAACATAATAATCCCTAACAGCTAAAATAGACCTATTTATAGTTTAAAACACGAACAGGGACATTCTGAAGGTTCTCGATAAATCTATAGCAAAGATGCAGTATTGAAAGACTTGGATCGTAGGGGGTGTTGATCGACACCAGATGTGGTGTCGCTCTACACCAGTGTAAAATCCTGGGTAAAAATCTGCTTCATACATCCTAGGTTTCCTCTTCGTTTAATTTGACTCTCAAATGCTTCGATTATTCTAAATCATCCAAACTCGTGTGGAAACCTAGAAAGAGTCTAAAAGACTCCAAAAACACTAAAAACCTCGATAAAATGTCATATACCATGGTTAAAAACCGGTAAAAATAATGATATATCAACTTCTCTGGACTTAGCATTTTGCTTGCCCTCAAACAAGATAAATAACTAAACGCGTGGAAGAAGTTTGAAAACACCGAAACTCGCTTTCTCTTTAAAGCACTACAATGGCATTTCAACTTATAATCCACATGACACAAGACCACTCTAAATTGAACCATCATATACTTCTCCACATGCAATTGCAGTTTCCCATATTCAACCCATAATCTCCCAACATTGTCCATAAGTCTTCATCGTTGGATCTCATCAATGATCTCAATGCAAAGAACTTTCTAGACTCATTTCTGTAAAACACCATAACAAGCGAACCATACAATCTTTTTGGTACTCTTTTTCTCCCCCAGATTAATCTTTTCTCGTTCTTCATTTTTTGTCAAAGATGTAGGCGAATAATGATACTGAAGAAATTTTCCTAACCTCGCTTCCAACCTTTGTGTGATCATTTCTTTCAAAGTAAAATAATGAGATCACATGAAATTTTTCTAGCCCTTTACTCAAAAGAGAATCATTTCATCTTTTCTATATTTTTTTCTTTTTAGATTGGAGAGAGAGATACCATCTTTTTGATTTTTCGCATGTTATTTTTGTCAGGTATGAACAAGGAGTCAAGCCCTATAAACACTAGTCACATGGATGATATAAAAGGTAAAACTAAGAAATTAGCTCAGGCGTTGTGGAGTCTCCTGGAAATATGGGCGTCTCTAGTTAACTGGCCAGTCCTTGGATTTTTATTAGTCGGATATAGACTGATTCTGCAACAATGGTCACTCAGATAAAATAGTCAACAAAATAAACCAAGAAAAAGAGTGTGTTTCCAACTGATTTTGACTCCATAAAATAGACAATTGACTCAAGAAAACATGAAAATGACTCAAAACAAAAATAAATAAATATCAGCATGTTCCTTCCCCATACTTAACCAACATTTTCCCCATTCATGTGATCAAGATAAGAGGTCAGAAAACATAAGATAAAACAAAAGAAAAAGACAAAAAAGATAGAAACTTACCAGGGTATTGGTGTTGATCGACACCAGGGAGTGGTGTCAATCGACACCCTTGTTTGATCGTCACTTCTTTGTGATGCAAGTATAGTGTCGATCGACATCGATCCTTGGTTTCGACCAAAACCATGTGGTGGTCGCCACCTGCTCGACACCAATACGGTGAAGCTTGATTCTGCGTCACATCACAGGTATGGTGTCTAGACTTATGAAATTAGGTGATCCAACAACGGAACGATGTGTCCATCCAGAATATTGGTGTGAGCCCAATAATGCTTGAGGCGTTGACTGTTCACGGTAAACTCCTTGACTTCAAGATCCAATAAGATGAGAGCTCTGTATGGTTGGACTTTCTTAATGATGAAAGGACCTGACCAACGAGTACAAAATTTTCAAGAAACAGTTGTAAATGAGAATTGTATGGAAGTACATAGTCATTCGGTTCAAAATGGTGAGCAATGATTTTCTTATCGTGATATGCTTTTGTGTCCTCTTTATAAATCTTTGAGTTCTCATATGCGTGATAGCGTATCTCATTGAGTTTGTTGATTTGAATAAATCTCCTCTCTGCAACGGATTTAATGTCAAAATTCATCATCTTTACTCTCCAAGCTGCCTTATGCTCCATTTTAACTAGAAGATGACAAGCTTTTCCATATAACAGATGGAAGGGTGTTGTGCCAAGTAATGTCTTGAACGTTGTTCTGTACGCCCATAGTGCATCATCTAACTTTGCAGACCAGTATTTGTGAGTTTTTCCAACTATCTTCTTTAGTATTTCCTTGATTTATATAATGGAGACTTCAACTTGTCCACTCGTATGCAGGTGATAAGCAGTTGCCACTCGATGTTGAACACTATGCTTTTTTAGGAGTTTCTCGAAAACTTTGTTGATAAAATGAGAATCTCCATCACTGATCACCACTCTAGGCACTACAAATTTGGGTAATATTATGGACTTGAACATCTTCATCATCATTGATGCATCATTTTTTGGACTAGCAATAGCTTCAACCCAATTAGAGACATAATCCACTACAACTAAGATGTACTTTTTCATATATGATGGAGGAAATGGTTCCATAAAAAACGATGCCCTAGCAATCAAAAATCTCAACCTTTAAGATGAAGTTTTGTGGCATCTCATCTCGCTTACTAATCTTTCCTTTCCCCTGGCACGCATCACACTTCGCAATAAATTTGTGAGTGTCTTTGAATATCGTCCTGCTTGCAAAACCTTGGAGATGGTTTTCAATGTAGCAAAGTGACCACCATAAGTAGACCCATGACAATGATACAACACATTTTGAAACTCTGATGCAGGGATACTTCTCCGGTAAATCCCATCGGAACAATACTTGTACAAGTATGGTTCATTCTAGAAGTATCATCGGATTTTGCGAAAGAACGTTTGATGAGGACATCAGGTCGTACATCCAGCCAGGTGACCAGAATGCCCGACCAGGAAGCTTGCCCAACACAGCAGGACCATCTGGCGCGCCTGCCGGACCAGACAGTACCGCCGGACCTTCGACCTATAGGACCAGACCGGTCAACATCGCCGGCGGAGAGGCCCAAGCTTCCGGCACACTTGGTGGGGACGTGAATGACACCGCCGGTCCCCCTGATGACACCGCCGACTCCGGGATCAACTTGGCCGGTCCTGAAGTCATTCCGGCCAGTACCGCGCACAATCCAGCCGGTACAGGCCATCCAGCCGAGTACACGCACACTTCCACTTCTACACAAGAGGACTCGGACCAAATGAGCTACCAGCTCCAGGACATGCACTTAGAGGAAGTATCTACACCAGTGGTACCTCCAGGAGCAATGACAAGAAGCAGATCAAGAGCACTCTTCCACAAATTCAGCTTATGGGTCGACAAGCTTCTAGAGGAAGAGCAGCTAAGGACAATGGGCCAGAAGAGCAAATTAGAGTCCAAAGGCTTCTCAACAACACAAGGAACATCAGAGACTTGGGCTTTAGTGGCAAGAGAGGTCAGGGCCCAAAGATATTTAACCCTACTCCAAGTCGAAGACTAGGAGCAAGGCGCATGCATGCCACAAGGACGGCCACCTTCCATTTCTTGGCCGTGAGGTGAGTTAAGGTAAGTTTACATTCGAATATATGCCTCTTTCTGTTTTGCAGGGTAGGATCTAGTTGCTTTACATTTTTGA